>JACYFF010010365.1:22420363-22447578 GCA_017589665.1 Selenicereus undatus
TACAAAAATAGAGCTCTAAATATATACAACTTCTCAAGCATGGACAAATCAGAATATTATCCTACTAATCATGATATGATCCTAATACTCCCCCTCAAGTTGGAATGTGAATGTTGAAAACGCCCAACTTGCCAAGAAGATGATGGAACTCACAATGACCCAAAGCCTTAATAAAAAGATCAGCAAGTTGCTCATTGGTGGGTACATATCGAGTGATAATTTCACCAAACAATATCTGTTCACGAACGAAATGACAATCAATCTTAATATGTTTGGTTCGCTTATGAAACACAAGGTTAGCAACAATATGTAGGGCAGCTTGGTTGTCACAGTAGAGCTGAGCAGGAGGAACTAGACGACAAAGTGACTAAAGCAACTTACATAGCCAAATAGCTTTACTCATAGCAGTAGCCACGGCACAATACTCAGTTTCGGTAGAAGACCGAGACATAGTGGGTTGCTTTTTGGTCTTCCAGTAAATAGGCTCAGAGCCAAGCAATACAAAATAACCAACAACTAATCGGCGAGTCATAAGACAGCTAGCCCAATCAAAATCACAGTAGACATGAAGAGTGAGATCATTGGAGGAAGGTAATAAGAGTTCTTGTGCGGGGGAGGACTTGAGGTAGCGAAGAAGGCGTATGGTTGTATCCTAGTGACCTTGTCTGGGTCCTGCATAAATTGGCTCAGGATATGAACTGCATATGTGATGTCGGGTTGAGTGATGGTGAGATAGATAAGTCTGCCAATGAGTCGTCGATATTGACCAGGATCGGGGACAGGATCGCCGGTATCTAAAGATAACTTATTGCGCTATTCCATGGGAAAAGGACTAGGTTTAGATCCTAACATACCTGTCTATGCCAGAATATCAAGAGTATATGTCCTTTGAGACAGAAATACCCCGAGGAGCAAGAGCTACTTCAATGCCAAGGAAATACTTCAAGGGACCGAGATCCTTTAACTTAAAAAATTTATGGAGATAGTCTTTGAAGGCGGCACACTTGTGAGGATCATTTCCTGTAAGGACTAAATCATCCACATAAATAAGAAGGACAAGAAAGACATCCCCTTGGGAGAATGTAAATAAGGAATGATTGAGTGGGAATTGTTGGAACCCATAGTCACGGAGTGCTGAAGCAAGTTTAAAGAACCATTGACGAGGCGCTTGACGAAGTCCGTATAAAGACTTTTTGAGCTTACGTACCACAATGGTCAGAGTTGTGTGAAAACCCAGTGGAAGTTTCATGTAGATATCTTTGTGAAGATCACCATGAAGGAAAGCATTATGAACATCCATCTGATGAAGACCCCACCCTGTGGCTGCTACAAGCGTCGACAAGGTGCGAACGGTAACCATTTTAGCAACCGAAGCAAAGGTTTCGTGATAATCTTCCCTTTCAACCTGATTGTTACCTAAGGTCACATGATAAGCTTTGAGCCGCTCAACAGAACCATCAGCATGATACTTGATTTTATACACCCATTTACAACCGAGGGCCTTTTTATCGGGAGGAAGTGGACATAGTTCCCAAGT
The DNA here is from genome assembly GCA_017589665.1 of Selenicereus undatus. NCBI lineage: Eukaryota > Viridiplantae > Streptophyta > Magnoliopsida > Caryophyllales > Cactaceae > Selenicereus > Selenicereus undatus. Next base: position 22,421,901 of record JACYFF010010365.1, read on the forward strand.
GTTATTTGCCAGAGAGCATCAATTTCTTGGGCCATGGCCTCACGCCTTCGAGGATCCTGGACTGCATGAGAGAAATGTCGGGGCTCATCCCCAGCGGTGATGGCTGCCCAGGTAGGCACGGTGAGAAGTAGAAAATTTATCATAGGCAATAAAATGAGTCAAGGAATGAGGAGTACTAGAAGACGCATGATGAAGGGGTTGGGTTGCGAGTGTGAGAGTCAATGGCAAGACAAACGTGGTCTCGGAGATGTGTAGAGGGCCGACGTTCACGTTGTGGACGAGTTGGTAAAGGGGACCCAGGATTGGATGAACATCCCCCCTGTCTAAGAGGGCCCGCAGGGTCAGTAAAGCCTGTAGGCTCCTAAACCGTGGAATCCGAAGGGCCCTACGCAACAGGTGTGCTGGTAGGAGTACTCTCCGTAGAAATAGCTATGTGAAGCGAGTTTTGTGGGCTAGTGAGATTGGGCTCGAGAGGTGTGATGGTGGTAGATGAAGGATGGGCCGAGAGGAACAGCAGGATCTGGCTCACTAACAAACTCATGAGATTGAGTATGTCAGTTAAGCTGGGTTTGTCGGGAAGTGGAATTTTGTGGGTCAGTCTGCTTGTCACTTGATTGGGCAAAGGGATAAATATCCTTATGAAAAATGACATCCCGAGACACAAAACGCGTTAACTTTTAAGGTCAAAGACACGCCATCCTTTTTTTCCTTGAGGATATCCTAAAAATATGCATCTAGTAGCCCAAGCATCAAACTTATTACGAATGCTGTCATGAGTATGAACATAGCAGAAGCACCAAAAAAACCCGCAAATGAGTATATGTGGGACATTTTCTGAACAAAAGTTCATAGGGACTTTTGAGATTATTCAATTTGGTGGGTGTGTAATTTATGAGATATGCAGCTGTAAGAACACACTCACCCAAAAATTGGACAGACATGGATGCTTGAAACAAAAGTGCTCTGGCAGTATCAAGGAGGTGGCGGTTTTTTCGTTCAACCCTTCCATTTTGTTGGGGTGTGTCCATATAGGAGGTCTCATGGAGTATTCCCCATTTAAGGAAATAATTTTGTAATTCCCTTTGGTAAATTTTGTCCCATTATCACTCCGTATCCGCTTAACATGTGTCTCAAACTGAGTTCTGACCATACAACAAAACTGCACAATAGGATCACACATTTCTGATTTTTCTCTAATCAAATAAACCCAAGTATCACGGCTAAAATCATCCACAATGCATAAAAAATAATGACGCCCAGCCAAAGGAGTATGATAATATCCTCACAAATCACAATGAATCAACTCAAACGGTTTATTAGCTCTACTCTCGCTTAAATGGAAGCTATTTCTTGTTTGTTTTGCCCTATGGCACATATCACAATAATCCAAAAAATCTATATTCAACTTCCTCCAGTAGTACACCCCATTCCTCGGATCACCCACTTCAATCAGCGTCTTTGAGGTGAGGTCCTGTATAACAGGAAAATTAGGCCCATAAGAAACAACGCAATTTTCATCTTGTGCTAATTTCTGAGCAGAGACACGAATGCATTTAAACATTGGAGTGTACAACACATCTTTTAACCAAATATCAGGGCCAAGTTGAACCATGCCAACCTTTTCAACTTGGGAACACTTGGGTCGGTTCATACCCAGACATTTTTGCTGTGTCACTTTGAATGCTGCTCCCTCCATGATAGCTCTGGGTTGCGTGGATTGGGTAAACTGCAGCTGTCTTTCTTCATGCACAATAGCAGCATACGCTTTGTTGAGGTTGGCAGCGGGTCCTGAGACAGAATTTTGGATCTTACCATGTTGTATTTCTTATGATATAGTCCCATCAGGAGCTGATGGACCTTTTCTTTTTCGAATTTGGCAGCCACGGCCTTTCCACATTTGCATTCGCAGGTACATGTTGGCAGCATCTAGTATGTACCCAGTTCATCCCACAATGATTTCAACTTCATGAAATATTCAGTTACGATGAGATCGTCTTGTCCTACCAATGTCATCTCTCGTTTTAATTGATGAACTCGAATGGCACTGGCTTGTGAATACCTCTCCTCGACGTCAGTCCAAATCTCCCTGGCTGTGTTTGCATATGTGACAGAACCATGAAGGTTCTTGTCTATCACATTGTATAACCAAGTCGTAACCATAGAATCACACTTCTCCCAAGCATGAATCTCTGAGGCTGTGCGTGTTGGTTTTGCCAATTTTCCATCCACAAATCCGAGTTTATTCTTGAATTTGAGGGCATTAATGACCAGTCGTGCCCAATTGCCGTAGTTGTCCCTGTTGAGAATTACAGGACTAATAAGATATCCAGGATGATATGAGCTATTGAGACAGTATGGTGATTGTGGATTGTAACTAAGAACAATCTGCTTTTCATTGTTTTCTGACGTTGCAAACCTAAACGAAAACCAACAGTATAGCCTTACTGTGGAGGCTCTATTACCATGTAAAATATGAAGTTTTGGGAGAAACTTTTCTCTGATGGCTGCTCCCTTAGCCATTGAATATATATATACAAATGAAATAGGTTACACGCTGATACAATCTTCTTGTTTTACAAAAATAGAGCTCTAAATATATACAACTTCTCAAGCATGGACAATACAATATTTATCAAATCAGAATATTACCCTAATAATCATGATTTGATCCTAATATAACCTCAAAAAGAAAAATTAGCCAAAAACAACCCAAAACAAAACAATGAATGGAAAATTAAAAAATAAAATCAGAAACTCAAAAATCACACTTGCGAGAGAAAAGTACTGGGGTAGTCACACAATAGCTCCTACCACTCCACGTATCATCTTCTCGGTGGTTAGAAGTAGACTTTGTAAAACTGACCCGAGACTTAAGATCTAAACCAAATGATTCGGACCCATTCCCGACCTGATATTTGAAATATGTGGATCTGAAAGTAGATTCGAAATTTGAATTGTCTCGAACCGAATTATACTCAATGTGAAATTTTCTAAAAAGTTGCTTGTTTTTACATGACAAGCGAATTGGACCAAAAATTAATTGACTCAAAATCGATCTGAATCATAATTTACTCGACCCAAACCAAACCAATCCGAGATATTACTGAACCTAAAATATGACCCGATCTAAGTTTAATTTGATCTACACTTGAATTAAATGATTCATTTGTCAAGTGTGGTTAAAAGGGCCGAAGTGCACCAGAAGACATCAGATATGCCTAGGGGTGGAGTCAGGATTCAAAGCAAGGGGATGCGAGATTAATAATACACAAATTTGCCTAAAGTCAATAAATTTAACACAAATAAACAAACAACAACCAACAAATTACTCCAATTCTAATTTCTAAGTTCTCAATCAAGAAAGGTAAAACCTAATTCTTTAATTGATGAGTAAATCTCTAAATTAACCACTTATTCAACACAAATTCAATAAAAATTAGTAAACTAAACATAAACAAGGAAGCAATTACAAACAAAATTAGTCCAACTTTAAATCTTCAACCAAGAACAACCAAAAAGATAATTAGGTTAAAATCCTCGTTTTTCAATTCATGAATCATGAGTAATTCACTAAGTTAATCAATTATTTAACATAAATCTAACTAAAATCAGTAAAATAAACATAATTATTTACAAAATAACAAAATTAAAAACAAAAATTGAGAATTTTTTGGAGTTACCTCAAATTGGGATTTGAGACTTAGGAGTTAGGAGGTGAGCTGAGGAGTGGAGGAGGCTGCCAGCACAAGTGGCGGCACTAGTGGTAGGCCTGGCGGCGTCGGCCGGTCGATGACTGGGCTGGGCAGACTGCAGAGAGTGAGAGAGGGAGTGCGTCAGCGGTGGGCTGGGCAAAGAGAGAGTGCGTTTGAGAAGGAAAACAAAGCAAGACTAGAAAGTCGATAGGCAAAAATTAGTTAAAATGAATGGGCAAAACTCAAAAAAAAAAAACATACAAGGCACCGTAGAAGGAGAGTGACGAGAGTCAAACCCATGACCCCCTGATACAAGTAAAGGGCAACCGACCATTCTGCTAGGCACCAATTTGCAAAATGTATATGAACTAATTAACATATATCTATTTTGTTTATCCACAAAAATATCCCATATTTAATTTTTTTTTTCTCAAAAAGTTGGGGGGTCAATTGACCCCCTTGCCCCAATGTAACTCCGCCATGATCATATGCCACATAGTCTAATTGATGTGATAGAGGCCATCTCATGAATTTTTATCTCAATTAATTAGCATTAGGTTCATATGCAAAAGTCACATAAAATCTGTCATTAGTTACCCATACAATATTAATCACATAAATAGCTGGTTGGAGGTACTCCCCAATATCAATCACATAAATAGTTGATTACCTTTTAACAATTTGGTTTTCAAGATTAAAAGGATACTTCAGAAAAGTTTACGTTTAGAAAAGTTTTCAAAATTGTTTGCTCGTATTGGTAGAAAATAAATAGACATTAATTTAGGATATTTTAAAAATAAATAAAAAATATTCTTTCTTCGATCGGAAGAGTACGATTTATGTACATGAGTAGAAAGCTCAAGAAAAAGATTAACAAAGGCAAATCCACTATATGTTTGTATATTTCTTTTTGTCTTGCTGTTAAATTTTTCAAAGTGAATACTCATAATTATTTGAGAAATTCTATCATACTCAACCGTTTTTTTCAATTACTATAATCGAGTAACCTAAACTGTTGATCTTATAAAAAATATGAACCATTGAAAATATTTATAAGTGGCCTATATACGTAATAGGTTAAGTGAATTTTTTACTTTTAGGTACTTGAGATTTGAAGCATTAATTTTTATGACAGTAGTACTTTTGACTTTATTTTTAAGTAGTATCACTTATGAATTTCTTACAATTCAGTCTTAAAATTAAAAAAATATCATTGCTATTATCCTCCTTGGCTTTTTTAAAAAAAATCAAAATTCTCTCTTTTAAGTACACACAATACCACTGATAGACTATCTAACAACGGAAAGATAGTTTTTGGGGTTTTAGGTTTAAAAGAAAAATACAAAAATGACAATAGTAAAAGTATTTTATAATTTAAGAGCTGAATTATAATGTCACATAAGTAAGAATACTTAAAAATAAACTTTATAATGTCACATAAAATTAATGCTTCCTATTTCGAAGTACCTAAAAACTAACAGTTCTAAGTTAAGCCCAAGCTGCACAACATCTATGTATGGCGAAAATAACTGCAATCTATAGTGAAGCTCTCTACATATTGACACATCGGCACTCCAAATGGAAGGTCGCAAACCATTCATAATTTCTTTAAAAAAATAAAAGAAGAAATATTTGCTCAAGGTATACGTAAAAAGGAGCCCGCAAGCCCATTCTTCATGAACTTTCTCTCTCCTGGGCAAAGACATTTTCCCCTTTGTGTGGTCATGCAATGTCCATATCATACTCTAACGAACACGTACTTCCTCAATGCATAATAAAAAAAAAATTAAAAAGAAGAATATATGACAACTATACTCTGAAAATTTATAAACAAAATGCGGAAGCATATACTCTTAGGTGTATCTAATAAATTGGCTTGGTCATGACATTATGCCTGTTTTGTTACATATGACATTAAGCTTCTCCAAACTTCTTTCTAATTCGATCATTTTCTTCGTCGTTTTACCATTATTCATCATTTTTCTTCTAAAGTTATTCATCTCTTGTCTTCTACGAAACATTAACTTGGCCGATTTGGAACATGAATGCTTAAACTTCGCTTCATGTGTAAAGGAAGGAAGATGAACATCTGGGAGTGGCAGTAGGCATCATGTACGTCCATTGCTCAATAGTTCACCCTGAAGAATGAAAATTTCACTGGAGGATGGCAGAAGTTGAATCATTGAAAGATCATTTTGCATTTGACACTTGATCTTGAAAATTACGCTGAGGTGGAACTGCAAGTTCTTCATATTGTAGTTCCTTTGTGCGAATTTTGTTTTTTGTTGGGTGCGTGCCAATGAAAGAAATCTCTCCAGCAACCAATCTCTCTTGGCTTGGGTCCCTTGTTGCTGTAAGTTTTTTTTATAAAAAAAATGAAAGAGGTGGTATAGAATTTAGACTTCTAATTTTTATATTTTTTTTTTTAAATGAGAATTTTGATTGATTAGTTTGATTCAAGGAATCTGTTTCAATGTATAATACCTGAGAAGCAACCTTATCAATTTTCAAATTTTTCGAACAATTTAAAATTTTTATTTGTAACTCTCAATTTGCTAACTTGAACCAACTTCAACCCACTTCAATCAACTTCAATTAAAAAATTTCAATTTCAACCCACGTCAACAAACTTATGCCCATTACTCAATTTCATTATTTTTCTAACAAAACAATTCTTCATTGAGTATTTATTTTTCTTTTCGATATGAATTATGAATTAAGACTTATATGATATATAAAATTACATTTATGCCTTTTCCTAATTTTAGTATTTATTATCAAATTATTTTTTAATGTTAAATATTTTCTTTTTTAATAGAAATTGAAATTATGTGACATAAGAAATATTTATATATCAGGTAAAACTAACTAATATCAATTATTTGTTAAATTAAGAAAGTGTTAAAATTAAAAGCATTATCTTCGACATCACGAGCATCCACAACTCTTGCCCCAAAAGAGGAAAAAAATTGAAAAATTTAATGTATAAGCATCCAACATTCAGAAATATTATATGTGAATGACATTTGATGTAAATTTGTCCAAATTGTAATGTTAGTGTAGTCATAGTAATAATAAACATTAAAAAGCTCTTTGAAAAATTTATCCTAAAGAGCTTTTTATAAAAGAACTTTTTAAATATAAAAAGCTAATCAATCAAATAATTAAAAGAATTATTTAATAATAGTCAAACAGCTAATTATCTTTTAAAAAAAAATTTATATCCAAAAAGTTTTTTATCAAACCTGACCTACATTGGTGAGGGATGAGCTGGCGCCTAGGGCAACTTTTTTGTTGATTTTATTTTTTCTTTTCAATCCGTAAAAATATTTGTGGCCATTGTGTTTTATTTTTATAACATTTACGTGTCAGCATGAGAATGGATTTGCGATTCATTTCACCACTATAGAGGAGCTACTCCATGTGCATTTATTGAAGAGCCAAGGAAACAAGAGAGAAAAGAAAGACAATGGATTGGATACACAAGGTGTTGAACATAGTAGCTCCACCCTCCTTAACTCTCCTCTTATTGTGCGTGTTTTAACCACTCTATTAGTTGCCCACGTTGTTCACTTCAAGCTGTCGTTCATTCTTTTTCATCGAAGACGTCGGCGACAAAGTTGTCATCATCCCTGGCGCTGCCTCCGGCATCGGCGAGGTCAGTTTCCTTCTCTTCTGTCATCTTCGTTTTTTGTATAAATTGCACTCCTTATTTAGCGATGGATTTGATCATGCTTAGTTTCCATATCCATATTTTTTTTATTAAAAAAAAAGCTTGTTCTTTTTTTTTTGATGAAATTTTTTTTAATAAAAAAGCTTTTTCTGTGATTATCTATATATTCCCCCCCCCCAAATTTTTCCTGGAGATCAAAGTTAAGTCTTAACAAAGGGTTAGACGTTTTTGAACAGTTTAAACAAGATCAACTTGCAGTTGTTTGTACATACAATTCTACCTGAAAAGTTAGTCATTATCGAATTGAACTGTCAATATTGGCTTTTGACTTTTATATAGGAGAAGTAAATGATTTTCCCAAAAGGTAACTGCAAAAAAAAAAGAAGGGGTATGTTTTGGAGTATATAATTTTTCCTTGTTTGTAGACTTGTAATCATCAGGTTAAACATTCTGTATAATTCCTTTCTTCATTGTTGATGGCACCTGTGTATGAGCCGATATTTGAGCCCTGTGAACGAGTGAGCTGCTCGCTATCTCATGGAGGGAGGCTCGTGACTCACGGTTCATGAGCTGGCTCGCCTCTTTGAGTCATTCTCCCACGTGACATCATGCTTTTTTCTTTTTTTTTTCCTTTCAATTTTATTTTTATTTGTTTTTTGAATGGAAGTTATTTTGGATTGGATAATTTTGTTTTTCGTTTTAAAAAAATATTTGGGGTTTGCTCATGTTTTTCTTTTGGAGTCTTTTGGGTAGAAAGTTTTTGATAAAATTAGAAGAGTTCTTTTTTTTTGCTTGAATTTTTTTCTAAGATAAACAAATTATTTTTATTAAATTAAATAACCATAAATATTTTTTGAAGATAGAAAAAATAACTTAATTGGCTTAAACAATGCCACTTTGCCCAAAAAAAAGTATAAGTATGTTTAATGGTGGGTTCCATGGGTATTATTTTATGTAGTAAGCCAAAATTCTAAACTTTACATTGGAGAGAGGAAGGATTGTGAGTCAAAAAGTTAACTCAAAAGCTCATGTGCTCGAACTCTCAATTGAGTTAGTTTTTTGACAAGGTATGAAGTGTTTCTGAGGGAAGGTATTAGCCATGAATCTTCAAGTCCTATACTGAACAATTGCTTAAGTTGAGAGAAGGGGAAAGCAATCTTGTTTTGAGCCTAGGGGCATTCACAAATTAAAGTGACATGTTAAGAGTTAGAGCATATAATAAACCTATCCTTGACTTCAACCATCCACTTAGATTTTTGTGGTAGTATCCATTTCATCTTCTCGATTATCGAAAATTTCCTCAGTCTGTCTCCTAAGTCTCAAACAGTTATTGATCAGATTTTCATGTTGACTAGATTTTGCTAATGAAGATGAAACGAAAATTAACATCTTGCAATTAGCATGTATGTGAAAGTTGCAGTGAAGACCAATGTCATCACTAAAAATTATTTAACTTTGTGCAGCAATTAGCATACCAATATGCTACAAGAAGAGCATGCCTGGTACTAGCAGATATTAGGGCGAAATTCTTCGCAAAGTAGCTGATACATGCTATGAGATAGGCTCCCCTGATGCGGTTACAGTTACTGCAGACGTTTCTGATGTGAATGACTGCAAGCGCATTGTTGATTCTGCCATTTCACACTTTGGAAGATGTAAGCAATTCACTAATTTCTTATACGATTTTGCACATAGTTTAAGGAAGAATCAAACTAGGACGTTCCTCACGGGGACTAGGCATACTGCAACCAAGCTACACAACCCCCCCTCCCCCCTGCTGCAAGGATGTTGGTGGCAGTGAACTGCTTTTCCATTAGGACCTTCACTCTTTGATATATGCGTTCCTAAAATAGGTTTACTTTGTATATTTTCTACTTCTAATTAGAAAAAAAAGTTGTCTAGCAATTCAGTGTAATATGCTCATTTGATGATTGTCGTCGTTGTCGATGAATTTGAAGTGGACCATCTGGTGAGCAACGCTGGAATTATATCAATTGAGATGGTTGAAGATTATGAAGACATCACTGATGCACGATCAGTTATGGTAAATCACTTCAGAACCATGCTTTTGTGTCGCAGTTATTTTCAGCTTGTCCATGCAGACATCTTAGAGTTATAGAATCTAGAGGTTGACGTAAAATCTTTGGAGATTCTTGCAGGATATTAATTTCTGGGGTTCTGTTTATATAACTCGTTTTGCGATTCCACACCTTAGAAATGCTGGTGGCAAGATCATTGCCATGGCGTCCCCTGCTTCTTGGTCACCAGTGCCAAAACTGAGCATCTACAGTGTAAGCTGCATTTCTGTCTCAATCATATAAGCACATCCTAACTAGCACCTCTATTATTATGAACTTAAAGCATTAAGTTGGTTTAATTACATGCAAAACTAGTACATCATATTCGACTGGGAATTAGGCAGATAGTTGAACTGTTACTGTACTGGGAACTTTGCTGTGTGAGTTGATGTCAGTGTGAAAGACGGTCTTTTGATTATTTTCAGGCAAGTAAAGCAGCAATGGTAGCTTTTTACGAGACATTAAGGGTAGAAGTTGGATCAGATATTAATACAACGATAGCGACTCCTGGATTCATTGAATCGAAGATGATCATTAACGAGGATGTAAGAGATTTTAAGCTTCTTACCTTGTTTTCCTGTAGCTTGTCCACTAATTTTATGCATATTTTCACTTCTGTTCCGCAGATTAGTTCCTCCTTGGATCTTATTGTCTCCAGATTCATCCATATATTGCAGGCACTAGTAAGTGTATTCCCAATGGGTAAAGCAGACACGTGTGCAAAGGCCTTAGTGAAGAGCGCATGCCAGGGTGAAAGGTACTTAACAGAACCAGCATGGTACAGGGTCACCTACTGGTTGAAAATGTCTGCCCCTGAGCTTATCGAGCTGTTTCTGAGGCCATTATACTTACCCAAACGTGCGGGTTCATCCATCACGTCATTGAGTAATATGATAGTCAATCTCCCCGGGTTGAAGGCAATATTGCACCCATCCTCAATGCGCTCACCTGAGATCAAGACTGAGTAGAAATACCATTTGTACTAAGCAAAGCAAGTTTATATCGTTGTCCATGTGGAAAGTGTTGTACTTCGAATGCTGATGTGTGATGTGTGATGTAACTGGGTTGATGTAACTGGGTTGGTGTACCATTTGTAGTAGCAAGTTTAGACCTCAAATTTGTTATTACAAGCCCACAAGGACTGAGTTTTTGATAAGTGTGCCTCAAGGACTTCACTGTTCTTTTTCGACAAGAAGCTAGCAAGATGCAGTCCCTTTTTTTTAAAAAAAAAGCTAGCATTACTTAGGGCCTGTTCTATTTCGCGTTTTAGATAGATAGATAGATACAAGGAGCTGTAAGGAGCTGTAAGGAGATGTAAGGAGCTGCAAGAAGCTGTAAGGAGATGTAAAAAGATGTAAGAAGCTGTAAGGAGATGTAAGGAGCTGTAAGAAGACGTAACAAGTTGTAAGAAGCTGTAAGGAGCTGTAAGTATAGATATAAGGAGCTGTTGAATTGTAAAAGAGTTGTATACTATAATTTGTTTTAGATGAAAAATAATAATATTAAAATAATATACTTAAGAAGCTGTATTTTTTTTATTATTATTTTTTTTTTCATTTTTCATTTTTTTTATTTTTTTATTTTTTAATTTCTTGTATTTTTTGTAATTTTGTAATTTTTGTTATTCTATTGTTTTATTTTTTATTTCTTTATTTTTCTTTTTTCTTTTTTTTATTTTTTAATTATTATTTTTTATTTTTTATTTTTTATTTTTTATTTTTTATTTTTTATTTTTTTTAATTTTTTTTTTATTTTTTATTTTTATTTTATAATTTTGTAATTTGTCATTTTTTTTTATTTCTTATTTTTATTTATTTAATTTTTAATTCATAGGTTTTTAATTTTTAATTTTTTAATTTTTTAATTTTTTAATAAAAAATATAAAATAAAACTAAAAATTTTGAAAATTTTGAAAATTTTAATATTAAAAATTAAAAATTAAAAATAAACCTAAAATTTAAAAATTAAAATTAAAAAATTAAAAAATTAAAAAATATAAATTAAAAAATTAAAAAATAAAAAATAAAAAATAAAAAACTAAAAATTAAAAATTAAAAATTAAAAAAATTAAAAATTAAAAATTAAAAATAAAATAATAAACAAAAAAAATTAAAAATAAAAAATTGCAAAATTACAAAATTACAAAATAAAAATTTGAAAATTTAAAAAATTAAAAAAAAATTTAAAAAAATTAAAAATTTAAAAAATTTAAAAAAAATTAAAAATTAAAAAATAAAAAAAATAAAAAAATAAAAAAATAAAAAATAAAAACTCAAAAATAAAGAACAAAAAAATTAAAAATTAACAATTAAAAATTAAAACATACAAAATAAATACAAAATAAATAAAATGAAGATGTAAGGAGATGTAAGAAGATGTAAAGAGATGTAAGAAGATGTAAGGAGATATAAGAAAATGTAAGGAGATGTAAGAAGATGTAAGAAAATGTAAGAAGATGTAAGAAACTGTAAGGAGATGTAAGCTCTTAGCTAAATCCTAAAAAATGCGAAATAGAGCAGGGCCTTATTATTTATATTGTTTAAACATGTTCTGATTCTAAGTGGATATCAATATGCTAACATTACTTAATTGATTTTATATAAGATGCTATAATATCTTTGAGATTGTTTAATATTCAAATTTGAGTACTTGATTTTTATGATATTATATTTTGTGGTTCAAATTTGATTATGCGAGATTATGAGTGATTACATGCTTGTTTCTTTGAAAGATGTTCTAAAGATATTATTTTAAGTGGTCTTATTGATCAGCTCCAAAAATGGAAAGTAATCACTATCATGAATGTTAGCAAAGTTTAAAAAGATAGGCTATTAAAATCTTCAAGGGCTTGAAATATGCTGAAGATGATATTCTTCTTATTTGACATCAACGGCTACTTACCTTTAAAGGCTCCAACGGTTATATTATCGGCTACAAATAGTATGGAATTTGAAACTTGGAGACACACAAGAAAAATGCACGTGCTCATGTCAGAAGATCATTCACTTACCGATATCTTACTCTCTCGTGGTAGTTTATTTGAGTATTAGACAATTGTATTGTTATAGATCAAGTGTATTGTAGTTCTTTGTTTTGGGTTGGGCTGATTAGCTAGAGGGCCAACTACCCAGGTACAGTTGAGGAGTAATGCATATGTTCGGACACCCAGAGGTGTAAGGTCAGCTCGTGGACTGTATAATTAGTAAATCGTGTGTAATCGACCGACCTAATAAAAGAAAAGTGTTCAAAGTTCCATCGGGAAAGGGCATTAGTGGTTAGCGGGCTATACGTGGCCGAACCTCGATATAAAGCATGTTCTCTCCACATTTGTATTTTTTGTATTTTATTTCGATTATTTTGTGATTATAACTAGATCTCCTTTGTTTAAAGGGACTGAATTTTCTTATTGGAAAATTTTGGTGTAGATTCTAATCAAGATCAAAGATTATGACTCATGGAACATTGTAACAAAGGGTCTATATATTCCAATGACTACCATTGATGGAAAATTTGTGAAGAAGACCGAAGATTAATACACCCAAGCCGACTCAAATAATTGTAAGGCCATGAATATCTTATATTGCGGTTTAGAGGCTAATAAATACAACCGTATTTCTACATGTGAAACATCAAAGCAGCTATGGGACAAGTTCGTGGTGACCAACGAGGGAACGAGTCAAGTTAAAGAAACAAAGATCAACATACTTGTCTACCAATATGAATCATTCAAAATGCAACTAGAAGAGTCTATTAAAGAGATGCTAACTCGATTCACAGATAACCAAACAACCTCAAGTCGCTTGGCAAGACCTGTACTAATTAGGAGATGGTTAGAAAAATTCTCCGATGCCTTCCTAAAGGAAGTGGGATCCTAAGGTCACCGCAATCAAAGAGAATCAAAATATCAAGACACTAGCTTTGGATGATCTACTTGGGAAGCTTCTTACAAACAAAATTCATCTTAAAGAAGCTGAAGAAGAGGTCACAACAAAGAAGGGAGTGACCTTCAAAACGACAAGTGAAGATTTCTACTCTTCGAAAGATGAATCAAGTGATGAAGATGAGGAATCCATGACCATGATTGCACGTGGATTGAAGAAGATGTTGAAGTCAAAGAGATTCAACCCCAAAAAATTCTACAAAAAGCGAGCAAAGAGGAATGAAAGATCTTCAAAAAGTAGACAACTTTTTAACAACAATGAATCTAATATGGGTCCATTTTTTGGTTGTGAATTACTAGGGTATATAGTGAAAGATTGTCCAATATGATAAAAGAAGGCTAAAAAAACAAAGACAAAAAGCCAAGAAGAGCTTAAGAAAGCAATGGTTGCTATATGGAGCGATAGCGACACAAGCTATAGTGATAACAATAAAGATCAAGTAGTCAATCTTGGTCTGATGGCCAAAGAAGAACATGGTGAAGAACAAACTGAGTGTAAGAGCTCAAATGAGGTAGATTACTCCGTATTTTTTAAATACACTAAAGATGAATTAGCCCAAACCTTGGTTAATTGCAATGAATTGAACGTGAGCAAAAATATTTGTCCAAAATAAAGTCTTTAAAGAAAACCATTAGAGATTCATCATTTGAAAAAGAGCCTTTACAAAAGTGAAGATGAACTTCATATTAAGATTGACACTCTTGAAGAAGAAAAATAAGTTGAATCCAAATGTGAATATTTTGAAAAATTTATTTTGAAGTTTTGAAAGAAAAAGAAAATTTGGACAAATTATTAGGCTCTCAAAGCATGTCATTCAATAAAGAAGGAATTGGTTATAATCTCTTTAACAAAAAGGAGGTCTATACAAACTTCTTTGTTCAATTAACTTCCCAAAGCAAATCTCACATCACAAGTAATCTCACATCACAAGTAATTATTGCCTAAAGAATGGTCATATGTCTCATTCATGCGCTCTTATAAAATCTAGTCCTAGGTTAGTTCAAGTTTGGGTACCAAAAGGTGCAAAGCCACTAAACGTGAATTGAAGAAAAACCCTCCCTCTGTACAAACAAGTTTCTAGAATTTTTTCATGTCAAAGTCATGGAGTGGTTGTTCACGGTTTAGATTTTAGGGCCTTGACATACAATCTAAGGTCTTAAAAATTGAACAGAAGCTAAGATTTTACTGCTTCCAAATAACCGAAAATCAAGGGCTTATATTTTTATGTCAACATCATGAATAGCGGTAATATTTGATTCTAAGAAAAGGGAATGCAATGTTGTCTTACATGATCTACTTTGTATTTGGGACATGTGCTTTCCCAAATTTTTGAATTTTAATTTGCATAATTGCCTTTGAAAGGTGAGCACAATTAATATTTCATCATATCTTGTATTATTATGACATGTGAGTATTTTTATGTACAAATGATATGTTATATATGATCAGAATATTTTTGTTCATAATTGTTATTCTCCCTGGTATTTGCATAAATAATATTTCTTCTTTCTATAAGAGGAGGGTTATATTACTTGATGATTTTTCAATAATCATGATATACTCTTGATAAGGGGAGAATTTTGCTAATTTTATTATAGGTGCTATATTAAGGAGGGGGCATCTTTACATGCCATTGATTTATCAAGTAGGAGTTATATGTGGTCAACATAATTCTCTGGATGCTTTGATTTTTTTTTTTCTTACACTATCATTTTGTTGAAATAGAAAAAGGGGGAGAAGTGTATGGTAAGCTTTCATGGTCTGTAATTCAAAGTTGTATTGATATGTCATTTCTGTTGGGTTTTGCCTTTCATCAAAAAGAGGGAGATTATTAGCTTCCACTAAACTCACGATATGTTCATTAATATGTTTTCATGAAATACAAAAAGGGATTTGTCTATTGGTATGTTCGTCATGCTATATTTGGATAACATTATTTATATTGTTTAATATGTTTTGATTCTAAGTGGATGTCGACATGCCAATGTGCTTAATTGATGTTATATAAGATGCCATAGTATATTTGATATAGTTTAGTATTCAAATTTGAATATGTGATCTTTATGATATTATATATTGTGGTTCAAATTTGATATGCAAGATTATGAATGATTACATACTTGCTTGTTTATTTGAAAGATGTTCTCAACATATTATTCTTCGCGGTCTTATTAATCAACTCCAAAATTGGAAAGCAGCCATTGTTGTGAATGTGAGTAAAGTTTGAAAAGATAAACTACTAAATCTTCAAGGGTCTAAAATGATCTTCAAGGCCTTGAAATTTGCTGAGGATAATATTTTCCTTATTTGATGTCAATGACTACTTACCTTGAAGGGCTCAAACGACTATATGCTATTGGTTATAAATAGTTGAGAATTTGAAACTTGGGTACACAAAAGAGAAAAATACGAGAGCTTATATTGGAAGATTATTCACTTACCGATATCTTACTCTCTCGTACTAGATCATTTGATTATTATCAATAGAGAGTGGTATTGTTATTGATCAAGTGCTTATTGCAATTTTTTTTTTTGTGTCGGATTAGACTGATTAGTTGGAGGGGCAACTATCCCAGTACAGTTGAGGAACAACATGTATATTGGGATACCTAGAGTTGTAGGGTCAACTCATAGGTTGTAATGCTGATGAAGTCTTTTTGTCATTGCGATTGGTAAACCCAACTCTAAAAGTGTTGCTCTTGATCATGAGATGCAGAAAGTACTAGTGAAATTGACATTAATAATTATCAATATGAAAAAAGAATAACTTTTCTAAACATATGCAACGAAGCTTTTGTCTCTTGCAGTACCGCAAAAATCTGAGGTAATAATACCAAAGAGTACTTGCAGTTGAGGAAAAAAAAAGTGGGGAATGAGCGCTCAGTGGGTAATTCTTGCCTTCTAAAAATAAAAAGTTTACAATCAATAATAAGATATTAAGTTAAGAATGACAATAGGCAAGAAGCATATTGGTAGGGGTGTGGGATTAGCAAAGCCTCGGTTAAAGGCTCAAATCCTTGTTCAAACATTTGAGATATCCCTATTTTCAGGTATGATCACATGTGTGTGTCCAAAAAAGAAGAAGACGATCGAAAGCTATGGGCAAATGGCTAGTGATGGAATAAGCCCTCGGCGATGAAGAATTGTAAAACCACTCCACTGAGGAGAGGGATTTGATTTCCTGATCAAAGAAGGCATCCAAGAGGGGGATTGGATCTCCTACCTATGATATTGGTTCAGAGGTTGAGATGATTTCGACCCCTAATGGGTTTAGTGGACTAAACCCTAATTTGGTTCCTGGTGGTGATGAAGGAGTTTTTTCAGGGATAAGGTTATCGGGAATAAACAAACTCATACTAATCTATTTGACTCTGTTTAAGCAAAGGATGGGACAGAGACAGATACTGATGACTGACATTGATGATGATGCTATCTGCCTTGCCATAAGGCTCACCAAAGAAGAGAAGATCCAACTATCTAAGCCTTACAGGAACACCCTAATAATTAAACTTTTTGAAAAGAAGCTAAGGTTCATGCAATTGAAGAGGGCATTGAAATCAAAATGTTCCATGAAAGGGGAGTTCAACCTTATTGATATAGGATTTGACTACTTTATAGTCAAGTTTGCTTGTGCCAATAACAATGAATATGTTCTGCCTCAAGGTCCCTGGCTCATTGTTGATAGTTACTTGACTATAAGGAAGTGGGTTCCAAACCTTTACCTAGATGAAAAACCGATTCACATTCTTATAGTGTGGGTTAGAATTCCAAGAATTACTATGGAGTACTTTGATGTAGTTGTTTTGGATAGAATTAGGGAAATAAATTGGAGAGGTGCTGAGAGTGGATAGGATGACAGCCAATGTCGAAAGAGGATAATTCATGAGGCTTAGTGTGCAGATTGATTTATCAAAGCCACTACTCTCTAAATTTTGTTTGAATGGCAAAGATTGGAGTATACGATATGAGGGGATTCATCTCATCTGTTTTCATTGTAGGAAGTTGGGGCACAAGGAGGACTGTTGTCCCTTTCTTGCAGATTCTGCTAAAGTTGTCACATGGAGGATATCTAACATACTGATCCCACATTGGCGAGACTTGAGCCTAAGCCAGAGTGCAATGCAAAGCTTGGCCCATGGATGTTGGTCAAGAAACCCCCAAGAAGGAGGAGTGCCAGGACTGAGGGTAATATCATTAATGCTAGTAGTGGACCTACAATGGAGGGTCAACGCAATGGTGCTAGGAATGTAACCCATGTCCCTAGTGTTTATGATCGAATGGAGCGAGGAAATCCAAGTGCTGAGGGTGCAACACCTCAACATAATGCTAGCCAGAGGACCCCAACTATGAGTAATGGGGGGTCTTGTTTTGGGCGTTTAGTTAAGTTTGAGGAGGAAGGAGCTGGTGAGGGTGCAGTTAAAATGTAGTTAGTTTGTGATCAATATCTCAAAGCAAGAACTTTGGTTCTAATGCTAGTTTTGAGAGCGAAGTTGAAGAAGCAAACTTAATTGTCACTTAAAAAGAAGACAAGGGTTGCCTAAAGATCCCCTATTGTCCCTCTTAATGTTATAGCTAATAAACTTAAAGCTCCCTCTGTGCTAGTTGTCCAAGCTACAAGTAAGTCGTCATCCTTGGGCAAAGAAAATCAGGCTCCCCCCATTTTCATGAATTATATGGTTGGTTCAATGGTTGACACCACCCCCACTGTTGAACTCATTTCATCTCACATAGGAGACCCTCCTAACATGAATTTGGAAGGGATTCTAGTGGAAACGGAAGAGGAAGGTACAGAGAGTACAAGGTCACATGAGTATGTGAACCCTTGTATGGACATAAATGCAATTGTGCCACATGACATGCTAAATGATGTACAAATGCAGGCTATTTAGCCTTTTGTTGAACTCCTTTATAATTTTGATGGTTCATATGAATCTAATCAATATTACTACTTGAAACATAAAAGGTGTTGGGAGTTGTGAATTCTTCTGGATCTTGAAGGACATTATTAAAACCTACAATCCTAAAATCCTCGCTATTTTTGAATCTAAAATCAGTGGACAAAAGGTGAAGGAGGTCCGTTGGCAAATTGATTTTTATGGTAAAACCTCGTGTTGATGCTCAGGGTTTTAGAGGCGGGATTTGGTTTTTTAGAGGGACCATGATGTTGATATTAAGGTCATAGACATGAATGATGAAGTGGTTACTGTGGAGGTTCATAAATTGGGTGTTCAACCCTGGTTATTCTCAGCTATTTACAGGAGCTTAGATGATAATCTTGGCCACCAACTTCGGAGAAACTCTCTTCTTTCACTAGTTCTATAACAAACCATGGTTGTTGGCAAGGGATTTTAATGATACAATTTCAATGGGGGAAAGGAAAGGATGGGACCACCCTTTAGATAAAAGATGCTTTCAGTTTAATAATTAGGTGTATAATAATGGGTTTGTTGATTTGGGGTTTTCTAGACCCCCATTTACATGGGCTAGAGGGAGGTGTCTTGTAAGCAAGCCAGACTTCATAGGGCGCTATGATCTCCCATTTGGCGTCTCATGTTTCAGGATGCTTCTATTAAACACTTGACCCAACATTGCTCAAATCACAAGCCTATACTAGTGTCTTTGGTCAAAGATATGCCACCCTCTTCATCGAAAAAACCCGTTTGCTTTTAAGAAGCTTGGTTAACTCTTGAGGGTTTTAAAGATATTGTCAAAGATGTTTAGAATTCTAATATCCCATTATCTCCCTTACTAGATTGTGCGTCTAAGTCCTTCTAGTGAGTGGAATCAGGAAGTCTTTGGGAATATATTCTTTAATAAAAAGCACCTATGGGCAAGGTTAGAAGGCATACATCGAAGATTTGTTGAAAGACCCCTTGCTCACCTATTGAGATTGGCGATCAAAATAAGGATGGAGCTTGATGAAGTCTCTAACCAATTAGAGATTTTGTGATGGCAGAAATCTCATTCAAAAGTAATTTGGGATGGCGATCATAACACTAGGTATTATCACCTCAGTACTATTATTAGAAGATAATAAAATTGAGGCTCTAAAAAATGCGGAAGGTGAGCGGACACATGAAGAAGATGAGTTAAAACGTATGGTCTAGAATTTCTTTGTGTAGTTGTATTTGGAGCCTTATCCTATTGCTAATCTGGATGCGTTGCTTAAAGGTAGATTCCCATCCATTGCATTAGGAGACCTCTCTATGTTGTCTAATCTCTTTGCTGGTTTGGAAATCAAAGATGCCCTATTTAGTATGAGACATTTTAAAGCACCGGGACCCGACGAGTTTCGTACTGGATTTTATTGCCATTGTAGGATATAACAAGCCACAATTTCTTACAAACTAGGATCAATGTGATAAATAGCCAGATTTTGCCCTCCTGAACTTAATGAGACTTTGCTAATCCTCATACCGAAAGTGGAAAAACTAGAGGCAGTGGCCCAGTTATGTCCTCTTAGTTTATGTGACGTGGTCGACAAAACCATTTTAAAGGGTATTGCTAATCGATTGAAGTCACTAATATTGAATTTGATTGCTCTTACCCAATGCAGTTTTGTCCTCTGTAGGCAAATTACAGATAATATGGTTATTGTCCAAGATGTCCTTCTTGGTATGCGACGCAAAAAAGGGAAAAAGTGAACTATCATGATTGAACTAATCTCGAGAAGGCTTATGACCAACTCAGATGGAATTTTACTATAGATACACTTATTGCTTTGTCTTCCTCCTAGTCTTGTGGGATTATAGTACGGTGTGTCTTTTGCCCCTCCATGAATGTCCTGTGGAATGAGCCAAAAGCATAGACATTTTTTCCTACTCAAGGTATTAGATAAGGGACCCCCTCTCCCCGTATCTATTCTTTGCATTGAACAATTGAATCACCTCATATAAGATGCAGCCCATATGAGGAGGTGGAGACAGTCTGGGTTTACTAAATTGGACCTGAATTATCCAACTTTTTTTTTACTGATGATCTAGTGTTGTTTACAGAAGCCTCGGCAGATAAACTCCTAGTGTTCCAAAATATCTTCATCGCTTTTGTGAGGCATCAAGGCAAAAGGTTAGTCTAGGGAAGTCCCAATTTTTATTTTTCGCCAATACAAGTCCAAATGTGGTGTCCCAAGTAACTGGCATTTTTGGTTTTTCAGTCACTCAAGATTTAGGCAAATATCTTGGGATTCCCACGTTTAATGATCTTGTTACTAGAAGTATGTGTCATCATATTATTGATCGAGTTGACAAACGACTTTGTGGATGGAAGGGTCGTACTCTTTCTACAGCTGGCAGGGTCACTCTTGCTCAATTTGCAATTTTGTTCATCAATGTTTTGTAGTGAAATCTGTAAGACTGCCTAGGCCTATTTGCGATGATGTTGACAAGAAGATCTGTGAGTTCATTTAGGGGTAATACGGAGAAACAAAAGGTTCACTTGGTGTTATGGGATACTCCCAGTGAAACCAAAGAAGGAGGGGGGTTAGGGCTATGGTCTATGAGACAAGCCAATTCTGCATTTTTGGCCAAGCTTGACTGGTGGTTAAAGAGGGAACCTGAGAACTTGTGGTCTCATATTCTAAGTAGCAAATATTACAATAACAGGTTGGACCTGACATGTTTATTGCAAAATCAGATGCATCTAATGCTTAGAAATGTATCATCGAGAATAAGTCTTTGATCCTCAAAGGGTCTCGTATGACAATTGGTAAAAGGAAAAAGGTCTTGTTTCACTA
Organism: Selenicereus undatus; assembly: GCA_017589665.1. Taxonomy (NCBI): domain Eukaryota; kingdom Viridiplantae; phylum Streptophyta; class Magnoliopsida; order Caryophyllales; family Cactaceae; genus Selenicereus; species Selenicereus undatus. The sequence continues at coordinate 22,443,017 of JACYFF010010365.1, forward strand.
TCATAGGTGGTGTTCTGAGGAGCCCCTTTATGTCTTGGTTTTTGAACCAATCCCTCTAGACTTACAAGGGCATACAGTCAATGAGTTTTGGATACCAGGAGTGGGTTGGCATTGGGAGCAATTTTAGAATATTCTCCCAAGTAATATTCTCAACACCATTCATGTTATAATTATCACAGAAGATGATGAAACCAATAATGTTATTGGATGGTTAGGCGATTCCAGTAAGTTCTCGATCAAGGAAGGTATCAAAATTCTTCGCAATGAACCTGTTGGGCTTGCAGATTTAGTTTATAGGGATGTTTGGAAAATTCATGCTTCACAACAAATTCGGTTCTTTCTCTGGCTAGTCGAACATGATTGTATTATGTGTAATGCAAATAGAGTGAGAAGTGGGCTCGACATTGACCTAAGGTGTGTTGTGTGCCACAATGGAGAGGGGACATCTTTACACCTACTGCACGACTGTGTATTTGCTAGGAACACATGGGAGAAAATTAGTGAGGGTGTGCTGAAGACTAATTTTTTCTCCAATAATCTAAATGATTGGATGAGCACTAATGTGGGGTCTGGTATGTCTCATGGGGCAATTAAATGGTCTACCATTTTTACTGTCACAATACGGCAGGTGTGGAGATGGAGAAATGCCTTGGTCTTCAATGATGATGGATGGGTACCTCTTGATCATGTTACTTTCATTCAAGGAAGGTGTAATGAAATGCATAGGGCCTGTTCCCGTCATCTTGATCTTGATAGCAAAGCTGGTAACTCAAAGTAAGGGAAGAGGTCTTGTTTAAATGGCAGTTGCTGCCAGATGTGTTTCAAAATCCCTAAGGAAACTGGTTGCTAGGCTTTTCATTTAACTGTGACATTTGTACTTCCATCCAGGCGGAGCTTTTAGCTCTCCTTAATGGCCTGAAAATTGCTCGAAGCAAACGGTATAGGCACTTGATGGTACATATAGATTCTTTTGGTGTTTGGTATGGCAGTTGCTCCGTCTTCCCATTTCCACATTGTCAAGATGTGTTGTAACCTTCTGATGGATGATCATTGGGAAACACAGATCTTTCATCAATTTAGGGAGACAAACCATGTTGCGGATCGCCTTGCATCCATAGGTGTTCAGCGTTCTAACGGGTGTCTCATGCTTAACTCCCCTCCCCCCTTCAGTTATAGGTTTACTTCAGGATGATATTGGTGGCCCTATGTAGCCTCATTTGATTAGTTGTTGCTATAATACCTTTTCATGGGCCTTGAGCCCCTTTTTCTGTTAAAAAAAAAATTAAGTTGAGAATAACAAAATTACCCAAAAGTTAGGTACAATTAACATTTGTCAATTATGGTTAAAATCGTCACTATATATTGTGAAATCAATCCATGAATTATCGTCTATCAACTACCTAAAATATTTTTTTTTTCGTGATTAACATAACACATGACCCTAAAGTATTGCAATGAATAACACAACCTAGGTGTACCTAGCTTGAATGCCCTTTTTTTGGGATCAACATAACAAGTGACCCTAAAGTATTGTAGTTAATAACATAACCTAGGTGTACCTAGCTTGAAAGCATTCAAAATATATAAACGAGAATGAGTCATTCAGAATGTTTGAGGAAATATTAAAAACAGTTACTTTTGTTCTCTTGAAATTACAGTCAATAGAGATTTAACTTTCTATGTTTTACTAAGTCATATGGTTGCCAGTCTACTCTCTACGCAGTAAGAATTATAATTTTAAATGAGGATTTCCCTCTGAGTACTTTGGTTTCCATAACCCTTCCTTAGTGCTTTGTTAGTGTATCAAGATTCATAATCATGTATCGATGAGATCTTATTTAAGTGGTTAAGATTGATGCCCCGACTACACTACGTCTCAGGTTCGATTTTCCCTTTACCCATTATATTTGTACTGCCTTCGTGGCTCATTTGAACCAAAAAAAACGATTCATAATCATGTTAAAAATTTGTTTGAATAAACTTTTTACATGATTAAATTACTATGATTGTGATGTTTGCTACTATTTTTGTTTTTCTGGTATTCTGAAACTTACTAGAGAAGTAAAGATCATTGCCTAAACTAGCACATGTTAAAAATATAACATCCAACTTCCAAATTGTACCCTACGTTCAATTGAATTTATAGTCCACAACCGTGAACTTAAACTTATTGTCGTATTAGGAATTGTCCGTTCATTTTTTCCATTTATGCCTGCACTAACCCCCTATTGTAGGTAAATTATTACGTACAACCGGGTGGACATTTCAGTTGTCCACCCGGTCCCACTTGGTAGTTTTTAACATATTTTAACAGTTTTTTTTTAAAAAAAAGAGAGAGAAACTGTTCGTTGGTCATACGTTATAGAGTTTAGTTTTCGAGAAACTATTGGTGTATTGCTGCTCAATATAATTGATGAATCTCAGGCGTCTGATCGTTATGTTCTGATTTGAATTCGTTGTTCACGTATTTCAAATTAGTCGTGAATTGGCCTGCTATTGTCTTCGTTTTTTGCTGAATTCTCTGTTTTCATAGTGTTTGATCGGTCTATGTAGTTTTCAGCAATTATTCCATGGCTGGATTTCAGAGTTGATGATGAAGATTTATCAAACGTGCAGTGGTCATCAGGTTCGATATTGGTTTTTGATCTGTGTTTTTTTTGTTCCGGTTTGATTATGTAAGATATTGTGTTTTTTTAGTTGTTCTGGAGTTCTTGGAGAATGTTTTATTTGTTCTAATTTTTGAATATACATGATTCTGTTTTTAAAAATTGGTTTCTGTAATATGAGAAAATAGCTCACCATAATCAGTCTTGTGCTCACTAATAAAAAAACATTCCGCTCAATAATAAAAAACATTCCGCTCACTACGTTTCAGCATTGACTGATTATATGTATTTGTTTGCTCAATAACAAAAAACAATAGCTCACAATAATCAGTCTTGTGCTCACTATATGTATACGTTTGTTCACTAATAAAAAACATTCCGCTCACTACATTTATGCGTCTGCTCACGATAAATGTTGAATTATGTCGGGTAAACAATAGCTCACCATCATGAATCGTGTGCTCACTATATGTATTTGTTTGCTCAGTAACAAAAACATTCAGGTCACTATTATTAATATAGCTCACTCTGCGAAATGCATCTAGCTCACTGGAATCAGTCATGTGCTCACTAGACATAGTTCTTGGCTCACTGGATATATATTTAGCTCACTCATATTAGGAGTGATAAATCTGTTTTGTCTGTAGTAGTACTTGAGATAGGTGATTTTGATGCTTCCTCCACTTGTGTAATTGGCTCAGTGATCTTTTCCTTAGGGTTTGTGGGTGAAGTCTCTGTTTTTGATCTGTCAAAGAGGATTATATGTAATGTTAATACTAGAGCATAAAAGATACAACTCACTAAATTGAAGTGATGTGTTAGCAAAAAATAAGGTACATAATAATCATCTTCCTAAATTGAAGTAATGGCTCACTACCCAGACGTTGTAGCTCACCAACAGGCAGCCATGGCTCACTAAAATGCAAGTTCTGGCTCACTAGTGCATTTATTTGTTCAAGTCACTAACACAAAGTAATAACTCACTAAACATGCTTCATAGCTCACCAACATGCAGCTATGGCTCACTAAAATACAAGTTCTGGCTCACTAATGCATGTATTTGTTCAAGTCACTAACACAAAGTAATGGCTCACTAAACAGGCTTCATAGCTCACAAACAGGCAGTCATGGCTCACTAAAATCAAGATCTGGCTCACTAGCTAGTGAATGTATTTATTCAAGTTACTAACACAAAGTAATGGCTCACTAAATAGGCTTCATAGCTCACCAACAGGCAGCCATGGCTCACTAAAATTAAGAACTGGCTCACTAGTTCATGCATTTGTTCAAGTCACTAACACAAAGTAATGACTTACTAAACAGGCTTCATAGCTCACCAACAGGCAGCCATGGCTCACTAAAATCAAGATCTGGCTCACTAGTTCATGAATTTATTTAAGTCACTAACACAAAGTAATAACTCACTAAACAAGCTTCATAGCTCACCAACAGGCAGTCATGGCTCACTAAAATCAAGATTTGGCTCACTAGTTTATGTATTTGTTCAAGTCACTAATACAAAGTAATGACTCACTAAACAGGCTTCATAGCTCACCAACAGGCAGTCATGGCTTAATAAATCGAAATATACAGGTTAATAACGAAATTTTAGGTTTCGTTTTTGTAACATACCTTTCTTGAGAGATTAGTGATTCATCATTTTCAGACCTCTTGGTGCTTACTTCTAAATGTTGAGGTTCCATCTGAAAAGATTGCAGAAATGCAATTAGTAAAAACTTTATTTGCCGACTGAAACCTAAAATGCGATTAGCAATGTTAGTGTATTCAAAAATGAAAACAAATTGCGTTTGTTGGTGAAACTTACATCGAAGTTCTTCTTTCAACCTTTACGGAAGAGATTTCGGCTAGAATTGTTGATGGAGTGTTGCAGAATTCGCGAAATGGACTAAGAATATGTGAAGGTCGTGGAGAGAGAATGAGGGAAGTTCATGGGTT
>JACYFF010010365.1:22447978-22460703 GCA_017589665.1 Selenicereus undatus
CTGGATGTTTTCTTTTTCTTAAACCCAGTAGAATCACTCGGTGGCCGGCAACGACTAGGCAGCCGGCGACAACACGGCCGACGACGACTCGGCAGCCGGTGGTGAGGCTAAGGCAGCTCTACTCTCTCTCTCTAGGTTTATGGGTTACTGAAATAAAAATGGAAATGGGAATTGAGAACGAAAGAAACTCACGATTGACAAATGAAAAATAAATTATTTTCTTTTTAGTTTTTCAAAATATAATGTTCATCCCTCAGGGTTGGTAACTTGATACACCTTATAATTGGGCGGTTCAAGTCCCTGGGGTTTTGGAGGAACTTGATACCTGGGGGTATCAAGCTCCTTTCCTTAAAAACTCTCACCAAGCAATAAGGAAAGGTACTTGAAACCTTAGGTTTCAAGTCCCATTCCTTTTTCACTCACCAAACAGCTCCTAAAGCTAACCAATCATATATTCCAAATCTAGTACGGAAAGTACTTAATAGAACACAAAGTAGCTTTTTTTTTCGATAGATAGATGGCAATGCCAGTACAAAATAAATAGCCAAAAGACTTTGAAAAATAAAAGCAAGAACATTAACAACATAATTATATTATTACAATCCGGCCTAAATTAATCACGAGCACACCACCAACTTACCTAACCCCAATCACCAATAGCCCATAATTGTGATTTGGTTTTCTATCAGCAAAATTAGTTACATGTCCTTGTTTGGCAAAATTAGCTATTTAGGTAGCGGATAACGGTTCTAATTTAGCTATTACCAAATAACTTTTTATATGAGCAGTTGAAATAAATTTGTTCAATAAATTTAGTTGTTGGATTAGCTCGTTAATGTAAATTGACATACAAGGAGATTTGACAATTTTCAAATATAAAATTTTCAAATGATATTATTTGATTAAAAAATATGAAATGCTACTTCTGAATTACAAAATATATTTTGTCATTCAGAAGTTATTTGAAGTTATTTGCTGATAGAAAAAGAAAAGCAAGAACAATAACAACCTAATTATATTATTACAATCCGGCCTAAATTAATCACGAGTACACTACCAACTTAACTAACCCCAATCACCAATGGCCCATAATTATGATATGGTTTTCTATAGGAAAAATTAGTTACATGTCTGTAAACACCAAATTTCGGGCCTAAAATGAATTAGACAGGAAATTCATAAAAAAATTGACTTTTGTATTGATGTTGTATATGGGTACAATTTCTTAATTTAATACAATGAACTAATCCTCTGATTCGATCTCCTAATGACTTGACTATTCCGAAGGCTTGATGTTGGATCGCGATTGATGCAAATTAGCTGAAGAACTTTGAAGTCTATTCTTGATTTTGATATGCAAGTGGCTAATTGTGGCTTCTGAAACTCTGCAAGTCTTGATTATTCTCGCTTGGTAGCTGAATGCTTCTTGCTATCTGAGCTCTGAATTTTGCAGATGCTGAATGTTCAATGTTGAATGTGGTTGACTAGATTAATTGATACGAGGGCAAGGTTACTTGATCTCGATCGATGAAGTAGATGAAGAACTCTGAAGTGGACTTCAATTTGAGGTTGCAGAAGATGTTGAACTCACTGACTTTGATACTTGTTCCTTGGTAGTTGAACGTCATTTGTAGTCTGAACTCTGGAGCTTATATGATATTAAATGTTGAGCTCCCCTGAGAATGAGGGGAAGGACCCTATATAGGCTCTCTGGCTAGGGTTTGAGTTGGATGTTGGGCCTAGACCCATATCTTAGTAATTATTCTCTTAATTTTAAAACAGAAATAATTACTATTTTCTGCATCATCAACGACACATGGCAGTTTTTAACTGGGTGAATTTTAGCCATATTTAATTTTGACCAAGTGGACCCACCAAAGTCAACGTGACACATGAAAATTTGCGATTGGTCATTTTTTTTACACGTGGCATCATCCGATTTGTCGTAGAATTTTTGTCTTCTACAAATGCCCCCTCGAGATTCAGCCGCGTACATGAATTTTTGAGTGTTTGAAGCGGTTGAATCTCGAAAACTTAAAACATTGGAGCTCTCTTCTTCTTCTTTTTTTTTTGTTGGGCCGCTCCCCCCCTGTTTTTTTACGTCTTCATGAGCTTCAGGCAAGCAAAATTAGGGTATATTATGATATCTGTATATTTTAGAAGATATCGTTAATATTTTCATGATATTTTTATGATATTTTTTGCTGTAATTAGTACCTAGAATCTCTCTTATTCCTAAAATCATGGGAGTAGCTAGTTCTTCTAAGGCTGTATATATGAATGTAATTAATCAGCAAGCAAGATTGAAGAGCATGGGTAGCATATCACGTACAATCCAACTCTCTTTCTTCTTCTTCTTATTGTAAAAATGCATCCGGATAGTCTTAGGAAGAAGTGGGACGATCTTGTTATTAGCAAAGAGCAAATCATGTGAATCACAGAACTTCCTCTCTTCTTCTTTTTTTTCATCGAATTTGAGGGATAAGGTGTGTGGAATTCGAACAACTTCACTCAACAAATGCAGCCAATGCAATCAAGTTTTAGAAAGAAAGTGTTCGAGTTCATGATTCTGGCAAACCTTTGAGAAAATTTCCTTTTTTATTTGCATCCATGGCGGTAGGTTCCTTCTTGAGGATGTTCATGGTTGTGCAATCCTTACTCCTGTCAATTTGTTCTCCAGGAATTTCCTTCAATAATGTCCGGATATTTTTGAATAATCACCTTACAGAGGGTGAGGGCTCTTTTTTTTTTTTTCCAGATCTGTAAAGCAGGTTTCACTAGAGCTTCCATGGCCCCTGTGTTCCGATGGTTTTTCAGAATTTAATACTAAATTACCCCAGAGTGTTAGTGTGTTTTTGAACACACTCTAGTGCATATAGCCACTTCTTTGTCCTCTTCTACGAGCATTGCTGAGAATCATGTGTCCATTTGACCCTTTTTTATTTCCCTTTTTTCAGAAAATTTTGACATTTCTTTTTTTTTTAGACCCTTTGTTTTAGGCCCCTTTGTCTTTTTTTTCAATATTGTCTTTTTTTCGTTTTTAGTCGCCCCTTGTGTTTTGTTTTTTTTGGGAACTTTAACTAATGCTTTCCTTTTTTTCTTTAGGAAGCTGCTGGATTGACTACTCCCCCTATTAAATCGCAAGTGAGGTCGACTTTTAAGACGATGAATCGTTTCTCCCGTAGATTCGATTCTTCGCAGGAGACTCCCTCACTTGATCTAACTGAGATTGACTTGGATTCATCTAGCCACGACTCTGCCAATTAGATCGCAAAGTGAGGTCGACTTTTAAGACGAGGAATCGCTTCTCCCCGTAGATTCGATTCTTCGCATAAGATTCCCTCACTTAATGTAATTGGTGTCGACTTGAGTTTCTCTTTTCCAGCCGCGACTCCTCCAGTTAGATTGCGAAGTGATGTCAACTTTTAAGACGAGGAATCGTTTCTCCCCGTAGATTCGATTCTTCTCAGGAGACTCCCTCACTTAATCTAATTGATGTCGACCTGCATTTCTGCCTTCCAGCCGCGACTTCTCCAGTTAGATTACGAAGTGAGGTCGACTTTTAAGATGCGAAATCGTTTCTCCCCGTAGATTCGATTCTTCGCAGGAGACTCCCTCACTTAATCTAATTGGTGTCAACTTGCATTTCTTCCATCAGATTTTCGAAGGCATGACTTTCTCCACTCGGATAATGAAGGCAGAATTTCTCCGGTGAGATAGGAAGGACATTACTCATCTGATCAGAAAATAAAGACATTCAGACAATGAAGGTGTGCCCCATCCAATCAGGTAGTCAAGACATGTTCTTCCAATAAGACAGTGAAGGTTTGACTTCTCCGTCCAGACAACAAAGGCTTGACTCCTATGATCAGAGAGCATAGGCATTTAGGCTACTCTAATCAGGCTGCAGGCTTGACTCCTATGATCAGAGAGCAGAGGCATTTAGGCTACTCTAATCAGGCTGTAGAGACTTGACTTCTTCCATCAGACAACAAAAGCGACTCTTCCGATCAGAAAGAGAAGTCTTGGCTCATCCGATTAGGTAGCAAACGCAACTATCACAATAAGAAAGTAACAGCCTAACTCTTTCGATCAGACATATGAGGCATGACTTATCCAATCAGACAACATATGTGACTCATTCGATCAGACAGTGCAGACTTGGCCTCTTCTATCAGACAAAGAAGACAACTCTCCTGATCAGAAAGCAAAGGCTTGGCTCATCTGATCAGACAGTGCAGACTTGGCATCTTCTATCAGATAGCGAATGCGACTCTTCTGATTAGAAAGAGAAGGTTTGGCTCATTCGATTAGATAGTGAACGCAATTATTCCAATGAGAAAGCAACATCTTACTCACTGAATCAAACAGATAAGGCATGACTCATCCAATCAGGCAGTGAATGTGACTTCTCCAATCAGAAAATGCAGACTTGACTTCTTCAAACAGACAGAGGCTTGACTCTTCTGGTCAGACAGGAAAGACATGGCCCTTCCGATCAGACACCAAAAGCTTGATTTTACACATTGTTAGTGCTTGACTTGAAGGAAAATACTGCCAATTTAAAAGAAGACGCCTATCTCGCTAATATGAAGGAGGATGCAACCTTACTGTTGCCCCCAACTTGAAGGCATTCTAAAAGTTTGTAACAAGTTTGTGACTGTTTGAAGCTTGTTTATATGATTTGAAAATGTGCTTAGTGATTTAGGAGTCAACACCTTTGATAAAATGACTTGATAGTCTTTTACTTTGATAGCTGAGCGCCTTGGACTTGATGACTTGTGAGTCTTTGAGTTTGATAACTTGGAGCCTAGAAATTTCTTGATTTTGGAGTCTAGAACTTTGACAAGTTGGTAGTCTTTTAATTTCAATGTCATGGGAGTCTTGAACTTTGAGAATCCAGTTGGTGACTTCAGAGTCCGTAATTTCGTTGACTTAGGAGTCTTGAAGAAACAATTTTGAAGTTTTAAAAAAAATCGACTTGGAAGTCTACAAGATTTGTGACTTGGGAGTCTGCTAGGATTAATTTGGAAGTCAGAAATTTTTACGACTTGGGGAGTCTTTGCGATTTGATGACTTAGAAATCTTACATTTTACAGACTTGCCAGTCTGCTTCTTTGTCGTCTCCGACTTGGAAGACTTGAGAGTCTATTATATCAATGATTTGAGGGTCTTTAAAGATGACTTGAAAGTCTTCAATAACTTGAAAGTCAGCAACTCTGTTTGACTTGTGAGCCTACAACTTAGATGACTTAAGAATCTTTAAGCTTTATTTGAAAGCTTACGTCATTGATGACTTGAGAGTTTACGATGTTGATTACTTGGGAGTCGTTGAATTCACTTCAAAGTTTACAATCTTATCGACTTGATAGTCTTTAGGCGACTTGAAAGTCTTTGATTTTGATGGCTTAAGCATCATGTGGGTGACTTGATAGTAAGTGCTGACTTGAGATTCCAGAAGTTTAAACTTGGTAGTCTTAAGCGTGGCTTGAGAGTCGAAGTTGTTTTGTAACTTGACAGTCTTGCAGAGTGACTGGACAGTCTTACAGAATGACTTAAAAGTCTTCATCAAGCATATAGTTACATTGACTTAGAAGTCTTAGAGTTCGTTGACTTGGAAGTTTAATACAAATGACTTGAGAATCTTCTAATGTGACAACTTGGGAGTTGACAAAATTTGATGACTTAGGAGTCTTGAATTTGAATGACTTGATAGTCTCTTACTTTGCTGACTTAGGATTCTGAAACTTTGATGACTTGGTAGTCTGTGAGAGTTTGCCAACTTGGTAGTCTGTGAGAGTTTGACAAATTAGGAGTCTACGAAATTTGATGACTTAGGAGTCTTAAAAGTTTGACTTAGGATGTCTTAGAGTTTATCAACTCAGAAGCCTATAAGGGCTGACTTAGAAGTCTTAGAGTTCGGTGACTTGGGAGTCTGCTAGTATTGACGTGGAAGTCTTCGACATTTGATGACTTTGAATGCAGAATTGACTTCAGAGTCCCGCATGGTTGACTTTAGAGTCAAAGAGTTCGATGACATAGGTGTTTGTAGAGGCTGACTAAGAAGTCTTAAAGTGTGGACAACTTGAAAGTCTAACATGAGTGACTTAAAAGTCTGTAAATTCTTTGATGACTTAGAAGTCTATAGAGACTGACTTGGAAGTTTGCCCCCTAACCGCAAATTTTGGGTCGCTTTCTTCCAAAGTTTCCAATATGATCTTAATGGACGATCAATCAAATTCTTCGGTGTCTTCTTCATCTAATGTGATTTTTTCTTCTTTTATAAGTTGCAGGACTTGTCTTCTAAATACTTTGCACTTGTCTATAGGATGACTAATGATCATGTGATACTTGCAATAGTTGGGATCATTAGTTCTTCCAATTTCTTCAGGACGACATGACTCTGGAAGTTCCATAAGTCCTTTCTTAAAAAGTTTGTCAAGCATTTCTAGTGCATCAGACTCAGAATAAGGACATTCTTTCTCTTCGGAGTCTCTAAGCATGAAGCTTTCATTTCTTGACGATGCCACTGATTCATTGAGCTGTCTTCCATAGTAGGCAATTGTAAGCTCCACATCATGAGCTCGTGTTGCCAACTCTTGAAATGTTTTGGGCTTATTTACTTGTAAGGCATAAAGTCTATCCCAATCCATCCCTTGGGCACACATCTCAACAACAGAAGATTCCGAAAAGTGATCCTTCCACTTCAATGAGAGGGCACGCCAACGATTGATACAATCTATGATTGGTTCTTTATCCCATTGCCTAGTGTTAGTCAACTCTGTTATGATGACTACGCGGCGCGTGCTATAGAAGCGATTTAAGAATTCATTTTCCATTTGCCCCCAACTATCAATGGATGCAGAAGCGAGGTCTGTGTACTAGTCAAACGCAAGACCTTCAAGAGATCGCATGAATTGCTTCACTAAGAGGTCATCACCTGTGCCAGCATTACTGCAAGTCTCGATGAAGTGCGCTATATGCTGCTTCGGGTCACCTTTGCCATCAAATTGATGAAATTTGGAGATTAGAATCCCTGAGGCATCTGCAGTGCATCAATCCTTTTTGTATAAGGCTTGCTATAACAATGAGTTTTATAAGAACCTCCTTCTAGATGGGCCTTGACTGCATTTGCTATTAGGTTTTGAATCTGCTCAACAGACATTGAGCATAAAGAGCGCTCATTCTTTACCTTGGGCTCGTCGTCAGATTCTTCACTGTGATTAGACTCTTTATCGGAATCTTCAGCGCCTGAACCTTTGTTGGAAACTTCAAAGGATTTCTTTTCCAACTTCTTCACCAGCTTAGCAATCTGCTCGTCTTGGCGCTTAATTTGGGCATCCTTTTCTGCGCTTTCCTTTGAGAGCTCATCGAGCTTTGCCTTCATGTCTGCTAGTTGCTCCTCTAAGTTTATAGCCTCTATCACCATGACTGGCAAGACGACTGTGTTGGAAGACTCAGTCTCTGATTGGGAAAAATGCAAATCCCTTGGAGATGTTGCTGAAGAATCACTATCATCATAGTTGTCATCATCTGCACCGAAAGGCTGAAAGACAGGATTGATGTAGGTTTCGAATTTGTCAATTCCACGAGGTAAAGTCTTCCTAATATTGAAGGTAGTAAGAGGCTTTAGCTTCAAATTAGGGAGGCAAGCAGTTTGATTGACTCCATCAAAAGGCAACTTGGAGCCAATTTTTTGAGTTTTGCGTGACTGCAAAGTTGGAGCCATGACATGTTCCATTGAGGTGATGAAGGCAGCGGATTTGGTCATGCTCCTAGTCATCACCTTGGTGCTTCGATTGGCATATGTAATACTAGCCTTTGCGGATCCTTCAAATGTAGATCCGATATTCTCCCTTTTCGAAGATTGAAGAATGGCAATCTTGAGAGCCATTTCTTCTTTAAAGGAGTTTAGAACTTGTTCGCTTGGAGAAAGAGATGAGAGGTAGAGATGTCCCACCGGGAGTGCAAAAATTTGTAAACACCAAATTTCGCGCCTAAAATGAATTAGACAGGAAATTCAGAAACAAATTGAATTTTATATTGATGTTGTATATGGGTACAATATCTGAATTTAATACAATAAACTAATCCTCTTATTCGATCTCCTAATGACTTGACTATTCCGAAGGCTTGATGCTTGATATCGGTTGATGCAAATTAACTGAAGAACTCTGAAGGTTGTTCTTGATTTTGATATGCAAGTGGCTGATTGTGGCTTCTGAAGCTCTACAAGTCTTGATCCTTCTCGCTTAGTAGCTGAATGCTTCTTGCTGTCTGAGCTCTGAATTTTGCAGATGTTGAATGTTCAATGTTGAATGTGGTTGACCAGATTAATCGATGCAAGGCCGAGGTTACTTGATCTCGATCGATGAACTAGATGAAAAACTCTGAAGTGGACTTCAATTTGAGGTTGCAGAAGATGTTGAGCTCGCTGACTTTGATCCTTGTTGCTTGGTAGCTGGACGTCGTCTGTAGTCTGAGCTCTGGAACTTGTAGTATGCCGAATGTTGAGCTCCCATAAGAATGAGGGGAAGAACCCTATTTATAGGCTCCCGGGCTAGGGTTTGAGTTGGATGTTGGGCCTATACCCATATCTTAGTAATTATTCTCTTAATTTTCAAAGAGAAATAATTACTATTTTTTGCATCATCAACGACACATGACAGCTTTTAACTGGCTGGATTTTAGCCACATTTAATTTTGACCAAGTGGACCCACCGAAGTACACGTGACACATGACAATTTGCGATTGGTCATTTTTTTTACATGTGACATCATCCGATTTGTCGTAGGATTTTTGTCTTCTACAATGTCCTTGTTTGGCAAAATTAGTTATTGAGGTAGCGGATAACGGTTCTAATTTAGCTATTAACAAATAACTGTTTATATGAGCAGTTGAAATAAATTTGTTTGATAAATTTAGCGATTGGATTAGCTCGTTAATGTAAATTGATATACAAGGAGATTGACAATTTTCAAATATAAAATTTCCAAATGACATTATTTGGTTAAAAAATTTGGAATGCTACTTCTGAATGACAAAATTAATTTTTTCATTTAGAAGTTATTTCAAGTTATTTGCTGATAGAAAAATAAAAGCAAGAACAATAACAACCTACTTATATTGTTACAATCCGGCCTAAATTAATCACGAGCACACCACCAACTTACCTAACCCCAATCACCAATAGCCCATAATTGTGATATGGTTCTCTATCAGCAAAATTAGTTACATGTCCTTGTTCGTAAAAATTAGTTATTTAGTTAGCGGATAACGGTTCTAATTTACCTATTAGCAAACAACTGTTTATATGAGCAGTTGAAATAAATTTGTTTGATAAATTTAGCTGTTGGATTAGCTGATTAATGTAAATTGACATACAAGGATATAGACAATTTCCAAATATAACATTTCCAAATGATATTATTTGACTAAAAAAATATGAAATGCTACTTCTGAATGACAAAATTAATTTTGTCATTCAGAAGTTATTTGAAGTTATTTGCTGATTAAAAAATAAAAGCAAGAACAATAACAACCTAATTATATTATTAAAATCCGGCCTAAATTAATCACGAGCACACCACCAATTTACCTAACCCCAATAACCAATACCGCCTAATTGTGATATGGTTTTCTATTAGCAAAATTATTTACATGTCCTTGTTTGGAAAAATTAGTTATCTAGGTAACGGATAACAGTTCTAATTTAGCTATTAGCAAATAACTGTTTATATAAGTAGTTGAAATAAATTTGTTCGATAAAGTTAGCTGTTGGGTTAGCTGGTTAATGTAAATTAACATACAAGGATATAGACACTTTTCAAATAAAAAATTTTCCAATGATATTATTTGATTAAAAAATGTGAAATGCTACTTCTGAATGGCAAAATTAATTTTGTCATTCAGAAGTTATTTGAAGTTATTTGTTGATAGAAAAATAAAAGCAAGAACAATAACAACCTAATTATATTATTAATATCCGACCTAAATTAATCACGAGCACAACACCAACTTACCTTACGCCAATCAAAAATAGCCCATGATCGTGATATGGTTTTCTATCAGGAAAATTAGTTACATGTCCTTGTTCGGCAAAATTAGTTATTTAGGTAGCGGATAGCGGTTCTAATTTACCTATTAGCAAACAACTTTTTATATGAGCAGTTGAAATAAATTTGTTCGATAAATTTAGCTATTGGATTAGCTGGTTAATGTAAATTGACATGCAAAGATATAGACAATTTTCAAATATAAAATTTTCAAATGATATTATTTGGTTAAAAAATATGAAATGCTACTTCTGAATGACAAAATATATTTAGTCATTCAGAAGTTATTTGAAGTTATTTGTTGATAGAAAAATAAAAGCAAGAACAATAACAACCTAATTATATTATTACAATTCGGCCTAAATTAATCACGAGCACACCACCAACTTACCTAACCAACCCCAATCACCAATAGCCCATAATTGTGATATGGTGTTCTATCAGCAAAATTAGTTACATGTCCTCGTTCGTCAAAATTAGTTTTTTAGATAGCGGATAACGGTTCTAATTTTGCTATTAGCAAATATCTGTTTATATGAGCAGTTGAAATAAATTAGTTCGATAAATTTAGCTGTTGGATTAGCTGGTTAATGTAAATTGACATACAAGGATATAGACAATTTGCAAATGTAAAATTTCCGAATGATATTATATGGTTAAAAAATATGAAATGCTACTTCTGAATGACAAAATTAATTTTGTCATTTAGAAGTTATTTGAAGTTATTAGTTGATGGAAAAATAAAAGCAAGAACAATAACAAACTAATTATATTATTACAATCCGACCTAAATTAATCACAAGCGCACCACCAACTTACCTGACCCCAATCACCAATGGCCCATAATTGTGATATGGTTTTCCATCAGCAAAATTAGTTACATGTCCTTGTTCGCCAAAATTAGTTATTTATGTGGCGGATAACAGTTCTGATTTAGCTATTAGCAAATAACTGTTTATATGAGCAGTTGAAATAAATTTGTTCGATAAATTAAGTTGTTGGACTAGCTAGTTAATGTAAATTGACATACATGGAGATAAACAATTATCAAATATGAAATTTCCAAATGATATTATTTGATTAAAAAATTATGAAATGCTACTTTTGAATGACAAAATTAATTTTGTTATTCAGAAGTTATTTGAAGTTATTTGCTGATAGAAAAATAAAATCAAGAACAATAACAATCTAATTATATGATCACAATCCAGCCTAAATTAGTCACGATCACACCACCAACTTACCTAACCCCAATCACCAATAGCCCATAATTGTGATATGGTTTTCTATAAGCAAAATTAGTTACATATCCTTGTTCGGAAAAATTAGTTATGTAGGTAGCAGATAACGATTCTAATTTAGCTATTAGCGAATAACTGTTTATATGACCAGTTAAAATAAATTTATTCGATAAATTTAGCTTTTGATTAGCTACTTAATATAAATTGACATACAAGGAGATAGACAATTTTCAAATATGAAATTTCCAAATGATATTATTTGATTAAAAAATTATGAAATGTTACTCCTAAATGACAATTAATTTTGTCATTCATAAGTCATTTGAAGTTATTTGTTGATAGAAAAATAAAAGCAAGAACAATAACAACCAAATTATATTATTACAATCCAGCCTAAATTAATCACGAACACACCACCAACTTACGCAACCCCAATCACCAATAGCCCATAATTGTGATATGGTTTTCTTTCAGCAAAATTAGTTATTTAGTTAGCGGATAACGGTTTTAATTTAGCTATTATCAGATAACTGTTTGTATGAGATGTTGAAACAAATTTGTTCGATAAATTTAGTTGTTGGATTAGCTGGTTAATGTAAATTGGCATACAAGGATATAGATAATTTTCAAATATAATATTTCCAAATGACATTATTTGATGAAAAAACATGAAATGCTACTTCTGAATGACTAAATTAATTTTGTCATTCAGAAGTTATTTGAAGTTATTTGCTGATAGAAAAATAAAAGCAAGAACAATAACAATCTAATTATATGATTACAATCCGGCTTAAATTAATCACGATCACACCACCAACTTACCTAACCCAAATCACCAATAGCCCATAATTGTGAAATGGTTTTCTATCAGCAAAATTAGTTTCATGTCTTTGTTCGGCAAAATTAGTTATTTTGGTAGCGGATAACAGTTCTAATTTAGCTATTAGCAAATAACTGTTCATATGAGCAGTTGAAATAAATTTGTTCGATAAATTTAGTTGTTGGATTAGCTGGTTGATGTAAATTGACATACAAGGAAATAGACAATTTTCAAATAAGAAATTTCCAAATGATATGATTTGATTAAAAAATTATGAAATGCTACTTTTGAATGACAAAATTAATTTTGTCGTTCAAAAGTCATTTGAAGTTATTTGCCGATAGAAAAATAAAAGCAAGAACAATAACAACCTAATTATATTATTGCAATCCAACCTAAATTAATCACGAGCGCACCACCGACTTACCTAACCCCAATCACCAATAGCCCATAATTGTGATATGGTTTTCTGTCAACAAAATTAGTTAATGTCCTTGTTCGGCAAAATTAGTTATTTAGGTAGCGGATAACGGTTTTAATTTAGTTATTAGCAAATAACTATTCATATGAGCAGTTGAAATAAATTTGTTCGATAAATTTAGTTGTTG
>JACYFF010010365.1:22498762-22530875 GCA_017589665.1 Selenicereus undatus
AGCTCGTAGGTTGTCCTATTAGTAAATCGTGTGTAATCAACCGACCTAATAAAAAAAAGTGTTCAAAATTCCATCGGTGAAGGGCACTAGTGGGTAGAGGACCTTGCGTGGCCGAACCTCTATATAAAGCATGTTTTTTCCACATTTGTATTTTTTTTATTTTATTTCGATTATTTCGTGACTATAACTGGATCTCCTTTGTTTAAAGCGACTGACTTTTCTTATTAGAAAATTTTGGTGTAGATTTTAATCAAGATCAAAGATTATGACTCGTGGAATATTGTAACTAAGGGTCTATATATTCTAATGACTACCATTGATGGAAAATTTGTGAAGAAGACCACAGATTAATAAACCCAAGCCAACTCAAAAAATTATAAGGCCATGAATATTTTATATTGTGGTTTATAGGCTAATGAATACAATCGTATTTCTGCATGTGAAATAGCAAAGCAGATATGGGACAACTTAGTGGTGACCTACAAGGGAACGAGTCAAGTAAAAGAAACAAAGATCAACATGCTTGTCTACCAATACGAATTATTCAAAATGCAACTAGAAGAGTCTATTAAAGAGATGTTCACTCGATTCACAAATAACCAAACAACCTCAAGTCGCTTGGCAAGACCTGTACTAATTAAGAGATGGTTAGAAAAATTCTCCGAAGTCTTCCTAAAAGGAAGTGGGATCCTATGGTCACCGCAATTGAAGAGAATTACAATATCAAGAACTAGCTTTGGATGATCTACTTGGGAAGCTTCTTACAAACAAAATTCATCTTGAAAAAGAGGAAGAAGAGGTCCCAAAAAAGAAGGGAGTGACCTTCAAAACGACAAGTGAAGATTTCTACTCTTCGAAAGATGAATCAAGTGACGAAGATGAGGAGTCCATGACCATGATTGCATGTGGATTGAAGAAGATGTTCAAGTCAAAGAGATTTGACCGCAAAAACTTCTACAAAAAGCGAGCAAAGAGGAAGGAATGAAAGATCTTCAAAAGGTAGACAACTTTTTAATAACAATGAATCTAATATGGGTCCATGTTTTGGTTGTGAATTGCTAGGGTATATAGTGAAAGATTGTCCAATCTCACAAAAGAAGGCTAAAAAACAAAGGCAACAAACCAAGAAAGAGCTTAAGAAAGCAATGGTAGCCATATGGAGCGATAATGACACAAGCTATAGTGATGACATTGAAAATTAAGTAGTCAATCTTGGTTTGATGGCCAAAGAAGAACATGGTGAAGAACAAACTGAGTGTAAGAGCTCAAATGAGGTAGATTACTCCGTATTTCTTGAATACACTAAAGACGAATTAGCCCAAATCTTGGTTAATTGCATTGAATGTGAGCAAAAATATCCAAACAACAACAACAACAACAACAACAACTCCTAGTGTGGGTCCTGCTTTCGCAGGGTCTAGGGAGATCCAGACGTAGGCAGCCTTACCTCAACCGACAGCTCTGCCCATAGAGAGGCTGATTCCAAGCGACCCACAAAATAAGAATTTTGTGAAAACATTTGAAAAAGACGGGTGAGAGAGAGAGAACCACTTGTATAGTAAAGCAGCGGGGGGGAGATACTATACCTTAGCGGCGATAGACAAATAATGACCTCTCCAGAAGCAAGTACTACCTGCAAACAACGCAACAAACGCGAACCCGTAACAAAACACGAACCCGTAACAAAAACTACCCTACTACAACCGAAAGACACTATGTCGACAATACTCCTCGATCTACGACCTTAATCCTATCCCGCTAGAGGCTTCTATCCTCAGCCATGTCCTCCGTCAGTCCAACAAGTTTTAGGTCCCCTCTGATCACCTTATCTAAACTCGTCTTTGGTCGACCTCTCCCTCTGTTACCGTCGGGGATGGTAATAGTCTCACACCTTCTTACTGATGCACCCACACTCCTTTTTTTTCATATGGCCAAACCATCTTAGTCTTGATTCCCTCATCTTGTCTTCGATGGGTGCCACTTTGACTACGTCCCTTATCACTACATTCCTAATTTTATCCAATCTCGTATACCCACATATCCATCTAATCAACCTCTTCTCTGTGACCATCAACCTTTGAATCTGAGTCTTCTTTAACGGCCAGCACTCTGAATCGTACATCATAGCAAGTCTCACTACCGTACGATAAACTTTACCTTTTAAACCTACCAGCATCTTCTTATCACATAGCACACCCGTGGCCTGCCTCCATTTTAGCCAACCGACTTTAATGCGCTGGTTAATATCTTCGTCAATCTCACCACTCTGCTAAACGATCGAACCGAGGTATCTAAACTTTTCGACCCTCGGTATCGGCACTCTATCAATGGTGATATCTCCCCCCGCTCCTTCCCTCCCGCTAAAACAGCAATGGAGGTATTCAGTTTTGGATCTACTCACTCTAAAACCTCTTGACTCCAGTGTGTGCCTCCAATGCTCTAACTTGCTTTTAACTCCCTCTCTGCTCTCATCAATAAAAACAATGTCATCCGCAAATAACATACACCAAGGTAACTCATCCTGAATCTCTTTAGTAAGCTCGTCCATCACTATTGTGAACAGGAAAGGGCTTAAAGCGAGCCCTTGATGCAGGCCAATACCAATGCAAAAGTCGTCAGTAGTCCCTCCTGGCGTCCTAACCCTCGTCCTACCTTCCTCGTATGTATCCTTAATAACTCGAATATACCCAGGAAGCACTCCTTTCTGTTCCAAGCAACTCCAAACTAGGTCGCATGGAACTCTGTTGTAGGCTTTTTCCAGGTCGCTGAACACCAAATGAAGATCCACTTTTCTATTTCTGTACAATCCTATAAGCCTTCTAAGGAGGTAGATCGCCTCAGTGGTCGACCTGCCAGGCATAAAACTAAATTGGTTCTTTGAGATCGAGATATTCTTCCGCAACCTTCGCGCAATCACCCTCTCCCATAACTTTATTGTGTGACTGAGCAACTTTATGCCCGTATAATTGTTATAGTCTTGAATATCCCATTTGTTCTTATACAATGGGATGACTGTACTAAACTGCCATTCTCTGGGCATCCTAGAAGTCCTAAAAATAATATTAAAAAGCTCTGTTAGACACTCCAGTTCCTCCTCACCGAAGCACTTCCACACTTCCACCGATATCCGGTCTGGTCCTTTTGGCTTCCCATTGGGCATTCTCTTCAAGGCCTCTTTAATCTCGCCCCTGCTGATCAGTTCACCCAGGCGAAGGTCCAGACCCATCTCGCTCCTCTCACTCCCCGTACTTCTAGGGTCTTCGCTCGCTTCCCCATTGAGGAGTCTGAATTAGTACCTTTGCCATTTGCCCTTGATTTTCGCATCCCTTGATAGTACCCTACCATTCTCGTCTTTGATACACCTCACGACACCCAAGTCTCTAGTAGTCATTTCTTTGGCCCTAGGCAGTTTAAAGACTTCCTTCTCACCTTCCCTGGTCTCCAACTTTCGATACAACCTATCATAGGCCCCGCATTTAGCTATCACA
Source organism: Selenicereus undatus (assembly GCA_017589665.1). Classification (NCBI taxonomy): domain Eukaryota; kingdom Viridiplantae; phylum Streptophyta; class Magnoliopsida; order Caryophyllales; family Cactaceae; genus Selenicereus; species Selenicereus undatus. The sequence goes on from JACYFF010010365.1 coordinate 22,502,251, forward strand.
ACAGCTTTCTTAGCTACCTTTTTTGCTGCCTTGTATCTAACTCTGTTGAACTCTTTCCCTTCGTCCGTTCTACTGTTCATAAAAGCAGCGTACACGTCCTTTTTCTCCTTGACTTTCTTCTTGACCCCCTCGTTCCACCACCAGGCTCCCTTCATTTTGTTACCACCTCTTCTAGAAGCCCCTAGGATTTCCTTAGCGGACTTTCGAATACAATCCACAATTGCTTCCCACATCATATCTGGATCCTCTACTCGCCTCTAGGCTCCTTCCGTGATCCTTGCTGATAATTTCATAGCGTTATCCTTTGTAAGATTCCACCACTTGACTCTAAGGTCCCCAACACCCCTCATCTTCCACTTTACACCTTTGAACTCTACATCTAATACAAGAAGCCTATGCTAGGATCCTACAAACTCACTAGGAATCACTGTACAATCCCTACATGACCTCCGACTATCCGCCGTAGTTAGGAAGTAGTCGATTTGGGCATTAAAGGAACCACTCTTAAAGGTCACCAAGTGGTCATCCCTCTTCTTAAAAAGAGAGTTAACCACCAACAAATCGTAGGCAATGGCAAAGTCTAGGATAGCAACTCCCCCATTGTTCCTCACCCCAAAGCCGAAACCTCCGTGAGCCGACTCGTAACCACTTGAATCTCCCCCAATATGGCCATTAAAATCTCCTCCTATGAAAAGCTTTTCGCTTTGAGGTACATCATGTATGATCATATCCAAATCCTCCCAGAATCGCTTCTTAACCTCGTCCGACAAACCTAGCTGAGGCGCATAAATGCTAACTACGTCAAGGATCACTAAACCCACCACCACATTAATGAACACGATTCGGTCACTCTTACAACTCACTTCGACAACAGAGTCAACTAACTCTTTGTCGACCAAAATGCCAACTCCATTCTTCGCCCTGATAGACCCCGAATACCACAACTTATACCCATCAACTACTCTCGCTTTCGCCCCCACCCATTTAGTCTCCTGAACACAGGCTATGCTAATCCAACGTCTACGTAAGGACTTAACTAATTCTATGGACTTACCAGTAAGAGACCCAATATTCCAAGACGCTAAGCGCACCTTCCAAGAGCCTGCCCCTTTCCTAACCCTATAACCCCCTGGAGGACTGGCTGGTGTAATTACATCGCTTGCCACTAGCTCAAGCTACCCCCACCCCACACCCAACAACCCATGCAATGAGAAGGAAAATAAATAGCACTACCACCAATAATGAAACTAGCAAAATGAATTGTAAAAACAAAGCTGCTAAAAGATACAAAAGCCTTTAAAGAAAACCATTGGAGATTCATCATTTGAAAAAAAAGGCTTTACAAAAGTCAAAATATGAACTTCATATCAAGATTGACACTCTTGAAGAAGAAAACAAAGAAATTGAATCCAAATGTGAATATTTTGAAAAATTGATTTTGAAGTTTTGAAAGAAAAAGAAAATTTGGACAAATTATTAGGCTCTCAAAACATGTCATTCAATAAAGAAGGAATTGGGTATAATCTCTTTAACAAAATGAGGTCTATAAAAACTTCTTTGTTCAGTTGACTTCCCAAAGTAAATCTCACATTACATGTAATTATTGCCTAAAGAATGGTCATATGCCTCATTCATGCCCTCTTAGAAAATCTAGTCCTAGGTTAGTTCAAGTTTGGTTACCGAAAGGTGCAAAACCACTAAATGTGAATTGAAGAAACCCTCCCTCAGTACAACCAAGTTTCTAGAATTTTTACAAGTCAAATCATGGATTAGTTGTTAACGGTCTAGATTTTAGGCCTTGAAATACAATCTAAGGCCTCAAAAATTGGACAAAAGCTAAGATTTTACTGCTTCTAAATAACTGAAAATCAAGGGCTTGAATTTTTATGTTGACATCATAAATAGTGGTAATATTTGATTCTAAGAAAAGGGAATGGAATGTTGTCTTACATGATCTACTTTATATTTGGGACATGTGCTTTCCAAAATTTTGAATTTTAATTCGCTTAATTGCCTTTGAAAGGTGAGCACAATTAATATTTCATCATATCTTGTATTATTATGACATGTAATTATTTTTATTTACAAATGATATGTTATATATGATCTGAATATTTTTGTTCATAATTGTTATGCTCTCTGGTATTTGCATAAATAATATTTCTTCTCTCTATAAGAGTAGGGTTATATTACTTGATGATTTTTCTATAATCATAATTTACTCTTGATATGGGGAGAATTTTGCTAATTTTATTATTTGTTAATCCCTTATCGCATCCCTATGTTGCTTACTTAAATTTCAAGTCAATCAGCATTAGCATATGTGATTGACTTTGTTGTTAGTATTTAATCCCTTATATTGTTTTTATAGGTGCTATATTAAGGGGGTCATCTTTACATGCCATTGATTTATCAAGTAAGACTTATATGTGTTCAACATAATTCTCTACATGCTTTGATTTTTCGTTCTTTTTCTTGCACTACCATTTTGATGAAATAGAAAAAGGGGGAGAAGTGTATGGTAAGCTTTCATGGTGTGTAATTCAAAGTTGTATTGATATGTCATTTCTATTGGATTTTGCCTTTTATCAAAAAGGGAGAGATTATTAGCTTCCATTAAACTCACGATATGTTTATTAATATATTTTGAAGAAATACAAAAAGGGATTGGTCTATTGGTATGTTCATCATGCTATATTTAGATAACATTATTTATATTGTTTAATATGTTCTGATTCTAAGTGGATGCCGACATGCCAATGTGCATAATTGATGTTAAATAAGATGCCATAGTATCTTTAATAAAGTTTAGTATTCAAATTCGAATTTGTGATCTTTATGACATTATATAGTGGTTCACATTTGATATGCACAATTATGAATGATTACATACTTGATTGTTTATTTGAAAGATGTTCTCAACATATTATTCTTCGTTGTCTTATTAATCAACTCCAAAATTGGAAAGCAGCCATTGCTCTGAATGTGAGTAAAGTTTGGAAAGATAAACTACTAAATCTTCAAGGGCTTGAAATGATCTTCAAGGCTTTGAAATTTGCTGAGGTTGATATTTTCCTTATTTGATGTCAACGGCTACTTACCTTGAAGGGCTCGAACGACTATATGCTATTGGTTATAAATAGTTGAGAATTTGAAACCTGGGGACACAAAAGAGAAAAATACAAGAGCTCATATTGGAAGATCATTCACTTACCGATATCTTACTCTCTCGTACTAGTTCGTTTGATTATTATCAATGGAGAGTGGTATTGTTACTGATCAAGTGCTTATTGCAATCTTTTTGGCGTTGGATTAGGCTGATTAGTTGGAGGGCCAACTGTCCAAGTACGGTTGAGGAACAACGCGTATGTTGGGATACCTAGAGTTTTAGGGTCAACTCGTAGGTTGTAATGTTGATGAAAGTCTTTTTGTCATTACGATTGGTAAAGCCAACTCTAAAAGTGTGGCTCTTGATCATGAGATGCAGAAAGTAGTAGTGAAATTGACATTAATAATTATCAATATGAAAAAAGAATAACTTTTCTAAACATATGCAACGAAGCTTTTGTCTCTTGTAGTACCGCAAAAATTTAAGGTAATAATACCAAAGACTACTTGCACTTGAAAAGAAAAAAAAGTGGGGAATGAGCATCAACTGCTCAGTGGGTAATTCTTGCCTTCTAAAAATAAAAAGTTTACAATCAATAATAAGATATTAAGTTAAGAGTGACAATAGGCAAGAAGCATACTGGTAGGGGTGTAGGATTAGCAAAGCCTTGGTTAAAGGCTCAAATACTTGTTCAAACATTTGAGATATCCCTATTTCCAGGTATCACATGTATGTGTCAAAAATAGGAGGAGAAGGTCGAAGGCTATGAGCAGATGGCTGGCGATGGAATAAGCCCTAAGCGATGAAGAATTGTAAAACCACTCCACTGAGGAGAGGGATTTGGTTTCCCTATCAAAGAAGACGTTCAAGAGGGGGATTGGATCTCCTAACTGTGATATTGGTTCAGAGGCTGAGATGATTTCGACCCCTAGTGGGTCTAGTGGACCAAACCCTAATTTGGTTCCCGGTGGTGTTGGAGGAGTTTTTTTTTCGGGGATAAGGTTATCGGGAATAAACAAACTCATAATAATCTATTTAACTCTATTTGAGCAAAGGATGGGATAGAGACAGATACTGATGATGATCAGTGAGATGACGTTGATGATGATCCTATGTGCCTTGCCATAAGGCTCACCAAAGAAGAGAAGATCCGACTATCTAAGCCTTGGAGGAACACCCGAACAATTAAACTTTTTAACAAGAAGCTAGGGTTCATGCAATTGAAGAGGGCATTGAAATCAAAATGGTCAGCGAAAAGGGAAATCAACCTTATTGATATAAGATTTGACTACCTTATAGTCAAGTTTGCTTGTGCCAATAACTATGAATATGTTCTGCCTCAAGGTCCCTGGCTTATTGTTGATAGTTGCTTGACTATAAAGAAGTGGGTTCCAAACTTTACCTAGATGAAGAACCAATTCACATTCTTATAGTGTGGGTTAGAATTCCAGAATTAGTGTAGAGTGTTTTGATGTAGTTGTTTTGGATAGAATAGGGGAAAACATTGGGGAGATGCTGAGAATGGATAGGACAACCAATGTCGAACGAGGATAATTCATGAGGCTTAGTGTGCAAATTAATCTATCAAAGCCACTACTCTCTAAATTTTTGTTTGAATGGCAGAGTTTGGAGTATACAATATGAGGGGATTCATATAATCTGTTTTCATCGTAGGAAGTTGGGGCACAAGGAGGACTGTTGTCCTCTTCTTGTAGATTCTGCTAAAGCTGCTTGCATGGAGGATATCTAATGTATTGATCTGACGTTGGCGAGACTTGAGCCTAAGCCAGAGGGCAATGTGGAGTTTGGCTCATGGATGTTGGTCAAGAAACCCCAAAGAAGGAGGAGTGCTAGGATTGAGGGTAATATCGTTAATGCTAGTAGTGGACGCAAAATGGAGGGTTAACCCAATGGTGCTTGGAATGTACACCGTGTCCCTAGTATTAATGATCGAATGGAGTAAGGAAATCCAAGTGCTAAGGGTGCAACACCTCAACATAATGCTAGCTAGAGGACCCCAGCTATGAGTAATGGGGAGTCTTGTTTTGGGCCTTCAGTTAATTTTGAGGAAGAAGGAGCTAGTGAGGATGTAGTTAAAATTTAGTTAGTCTATGATCAATATATCAAAGCAAGAACTTTGGTTCTAATGTTAGTTTTGAGAGCAAAGTTGAAGAAGCAAGCTAGATTCTCACTTAAAAAGAAGACAAGGGTTGCCTAAAGATCCCTTCTTGTCTCTGTTAATGTTGTAGTTAATCAACTCGAAGCTCCCTTTGTGCTAGTTTTCCAAGCTACAACTAAGTCATCATCCTTGAGCAAAGAAAATCAGGTTCCCCGCAATTTCATGAATAATATGGTTGGTTCAATGGTTGACACCACTCCCACTGTTGAACTCATTTCATCTCACAAAGGAGACCTTACTAACATGAATTTGGAAGGGATTCTAGTGGAAATGGAAGAGAAAGGCACAGAGAGTACAAGTTCACATGAGCATGTGAACCCTTCTATGGACATAAATGCAATTGTGCCACATCACATCTAAATGATGTGCAAATGCAGGCTATTTAGGCTTTTGTTGAATTCCTTTATAATTTTGATGGTTCTTAGGAATCCATGCAATATTATTACTTGGAACAAAAAAGGTGCTGGGAGCTATGAATTCTTCTGAATCTTGAAGGAAATTATTAAAACCTACAATCCTTAAATCCTTGCTATTTTTGAAACTAAAATTAGTGGACAAAAGCTTAAGGAGGTCTGTAGGCAAATTGATTTTTATGGTAGAACCTCGTGTTGATGCTCAAGGTTTCAGAGGTGGGATTTGGTTTTTTTGTAAGGACCATGATGTTGATATTAAGGTCATAGACATGAATGATAAAGTGGTTACTGTGGAGGTTCATAAATTGGGTGTTCGATCCTGGTTATTCTCAGCTATTTACAGGAGCCCAGATGATAATCTTGGCCACCGACTTTGGGAGAAACTCTCTTCTTTCGCTAATTCTATGACAAACCATGGATGTTGGCAAGGGATTTTAATGATACAATTTCAATAGGGAAAAGGAAAGGATGGAACCATCAATTATATAGAAGATGCTTTCAGTTTAATCATTGGGTGCATAATAATGGGTTTGTTGTTTTGGGGTTTTCTAGATCCCCATTTACATTGGCTAGAGGGAAGTGTCTCGTAAGCAAGCCAAACTTCATAGGGCACTTTGCTCTCCTAATTGGCGTCTCATGTTTTAGGATGCTTCTATTAAACACTTGACCCAACATTGCTAAAATCACAGGCCTATACAAGATTCTTTGGTCAAAGATATGCCACCCTCTTCATCGGAAAAACCCTTTTGGTTTTAAGCAGCTTTGTTAACTCTTGAGGGTTTTAAAGTTATTGTCAAAGACTTTTGGAATTCTAATATCCCATTGTCTCCTTTACTTGGTTGTACGGCTAAGTCTTTTTAGTGAGTAGAATTAGAAAGTCTTTGGGAATATATTCTTGAATAAAAAGCACCTGTGGACAAGGTTAGAAGGTATACAACGAAGATTTGCTAAAAGAACCCTTGCTCACTTATTGAGATTGGCGATCAAAATAAGGGCGGAGCTTGATGAAGTCCCTAACCAATTAGAGATTTTGTGGTGACAGAAATTTTATTTAAAAGCAATTTGAGATGGCGATAATAACGCTAGCTATTATCACCACAGTACTGTTATTAGAAGATAGCAAAATTGAGGCTCTAAAAAATTCGAAAAGTGAGCAGACACATGAAGAAGATGAGTAGAAACGTATGGTCCAGAATTTCTTTATGTAGTTGTATTTGGAGCCTTATCCTATTGCTAATCTGGATGCATCACTTAAAGGTAGATTCCCACCCATTGCATCAGGGGACCTCTCTATGTTGTCTAATCTCTTTTCTGGTTTGGAAATCAAAGATGCCCTATTTAGTATGAGACCTTTTAAAGTACCAGGACCCAATGGGTTTCATGCTTGATTTTATTACCATTGTAGGACACAACAAGCTACAATTTCCTATAAACTACGATCAATGTGATGAATAGCTAGATTTTTCCCTGCTGAACTTAATGAGACTTTACTAATCCTTATACCAAAAGTAGAGAAGCTAGAGGCAGTGTCCCAGTTATGTCCTATTAGTTTATGTAACGTGGTCTACAAAACTATTTTAAAGGCTATTGCCAATCGATTGATGTCACTACTATCGAATTTGATTGCTCTTAACCAATGCAGTTTTGTCCCCTGTAGGCAAATTATAGGTAATGTGGTTATTGTCTAAGAGGTCCTTCTTGGTATGCGATGCAAAAAAAGGAAAAAGGGAACTATCATGATTAAACTGATCTCGAGAAGGCTTATGACCAACTCAGATGGAATTTTATTATAGATATGCTGATTGATGTGGGTCTTCCTCCTAGTCTTGTGGGATTATGATGAGGTGTGTCTTTTGCCTCTCCATGAATCTCATGTGGAATGGGCCCAAAATAGAGACATTTTTCCTACTCGAGGTATTAGATAAGGGGACCCCCTCTCCCCATATCCATTTGTTCTTTGCATTGAACAATTGAATTACCTCATATAAGATGCAGTCCATATGAGGAGGTGGAGACCAGTCCGAGTTGACTGAAATGGACCTGAATTATCCAACTTTCTTTTTTACTAATGATCTAGTGTTGTTTCCAGAAGCCTCAGTAGATAAACCCCTAGTGATCCAAAAGATCTTCATCGCTCTTTTGAGACATCGTGGCAAAAGGTTAGTCTAGGAAAGTCCCAATTTTTATTTTTTGCTAATACAAGTCCGAATGTGGTGTCCCAAGTAACTGTCATTTTTGGCTTTTCAGTCACTCAAGATTTAGGAAAATATCTTGGGATGCCCACATTTAATGGCCTTGTTAGTAGAAGTATGTGTCATCATATTATTGACCGAGTTGACAAACGACTTTGTGGATGGTAGGGTCATACTCTTTCTACAGCTGGGAGGGTCACTCTTGCTCAATTTGCAATTTTGTTCATCCAGTGTTTTGTAGTGAAATCTGCAAGACTGCCTAGGCCTATTTGCGATGATGTTGACAGGAAGATCTGTGAGTTCATTTAGGGGTAATACAGAGAAACAAAAGGTTCACTTGGTGTTATGGGATACTCTTTCTAAAACCAAAGAAGGAAAGGGGTTAGGGCTATGGTCTATGAGACAAGCCAATTCTGCATTTTTGGCCAAGCTTGACTGGTGGTTAAAGAAGGAACCTGAGAACTTGTGGTATCATATTCTACGTAGCAAATATTACAATATCAGGTTGGACTTGGACATGTTTATTGCAAAATCAGATGCATCTAATGCTTGGAAATGTATCATCGAGAACAAGTCTTTGATTCTCAAAGGATCTCGAATGACAATCGACAATAGGGAAAAGGTCTTGTTTCACTATAATAGGTGGTGTTCTGAGAAGCCCCTTCGTGACTTGGTTTTTGAACCAATCCCTGTAGACTTACAAGGGCTTACAATCAATGAGTTTCAGATACCAGGAGTGGGTTGGCATTGGGAGCAATTTTAGAATATTCTCAATGCCATTCATGCTATAATTATTGCGTAAGATTATGAAACCAATAATGTGGTTGCTGCTATCGAAAAGTCGATGTACTTGCTAGAATATTCTTTTGATGGATTGATGGCATCTTTACTAGCTTATGAAGATAGGCTAAATAGATCTCAAGAAAGGAGTAAAGAGACGACATTCCAAGTAAAAGGGGAATCCTTTTTCAACAAAGGTAAGTCTAAAAACTTTGCTAGCAGAGGTAAAGGAAAAGGTGGCTTTCGATGCCAAGGCCAAGGCAGAGGCAGATCAAGAAATCAATATCGTGAACAAAAGCAGTTCAAAAGCAACATTTAGTGTCAGTACTGCAAGAAATATGGCCATAAAGAGGCAGATTGCTACAGCAAACAAAGAGATGAGCAATAACATCTCAATTTCATAGAAAGTGTGGAAGAAAAAAGTAAGTTGTTTATGGCCTATTCCTCTAATACTGATGTTGTGGATGGTGTTTGGTTTGCCGATAGTTGTTGCTCTAATCATATGTCTGGTTCAAGAGCCTTATTTAGAGATATTGATGAAACTCATAAAAGTGACGTGCAATGTGGAGACGACAAGTAAGTCAAGTTGAATGAAAATGTACAATTGCAATCAGAGCACTACAGGGTACTGTGAAACTATTACATGATATGCAGTTTGTCCCTAATCTAGCACATAACCTACTAAGTGTGGATCAATTGATGACTCATGTGCCATTCATGATAAACAATCTAGTCAGAACATGTCAACAGTGATATGACCCAAAACATAATGTTCCCTCTAAATGTCTTTGGAGTCATGCATCAGTTGCTAGAGAGAACAATGAGTCAAAATTATAACATCTTCACTACGACCACTTGAATATTAATGAGCTGAAAGTAATGTGCCAAAAGAAGATGGTCGTTGGCTTGCCAAAAATTGGGGAACTTGGTATAAGTATTTGTGGGAAACAGAATATGAAATCATTTTCAGTAAAATCATTGAGGGCCTCAACTTTGTTGGAACTTGTACAAGCTGATTTATGTGGACTAATGCAAATTGAGTCAATTGGTATAAGTCAGTATTTTTTACTGTGTACCAATTATTAAGTGGAACGAGTTGGGATTGCTGTTCGAAAGTCAAACATGAAACATTTTAGAATTTTAAGAACGTTAAAGCATTGGTCAAAAAACAAAGTGTCTGCGACATAAGGGTTCTCAGAACAAACCGGGGTGGCGAGTTTCTGTCTAATGAGTTCAAACTGTTTTATGAAGAAAATAGCATTTGCAAACAACTCACCACACCCTCCACTTCACACCAAAATGCAGTTTCCGAGTGAAAAAATCATATTGTGGTCGAGACGGCCAGAGGCTTGTTGAAAGCAAAAGGACTTCCAAATAAATTTTGGGGAGCAGTTGTTGCAACCATCATATATCTTTCTAATATCTCACTAAGAAGAGCTATTCTAAACTGAATGCCATCTGAAGCCTGGAAAGGTAGCAAGCCTTAGGTAAGGCACTTACAGGTCTTTGGGTGTATAGCATATGCTTTGGTTAATTCCCATTTGAAACTTGATGAACAATCCAAAAAATGTGTTTTATTGGATATAGTCCACAATCCAAAGCACATTGTTTGTATAACCTTATAAGTGGCACGGTGACCTTGAGCAGAAATGTGGTATTGAGTAAAGATGCTAGCTGGAAAAGGGAAGAAAGTAATGAAAGTCTAGTGATTCATGCACCACCTCTTATCGATGTTAGCCAAACAGACATTCCAGTGCCTACACATCAGGGTTCTACCTTATCTAGTAGTACTAGTTCAAGTGCTAGAAGTTCTATCTCAGTTATGTCAAGCTTCTCCGATGGAATTCCTCTCAGAAATTTCAGATCCTTAACAGACATATATGCCTCCTGTAATTGAGTTATATGTGTCTGACCCTGCCTGCTATGAGGAAGCTGCACAGCAATCGGTATGACAGAATGTTCTGATTGATGAGTTGTAGGTTATTCAGAAGAATCAAATGTGGGAGCTAGTTGATCGACCGAACAGGAAAAATACCATTGGACCAAGTAGGTGTACAGAACATAGTACATTGTTAGTGGAAGCCCATAGAAGCATAAAGCTTGTCTTGTTGACAAGGGATAATATCAATAAACATGTATCAATTTTGATGAAATTTTTTCCCCCATAGCTCGATTTGAAATTGTGAGAATTTTGTTGGCCTTAGCTGCTTAATTGAATTTGCCCATATATCAGTGTGATGTTAAGTCTACCTTCTTGAATGCTATTTTAGAGGAGGAAGCTTATATCTCACGACCTTAAGGGTTGGTAGGTAATGGCAAAGAAAACGAGGTCTATAGGCTAAGAAATGCTCTTTACGGGTTGAAACAAGCTCGAAGTACATGGTACAACAAAATTGATTCTTTCTTCCAAAAAAAGGGATTTGCAACAAATGAGAACAAGCCAACTTTATACCTGAAGTAGCATGGTAATGAAGGTTTTTTGCTTGCCTACCTTTATGTAGATGATATGATTTATATGGGATCATCTAAAATGTTATTGTCGAGTTTAAGTCTTGCATGATAAGGAATTTTCGTATGATAGTGTAGAAGGCAAAAATTCTACAACCAATCGGATGGTGCCACGTGTAAAAAAAAATCAGCCAATTACAGATTGTCATATGTCATGTTGACTTTGGTGGATCCGCTTGGTCAAAATTATGTTCAGCCAATTAAAAGCCGCCACGTGTCATCGATGATGCAGAAATTAGTAATTATTTTCTTTATTTAAAAATAAAAAATAATTACTGGGCCTAGGCCCAAAGCCCGACTCTAACTCTAGTCGGCAGAGCCTATAAATAGAGATCCTCTCCCTTCATTTGCAACATTCAGCATTGGCAGAATTCAGAGCTCAGATGACAAGTATCATCCGACTACCAAGCGAGAAGGATCAAGACTTGCAGAAACCATAATCAGCCACTTGCAGATCAAAATCAAGAACAACCTTTAGAGTTCTTCAGCTGATTTGCATTAACCGAGATCAAGCATCAAGCCCTCGGAATACTCAAGTCATTAGGAGATCGAATCAGAGGATCATTTTTATTGTATTAAATTCAGATATTGTACCTACACACTACATCAGTACAAAGATTAAATTTGTTTATGAATTTCTTGTCTTTATTTATTTTAGACTCAAAATTTGTGTTTACAAATTTTTGGCACGCTCGGTGGGACCACTCTGCCTCTCATCTCTTTCTCCGATATACAAACTCTACAACCCCTCGAAGATAACATGGCCCCTAAGAATGCTATCACTCTATCTTCAAGGAAAGCTGTCCGATCTGCATCTCAAGGATCAAAAACTGCTAGTGCTGCATCTGGTGGTATCATGACTAGAAGTATGGCAAAAGCTGCTACTGCTATCACTGGGGAGCACTCAATTGTGGCTGCACCATCACAATCACATAAGATCCAAAACTTCGGCTCCAACGTATCTAATGGAGTCAATCAAGTTGCTTCCAATGTTCTGAAGCAAAAATCTGTTGTTGGCTTCATCATGCCACAAACAATTCCACGTGGGATGGATGAACTCCAAACCCACACTAACCCTACTTTCGAACCCTTGAATTTTGAAGATGATGGTTATTCAAGTAGTGATTCCTCTTTGGCATCCTGAAAGGGATCACTTTCCTCGCATACTGAAGTTGAATCATCTGAAACTGTCATCATGCTGGTTATGGTGACAGGGGTTACTAACTTCGAAGAACAACTGGCGAACATGAAGGCTACCTGGGATAGGCTCTCTAAAGAGAGTGCAGAAAAGGACGCCCAAATCAAACACCAAAACGATAAGATTGATGAGCTAATGAAGAAGCTGGAAAAGAAGTCCTCTGAAGCTTCCAACAAGGGTTCAGGCGCCGAAGACTCTGATAAAGAGTCCAGCCACTGCGAAGAATCAGATGACGAGCACAAGGCAAGAAAGGACAACTCTTTAGGCTCGACATCTGTTGAGCAAATTCAGAGCTTAATAGCAAATGCGGTCAAGGCTTAGTTGGGAGGAGGATCTCACAAGACCCACCTGTACACAAAGCCTTATACGAAGAGGATTGATGCTTTTCGCTTGCCACATGGCTATCAGCCTCCCAAATTCAACCAGTTCGATGGCGAGGGCAACCCCAAACAACATATTGCCCACTTCATTGAGACGTGCAGCAATGCTGGCACAGAGGGGGACCGACTGGTGAAACAGTTTGTTCGTACTCTAAAAGGGATCGTATTTGATTGGTGCACAGACTTGGAGCCAGAGTCCATTGATGGTTGGGAACAAATGGAGCAAGAGTTCCTGAATCGGTTCTATAGCACTCAACGTGTTGTTAGCGTGACAGAGCTAACAAGCACCAGACAATGGAAGGACGAGCCGGTTCTTGATTACATTAATCGCTGGAGGTCCCTAAGTCTCGAGTGAGTGCAAGGATCGTCTATCAGAAGCTTCAGCCGTTAAAATGTGTGCTCAGGGTATGGAGTGGGATTTACTATATGTCTTGCAGACGAGTAAGCCAAAGACCTTCCAAGATTTGGCAACGAAAGCTCATAATATGGAGATAACGATCGCCAGTCGTCGTGGTAAGTCTTCTTCCTCATATGATGCTAGAAAGGACAAGGGCGAATTCAAGAAAAATCCCAAGTCCACCAAGTCCTCAAACAAAGAATCCATGGCTGTTTCGACTGGGGAGCCGGTTCGAATCTCTAGAAGCCCAAGTATGAAAACAAGATGGGTGGATTCTCCAAGGATACTGGAAGGAAGTGTCCTACATTGAAGGAACTGCAGGAGAAGAAATACCCATTCCCTAACTCAGACTTGTCAGGAATGCTTGATGATCTCCTTGAAAATGGGGTTATCGAACTTCCAGAACAAAAACGGCCCGAAGAAGCTGGAAGGGTTACCAAGCCAAAATATTATCGGTATCATAGGGTGGTTAGTCACCCTCTCGAGAAGTGCATTACGCTCAAGGAGCGTATTATGCAACTTGCAAGGGATTGGAAGCTAATACTGGATTTGGACGACACTGTTAAGACAAATCATACCTCCACTCAGTTGGAGTGTTCCTCATTGCCCTGGAAGCCAAAGCATACTCAACCTCATGGTAGAGTAAACATTGAATTGATTTCCTCCCTTGGAGAGAAATTAATTACAATTCAATTTGGAAGTTTGGAGCCTATGGTGGTTCCAATTGAATCCATAGGACCCTTGATAGAGACTGGTTCTTTTGCGGATGTCTCTGATAAAGCTAATGTTGATGAAGAGGGATGAACTCTTGTCACTCGTCGGAAGCCAAGGAAGCAAAGCCAAGCGCAATCTCCACTTCTCCGCCACAAGAAGAGAGAAGGAAGAAAGAAAAGCCCATGTCATTCAAAAGGAAAAAAGAAGTCCAAGAACATTAAAAGGCATGAAATTCTGCCTATTGACCTACTTGAGCAGGAGCCCCTTATCCTTGTCACACTCGAAGAGCTTTTCCCAATAGGCTTCTTTGAAAAAGTTACAATCAACATGACTTCATGTTCTGAGCTCGAAGAAGAGGAAAACGAAGGAAGTGACGGACAATAGGAGTCTCCTAGAGTAGCTGATAAGACCTTAACTGTCTTGGAGGCTTTGCCAGCTCGCATGGGCTGGGAGCAAATCTTTTGTCTGCCTGATGAGATGCGCGAACATGTTGTTACTGCCTTACAACATCCAGAACTTTATGCTGATAAAATCAAGGATGTGGGAGCATTAACAGAAGACCCTGTTCAGTGTGCCTATTGCAACACCGCAGTCACTTTCATTGACGATGGTTTGTTGTTGGGATCCAGGCCCCATAATCATCCTTTATTTGTGACTGGTTACATTAGGGAACAGAAATTCAGACGCATTCTCGTGGATGGAGGGTCAGCCGTCAACATCATGCCCAAGTCTACAATGAACGACTTAGGCATCACAGTGGAAGAACTGTCTAAGAATCGAACTATGATTCAAGGTTTTAACCTTGAAGGCCAACGTGCAATCGACATGATTCGTGTTGAACTGATAATGGGGGATTTGACAACGTCCTCCATCTTCCATGTAATCGACGCTAAGACTTCCTACATGTTATTCCTTGGGCGACCATGGCTTCATGAGCATGGGATAGTGGCTTCCACTTTACACCAATGCCTTAAGTACTACCGTGATGGAGAGAAGAAAATAAACGTGGATGTCAATCCATTCACTAAGGTTGAGTCTCATTTTGTAGACGCAAGGTTCTTTGAACAAGGTGCTGCACCTAAAGAAACCATGCCGTCAACCATTTCTTCCACAGGCAAAGGTGTTGCAAAGAAGGCCCCTCGAGCAATAAAAGATAGTGCTCCTAAGCAGCAACTCAAGAAAGAAGCAAGCAAGCAAGGTAGCAACACTTCTTATGTTGAGCAAGTTGCTAAACAGGCTGCTACATCAACAAGATCAATCCCACCAGTCTTAAGGTACATATCTAGGTCTCACCGTAAAGAGGGCGAATCACCCTTTAGCGAGTGCACAAGCAGAAACATTGAGACCAAAGCTATTAAAAAGGACAATGGAGCTAGCATAATCACCTTAAAAGGAAGTGCAACAGTTCCAACACTAAAAATGTGGCAGGCTAAGGTGAGTAGGCCCCCTATTTTCGGGTTTGTCGTTTCTTCTAAAGAAGGCAATGACTTGCCAAGTGTACGGACTAGGGAGGGATTTGATCCTAATGCATACAAGCTTATAGAGAGGGCTAGTTACGACATTCAAAATCCAGCCGCCTTAGGAAAGGTAGTCGAAGCCAAGCCTCACGGCCTTACTGAAACTCAGATAAAGATTCAAGAGCAGGGAGGCTCAGTAGGCGTCTCTAAAGTTAGACTGGGTTACATGCCACCGTAACCAGTCCGAATCTCTGGTCGACAAAAGGACAAGAAGTTGGCGATTCAACACATCTCAGCTAAAGAAGTAGATGTGAGTGAAGATGAAAGTGCTTCACCCAACCCAAAGCCCTCTGTGTTTGATAGGCTACAATCATCAACTGCTAAAAAGCGTCCGTCAGTATTGGCCCGTATAGGGAAAGGGAAAGATCACAGAAGCTCTGCTTTCAATAGAATCAAAGATCATCCCTAGCCAAAGCCTTCAGTTTTTGCCAGAATAGGAGCTGCTAAAAAGTCCTCGAACTCACAACTTCAACACGAGAAAAGTTCTGCATTTAGCTGCTTGGGAGTCGTAAATGAAGTTCAAAGCTCTATCCCTTCTCGCATGAAGCGCTTCTCTAGTCTGGATGTTAAAACAGATGGTTCATTAAGAGTAAAGAGACGTACTGTGATCTTCACAGGTCAGCGAAAAAACTCTCACTCTAACAAGGAAGCGGAGGAACAAGAAGCTGTTTATTCCAATCATATCACAATCCACGAATGTGATGACTCAGACTCAGAGATACAGTTGGCAGAAACTCCTAAGACTTTCAAAGATGGAGGGCAGGCTACAGTTGATGATTTGAAAGAGTTGAATCTTGGAACCAATGAAGAGCCTCGCCCTATCTACATAAGCTCATCACTCACACTCGAAGAGGAAAAGTAGTACTTGGAACTCCTATCAGAGTATAAGGACGTATTTGCCTGGAGTTATAAAGAAATGCCCGGGTTGGACCCTAAGGTTGTAGTCCACCATCTATGTATCAAAAGGCGTATTTTGCCTAAGAAGCAACCTTAGCGACGTTTTCGCCAGAGTTGGTACCGAAAATTGAAAAGGAGGTCAACAAACTCATAGAGGCAGGATTCATTCGCGAGGTCAAGTACCCAACATGGATTGCAAACATCGTGCCTGTCAGGAACAAAAATGGGCAACTTTGTATCTATGTGGACTTTTGGGATCTTAACAACACTTGTCCAAAAGACGATTTCCCATTGCCTGTCACAGAGCTCATGATCGACTCAACCACAGGGCATGAAGCGTTGTCCTTCATGCATTGTACTGCGGGATACAATCAGATTCTGATGGCGCCAGAAGATCAAGAGGCCACAGCTTTTCGCACACCTAAAGGCATTTTTGCTATAAGGTGATGCCCTTCGGACTTAAGAATGCAGGAGCAACATACCAAAGGGCAATGCAAACAATTTTTGACGATATTCTCCATAAGAAAGCCGAGTGCTATGTCGATGATTTGGTGGTGAAGTCCAAAAAGAGGGAGGACCACATACAAGATCTTCACTCGATCTTCGAACGACTACGAAGGTGTCAATTGAAGATGAATCCACTCAAATGCGCATTTGGTGTCACCTTTGGAAAGTTCTCGGGTTTTATCGTTCATCGCAGAGGGATTGGGATCGACTAATCGAAGATCAAGGCAATCCAGGAGATGCCTGAGCTTAAGAATCTCAGGGAGCTTCGCGGACTTCAAGGTCGCTTGGCATATATCCGAAGATTCATCTTAACTCTTGCAGAACGTTGCCATCCCTTCAGCCACCTAATGAAAAAGGGCGCACCGTTTGAGTGGGATGAATCGTGTCGTACGACATTCGAGAAAATAAAGGAGTACTTGACCCATCCTCCTGTGTTGGGGGCACCCAGCCGTGGTAAACCTCTTCAACTGTACATTGCAGCTCAGGAAAAATCCTTAGGGGCACTGTGTGTACAAAAAGATAAGGAAGGGAAAGAAGTCGCCCTGTACTACTTAAGTCGTACGTTGGTCGAGGCTGAACTGAAGTATTCCCCTATTGAAAAGATGTGCTTGTCACTCATCTTTGCCATCTAGAAACTCAAGCATTACATGCAGGCCTATACAGTGCAAATGATCTCCAAAGCTGATCCCATCAAGTACATCTTGTCTAGGCCAATCTTAAATGGGCGACTGGCAAAATGGGCGGTCATCTTAAAACTGTACGATCTCGTCTGTATACCCCAAAGAGCGATTAAGGGACAAGCGTTGGCAGATTTCTTAGCAGATCATCCCATTCCCGACGATTGGGAGCTAAATGATGATTTGCCAGAAGAAGTCGTGTTTTACATCGATATCCTCCCTTCCTGGGAAATGTATTTCGATGGTGCAGCTAGGCGTGATGACGCTGGTGCAGGAGTGGTCTTCATTTCCCCCGAAAAGCACATTCTTCCATTTGGGCTTACTCAGTTATGCTCTAACAATGTGGCGGAATACCAAGCGCTTAACTTGGGCCTTGAAATGATTATTGAAATGGGGGTCACTGATCTCAACATATATGGTGACTCGCAGTTGGTCATCAATCAACTACTTAATGAATACGAGGTTAAGAAAGAGGACCTTGTCCCGTATCACAGGCGAGCATTACGCTTGCTAAATAAGTTAGACATGGTCAAGCTAGAGCACGTGCCAAGGAGTGCAAACAAGATGGCTGACACACTAGCAAGCCTCGCAGCCACTTTGACACTGGGGGCAGAAGGAGAAATGACTATTCCAGTATGTAATCGCTGGACTGTTCCGCCGGATGATGAAGACTCAGAGGAAGACATCAACATAATCTGCGTTCTTAAAACAGATGCAAAAGACTGGCGTCAACCAATAATTGAGTACTTAGAGTACAGAAAACTCCCTAGTGACCCAAGGCATAAGACAGAAATACAGCGGAGGGCTTCAAGCTTCCCTTACTATAATGGGACGCTCTATCGACGCTCCTTTCTTGGTTTGTGCTTACAATGCTTGGACGCTGAAGAAGCAAAGCAAGCAATGACGGAAGCACATTCAGGTGTGTGGAGAGCACACCAATCAGGGCCTAGGCTACATGATCGCATTAAAAGGATGGGCTACTACTGGCCCACTATGGTACAAGATTGCATAAATTATGCAAAAAGGTGCGACGCTTGCCAGTTCCATGCTAACTTCATACATCAACCTCCCGAACCTCTCCACCCAACAGTTACATCTTGGCAATTTGAGGCATGGCGGCTCGATGTTGTTAAACCAATCATGCCTAAATCGTCTGCTGGTCACTCCTACATCCTAGCTGCCACTGACTACTTCTCTAAATGGGCAGAAGCAATCCCACTAAGAGAGGTCAAAAAAGAAAATGTGGTTGACTTCATAAGGACACACATTATCTATTGGTATGGTGTGCAGAGGTACATTGTCACCGATAATGGAAAGCCCTTCTTCAACATCCTGATGACTAGCTTGTGCGAGAAGTTTAAGTTTGCTCAACATAAGTCGTCCATGTACAACGCCCCTGCAAACGGCTTGGCAGAAGCATTTAACAAAACACTTTGTAACTTACTCAAAAAGGTTATCGCAAAGTCTAAACGGGATTGGCATGAAAGATTAGGGGAAGCTCTTTGGGCATATCGAATAATGTACAAGACGCCAACATAGTCGACCTATTCGCTTTGGTCTATGGAATGGGAGTCGTTCTACCATTAGAGCTTCAAATCCCATCACTTCGCATCGCCATACAGGAAGGTTTGACGGAAGACGAAAATCACAAGCTTCGCTTAACTGAACTAGAGGCCCTTGATGAGAGAAGACTTTAGGCACAACAAAAGTTAGAATGCTACTAAGCCTGTCTATCAAGAGCGTTCAACAAAAAGGTTCGACCGCGATCTTTCCAAGTCGGAGACCAAGTGTTGGCAGTAAGAAGACCGATTATTGTCTCCCAAATCTAGAAGCAAATTCACCTCCAAGTGGGATGGTCCGTATGTTGTCAGAGAAATTTACACATATGGAGCCTACAAGATAGTTGGTGCTGATGGAGTGTGCATAGGACTCATAAACGATAAGTTGTTGAAGTGCTATTATCCTTAAAATAGAATGTTGTAAAGCTCCTAAGTAAGAGTCTAAACTGCTTGTTCTTCCAAGTTAAATTCATATGTAATACTCCTGGCCCGCAATAGTCTAAACTGTGAATGGCAAAACAAAACAAATAAAGAATGTTATGTTTTTGAACTACGTATGGCTTGATCCTTTAGGATATTACATTCCTTTTAGGTACATAGGCAACTTGGGCATATTTTCTAATTACAGCTGTAAAAAAAAAGGACGAATAAATTGCATTAGTACTCATTGGGTTTGTTCGTTGGATATAACTACATATTATTGCGTGAACTTAAATTGAAATACTCATCTTATTGCGATATGTCAAAACCAATTTCAATTAAACCATACTGAGTCCAAAAAGAAACAACAAACTGCGAAGTGAAAAAAAAAAATCTAGAACAAAAATAATTGGATGTGGTTTAGGCAGCTAGTGCGCCTAAAAGCTCTTGTACCCATTTCCTTGCTGCTTCAACTTGAGTCGTTTCTTCTGCGGTAACTTGGGGCGCAGTATCTAAATCAGCAACCTCTTTTGTAAGAAGAGATACACCGTCTTTGGCTTTCTTTAATGAAGCTTCAGTCTCTACTAATTTGTCTTGCAATTCCAGCTCATTTGCCTTTGCTCGTTCAAGATCTGCTTCAAGTAGCTTCCTTCGCTTATGAGCTTGGGCAATAGCAGTAGTTGTCTCATCAAACTGTGCACCAACCTTTTCCACCGAAGCTCGTGCCTCCCCAAGTTTGTCTAATAAGGCTGCTCGCTTGTTTAGCACATCTTCAGTGGGAGTCCGATCTTCTAATTGGGCTTTCAACTTTAGGTACTACCCGACTTCCTTCAAATATGTCTCGGCACTATCCTTTTGCCCCAAATAATCTGCCTGGAAGGATGATAAGGTTTCATATATATGCTCAGCTTCTTGGCGACTGTTTGCAAGGTCACTTTCTGTCTTTAGGGGGAACTTTTTCAATTGTTGCTGAAAACGTTGCTTCACACTCAATGCCAGATTGTCAAACATGCCAGAAGCAATTCTCCCAGGAAGGTTGGTTGCAACAGAAGCAGTAGGTGATTGACAGCGCTCTGCTCGTTTCACTGGCAACAACATTATGTTAATAGAATCGTCCTTAGTTGACTTGGCATGCGGCACAGTCAAGGTGGCTTCACTGTCTTTGTCACCAAATGCAGCCTTAAGTGTGTCTCCAATTTTGACGGTATGTCCCTACATTAAAAGGAGGATTAAGTAAAAAAAAAAAGAAAAAAAAAGGGGAAGCGAAAAGGGGGCAGGATAACAAGATGTACTTCTCCCTTTGCTTTGTTCTCTGATTTCAGTGAGCTCGTCGCACTGTTAGACTTGTTCTTGGATTTGGGCAGCTTGGTTGCAACGTCCGGTCTACTCTTCGAACCTGAGAAATTCTTCGCTCCACTAATAGAAGACCTAACATCCAAACCTCTCAAAGCTTCAATCGTCTCTTTCCCAGGCGAACAGCTTCTACTGTTCTGAGGAGATGTGTCTGCTCCCAATGAGGAACTATCGCCTCCCTCTTTTCTAAGGTCAGCTGGGGATAAGGCGTGTTCATTATGCGGCTGCATGATTGGCTTATGTGCGCTCGCTTTACCGAAAGTGACAACTAAGGCGGATGCATCATCAGCAACTCTCGCTTTATAAGCTCTTCGTGGTTGCACAGCCTCGCCTCTAGGATATTTAGGTCCTTGAGAAAACAGATTGCCCCTCGAAGATCACCACCAATTGGCATATGCAATAGTGACTAGTGTAGACTTCTTATCAGGAGGAGTAGGAATTGTCACGCTGGACCTTGTTATATGTTTTGTAAGGTTGAACCAATAGCAAGCTACGTCCTGTAAGGTGCCCTCTCGGTCATTCATTTGTGGCTCACTTAGTACATCTTGATAGAAGCCAAATTATCGCCCAAACTTGCAAGGGAAGTATGGTTCAACAACAATTGTTCTTCCTTGTCGCAAGGTCAAAAACCCGGAGCGAAGGCAAATCAAATATGCTTTCCAGCCTGAGGATAAATTCTGGGTGTCAATCAAGGTGATCGATATATCCTTCATAAGAGCATTAGAATACATGACAGACGGATCCTTGTATTTCAATAGCTCTCGAGCTTCTTGTACGTCGGGAGTCTGATTCATCTTTTCACCAGAGAACTTCACCATCTTAGGATGGTCGTGCCGATGATGCGGATGATCAAAATAAGTTTGGAAGTAAGTCCCTAACCATCCATAAACGTAGTGAATGGGGAAAATTACTTCCAACTTATTCAAGCTTCGAGACGTAGAAATTCTATGTAGCCCCCGATAAGTGCTAGCCAAAGCAGGAATTGCGAGGTTTAGACATTCCCCGTGAGCCAGTTTGGTTGCAGCTACAAACACAGCTGGGCGAATAAGGCACACTGCTTCAGCTGGTAGCACAAAGGAGCACAGTCAACAGGAAATGGGGGCAGCAAGGTAAGTGTCTTCGATTAGGGCCTCAGGAATGTTAAGCGTCACAAAAGGGTCCTTCTATCTCTTCATTCACCCTGTGCGAGGAGCAATCAAGCCAGATGGACATGATGTGTTCGTTAGAGCTTTAACTCGCTTTCTGTTGTCACGGCTGGGAGGAGGTGTGTAAATCTGTCGCCCTCTATACTAGAAGCTTATCCATTCAAAAGCAGCAAGTTGAACAATGCCATGAACATCTTGGCATAGTCTGTGGAATGCAGAAAAGACGAACGTGCAAGTCGCTGGAATACCATTGTCTCGACGTCCTGTAGGAAGGAGTTCTCTAGCGGATGGAATGACTTCTTCGTAGTAAGCATCGTCAGCTGGAAGTCCACCTATAGTCCGTAAATCCCATAAGGAGATTGACATATCGCCGCTCTCTGTGCAAAAGGTGTTGGTAGTGTGGCACCACAGTTTGCAGAATGCTTTGAAGACGGTGAGACTCATGTTGTAAGAGAACAAGGATGTATACAGCCCGTCGTAAAGCCTCCATTCCTTAAGTCTGTCTTTGTTGCGACCAAGAATGTCTTCAAGCCATTCCCAATAGCACGGTATGAAGAAGTTGTCGGAGAAACAAGGTGAAAAGCTTACCCAAGATAGTGTCCCATCCATGATACAATGTCGAAGTAAGGGTGTTGCTCCTTAAGAAGGGGTTGAAGATGCAAATAATGGCGAACTAAGCTTCCAGACTCCCAAAGTCGAGATGACTCCGTCTTATCTTTGTATTTCGTGGGTAGATTCCACACTCCAGCATGAATCTGCGAGGTAATTATGGAGTAAAGAGGGACGGTAGCGGTGTTGGCATATCTACACAGAGAGTCACGCATTCTTCAATCGGAACGCCTTCTCTGTCTAGGATGGTAAGAGTTGGCTTCTTGGGATCGGATGATGAGTCCAAGAAATGTACCATGGTGAAGGAAAAAATTCAAATCGACCCCAATTAGATTAAGTGAGGGAGTCGCCTGCGAAGAATCGAATCTACGGGGAGAAACGATTCCTCATCTTAGAAGTCGACCTCACTTCGCGATCTAATCGGAGGAGTCATGGCTAAAAGGAAGAAATTCAAGTCGACCCCAATTAGATTAAATGAGGGAGTCGCTTACGAAGAATCGAATCTATGGGGAGAAATGATTCTTCGTCTTAGAAGTCGACCTCACTTCGCGATCTAATCGGAGGAGTCTTGGCTGGAAGGAAGAAATTCAAGTTGACCCCAATTAGATTAAGTGAGGGAGTCGCCTGTGAAGAATCGAATCTACGGGAAGAAACGATTCCTTGTCTTAGAAGTCGACCTCACTTCGCGATCTAATCAGGGGAGTTGTGGCTGACAAAAAGAAATTTAAGTTGATTCAGCAGCTTCCTGAAAAAAAAATCACCAAAAAGCATAAATTTAAGCTCTCCACCAAAAAAAAAAAGTGGAAGAAGGTAAGGATGCCTCGGCAAAAAAAAAGGGTTAGAACGTCTCTCAGCAGAAGGCAAAAAAAAGCGCAAAACAAAACAAAGTATACGAAATTACGAATAGGAGTTAGTCTTGTTGGAACCAACACTTTAAGGTAATTTAACACTAATTTGCTAAAAACTGGCCCTTGCTACTAGTTCTCGTTCTCGGCTCTCCATTTTCTCTCTTCCTCTTCTTCTACCCCGCTTCTCTCTCCAAAAATCCCTAGATTTCAAACCAAAACTTCACCAATTGATTCTGTCAATACACTTTCAATTTGAGTATATACAAATACAATCAGACATTAACAGGAAGAGGAAGAACACAAAGAAGAAGAAGAAGAAGAAGAAGAAGAAGAAGAAGAAGCAGAGAGAGAAAATGTCAACTATGACGAACCCAGAGCAAGACAAGAAGCCTGCAGATCCATCTACCCATATCAACCTCAAAGTCAAGGGTCAAGGCGGCAATGAATGCTTATTGTGATCGTCAATCTATGGACCTGAACTCAATTGGGTTCTTGTTCGATGGGCATCGACTTCGAGCAGAACAAACTCCTGAAGAGTTGGGGATGGAGGATGGAGACGAGATAGATGTTATGCAGCACCAGACAGGAGAAGCCACTGCCCAAGCGGTCAGGATCAGCGTGTTTCAAGACTTTCAGTAGGATGGAGTTGTAGATGGGTTTATATAGTAAGAAATTGAAGCTTACCACTTTTACTCCAATTCGAATATTGGTAAAATTTATCTCTTTGAGTTATTAACAAATTCTATCTAGAACTGCTGATAGAATTTTATCACAAATCATAAACTTAGAAATTATTCAAAAAAAAAAAAAAAAAAAAACCAAAAGCAAAAAAAAAAAAAAAGAGACCAAAAAGAAGGGGAAGTTATACGTGCCAAACCCTTCCCTCCCAAAAAAAGGGGATAAGTGTTAAGTCCAAAATATATATATATATATATATATATATATATATATATATGTATATATATATATAAAATTCGTAATTATAAAAGAAAAAATTAACCTGTCAAATTCTTGATCATTTGCATCAATTAAGTATTCGAGACCCCGCTGCTTCAAAAAAACAAAAAAGGAAGCATACTCCAAGTTTGTATACGCAGCCGACTCTCGAGGGGACATTTGTAGAAGGCAAAAATTCTGCAACCAATCGGATGGTGCCACGTGTAAAAAAAATCAGCCAATTACAGATTGCGATGTGTCACGTTGCCTTTGGTGGACCCGCTTGATCAAAATTAAGTTCAGCCAATGAAAAGCCGCCACGTGTCATCGATGAAGCATAAATTAGTAATTATTTTCTTTATTTAAAAATAAAAAAATAATTACTGGACCTAGGCCCAAAGCTCGACTCTGACTCTAGCCGGCAGAGCCTATAAATGGGGGTCCTCTTCCTTCATTTGCATCATTCAGCATTGGCAGAATTCAGAGCTCAGACGGCAAGGAGCATCCAGCTACCAATCGAGAAGGATCAAGACTTGCAGACCTTCAGAAACCATAATCAGCCACTTGCAGATCAAAATCAAGAACAACCTTCAGAGTTCTTCAGCTGATTTGCATCAACCGAGATCAAGCATCAAGCCCTCGGAATACTCAAGTCATTAGAAGATCGAATCAGATGATCATTTTTATTCTATTAAATTCAGATATTGTCCCTACACATTACATCAATACAAAGATTAAATTTGTTTCTGAATTTCTTATCTTTATTTATTTTAGACTCGAAATTTGTGTTTACAGACAGATTTCGGTTTGCTGTAATATTTTCTGGGTCTTGAGGTGGTCCAAGGAGTAGATGCGGTCTTCATTTCTCAAAAGAAGTTTACCACCGATCTTTCGAAGAAGTTCAGTATGGGCAATTGTCATGCAACAAGCACACCAATGAATATCAATGAGAAATTATAGCAAGATGACAGGACTCAAGGGTCTAATCCAAGACACTTTAGAAGCTTAGTTCGTGGCTTAAATTATTTAACACACACTAGACCTGACATTACCTTTTCTGTTAGTATTGTGTCCCGATTTATACAGAATGATATCCCAACAAACAACATCTTGGTCTAGCAAAAAAGATTCTTTGCTATATTATCGGGATAGCTGATTTTGGGATTTGGTATTGTAAGGTGCCAAATTTCAAATTATTTGGCTTTACAAATAGAGACCTCGCAGGTTGTGTGGATGCTCAGAAAAGCATGTCAGGTAGTACTTTTAGCCTTGGTTCTAAAGCTGTGACATCAAATTCCAAGAAGCAAGAAATAGTGGCTTTGTCTTCAATAGAAGCTGAGTATATAGTAGTGTCTTCAGCAGCACATCAGGCTTTATGGATTAGAAAAATCCTTGCTGATCTTTATCAAGAACAAAAAGAGGAAACTGAGATTTTTTGTGATAGTAAATCAGCAATTGCTATGACGAAGAACCCTATTTTTCATAGCAGAACTAAGCACATAGATGTTCAACATCATTTCATTCATGATTTAGTAGGTGAAGGCGAACTTGCGTTGAAATTTTGTGGAACACATGAGCATGTAGCTAATATCTTCACCAAATCACTTCCTCAAGGGAAGCATGAGTTCTTCATGCTGAAATTAGGAGTACGCAATTTTGAATCAAGGGGGAGTGTTGTTTAGTTGCTTCCAAATTGTTGTTTCCAAGTTGTTAGGAAATTTGTTTTGCAAGTTTGTTCAGCTGCTCGTATTCTGTTGTTACTAGGTCTTAGGATTCTTAAGTTTGTTTCTCCAAGATATTGTTCGAGATCTTTTTTAGCCAGTAGTGCAGGTCATGGGGTTAGTGGCTCCTAGTTGTTATGATCAGTTTGTTAGTGAGAGTCGTGTAAATTTGTGAGTCTTATAGTATGTTTTGTGCATTAGAAATATCAGTGCTTTATTCATCTCTTAAAATATTGCAAAGATAGATTTCCCTTTCTTTTACAATATGAAGCGAACTGTAATGAAGCATTGCAGTTAGCCCACCATAACGGATAATCCAACCAGGAAAATTAGAGGTCTGAATGGCCTCAATAAACAAAAGAATATGAGATCCTACTATAGCCGAAATAAAGTTGGACTTTTGGCCTTGGACATGAAGGCGAAGATATAAAAGTTTGACCTAGTTGCCAGTTCTCTCCAGGGCGGTCTAATTTTATGAATCATAGCTCACATGGTAGAGACAGGGTTTGGCTTGTGTGGCTAAGCGCTGAGTTTCAACTTTCATGTGGGATACACGATACTCGATCAGTTAAGTTATCCATAGAAAAATCGAACACCTTTGTTGTTTCTAATACACTTTTTCTACTCAATACTATTTATGGATCTAATGAGGCTTCAGAGAGGATGGATCCATGGCAATGCTTAGTAGACTTAGCTAGAAATAGAAAGAACCATTGCTACTAGTGGGAGACTTCAACCATCTCATGTTCATAGACGACAGAATTAGGGGAAACCCTATCACTCAATGAGATATTAAAGACTTTCAATATTGTGCATATGAGGCTGGGCTGAAGGATCTACAATGGAAAGGTTGCAGGTACTCTTAGATAACTTAACAACATTGTGGTGCTAGGGTTTTTTCTTTTTTTCAATAATTTATTGAATCCTTGCTAATGGTCAATGGACAACTACCTTTCGACATTCTGAGGTAATCTTTTTACCCGAAGAGACTTCAGACCACTTCCTTGGTTTGATAAAATTTACTGAGGTACATCACAGTATCCCCAAACCCTTCAATTTTTTTGATATGTAGCGCACTGACCCTAGTTTTTAAAGCATTTTAGGGATGTTTGGATTATCAAGACTCTTGGTTCTAGTCTATATAAAGTTACTTGCAGACTACAAAGATTACAAAAACCATTAATCAAGCTCAACAAAGATCAGTTTGGTGATGCCCAAATTAAATATACCAATGCTAAAGTTTGGCTAAACTCCCTTTCAGCCGGGCATTTAGAATAATCTTCCAAAATGAATATGTATCTTTGGACATATATCTAAGGTTACTTCCACGTTTGGAGGAAAACTTATATATGATTTAGAAGTAATCCTGGACTGACTATCATATATAGAAAAAAAAGGCTTGAAAGCTTGCATATGCAAAAGACCAAAGATGATTGACTTAACCTAGGGAAGTTTAGTGAAAGATTTTTCTTTCGAAGGCTTAAGCAAAGGTACCAACATCAACAAATATCCTCCTTCCAAAAAGAATACGGCTAAAGGATTTGGGATAGGTAGCAAGCAAGCTAGCCTAAATGCCTAAAAATGACATCTTTGTTTTAATCACCCAATGATGAAAACAATATCTCAACTTATGTCCTTGGGGGCCTCGAGAAGTGATTAATAAAAATAAAAGTCCAAATTAGTGGAATAAGAGGCCATTAGAGAGCGTGTGCAGCTGGCCCAACGGGCGCAGCTCAAGCACATGAATCAAA
Source organism: Selenicereus undatus (assembly GCA_017589665.1). Lineage (NCBI taxonomy): Eukaryota > Viridiplantae > Streptophyta > Magnoliopsida > Caryophyllales > Cactaceae > Selenicereus > Selenicereus undatus. Next base: position 22,530,061 of record JACYFF010010365.1, read on the forward strand.
CAGTTTACCAATAGGAAACTTGCCTGGGTTCTTCCGTTTTCCTCACTTCTAGCTGAAGTTTTCTTAATTAAGGGTTTGTGCTTTTTCACGGTAAGATGAAATGTAAAGTGTAAGAAAATATAAGGAGCTGTAAGGTCCTGAAAGGAATTCTGAGAACCTTTAAGGACTTTTATGGATAGATATAATGAGTTCTTCAATTATTACAAAGTTGTATAGTATAATTGTTTAAATATGTATCCATAACTCTTGGTCCATAATGTATGAATCACGAAAAAAACACTTCATGAAAATAAGTTACGTGTATCACTGATATTTATGAAATAAAATTTATAACATCGCTAAACAAATTATATTTTAACATTACAAGAAAATGTTATTTTCCTACAACTATCATTTTGATGATAAAAATAGTATTGAATAACGTAATTAATCAAAATAAACCTTTAAACAAGTAAATTAAATAATGAAAAAATAAATTCAAGTTGACAAATATGGAGAACCAAATATGTTCTACGCTTGAGGTAGTTTTTTGGTATTAACTTTAGTTTAGCCTCCATATAAGAAAATAAAAAAATAACAATTTTCTCAACAAGGTTGAATAGAACCCTAAAAATTAAATCCTATTTAAATCAAACATTTTCAAATTAAATGGACTATTTTCATATATGATTCATATCGAAACTCAAACATAAATGCAATATTTGTATATAATTTTAAAATATGATGACTTATTTTCTCTATAATGGCATACATGCTTTATGTAAAAACTTAAATATTCACATTGTACACACATACGTACATACATACATACATAT
>JACYFF010010365.1:22570875-22651096 GCA_017589665.1 Selenicereus undatus
AATACAGGCAACTTAACATAAAAATAACAAAGGCGGGTCTTACACTCAACTGGTATCGTAAGAGAATATGCATGCCTGTATTTAATTGGGTCTGAACTTAGGAGAAAAAAGTTAGGAGTCCAGGTGATTGTTTCAGGAGTCCAATAAGGAAGTCGACCAACTACTTTAGACTAAGTTTGCACTTAGGAGCGGACCATTGAGACCAGAATGTTATCTTGGGGCCCAACTAGGATCTCGACCGGCATCCTATAGCTAGGTCTAGTTTAGGTAGAGTTTGATTGGGTTAGCATTCATATAGTCAGCATGTTGGGCTCTCAACATTAGGATTTTTAGTCCATACGTTAGCATGTTTTGACTCTTCTATTGCCAGTCAAAATGTATTTAGATGAGCTAGTCCTGTGCATTTTCTATTATTTATTAGGATAAGGAAGATTAAGAAATTGTACCATTGGAGTCCATCAACTGGTAGACTTCTATCTTAGGAGCAATAACAGGGAACTCTACCCATGGGCTCAAAGTCAAGGCAAAAGATCCAAGTCAAAGTCTAATCAATGCCAATTCCAATGGTTGGGAATAACGAGATAGCATAAATTATAAAGATGATAGAAAATATTCAAACTAAAAAGGAGGAAAGTGACAAGAAGATGGAGATGATCACTACCGTGCTCCAAAGCCTTACTAAAGAATCTCATGTAGAGAATAGTAAAAAACCCGGCTACATAGAAGAGAAGGTAATCTTGGTGCCTAGGTTAGAACTGTTCAGTGACTGCCAGCTGCTGGAGAAAGAAGCATTTACTATTGTGAGAAAGGATCGATCCACCTAGCTAAAAGCAACATATTTGCGATCCTATTTGGGCAAGACTATCGGAAGTAACAAGACCTTGCTGCTATTCGGCCCTTGCCATGTCCAATTGCGGTTTTGACCCTGTGAACTTCATCACCGCGGCTAGTGCTAAAGGTTTTGAAGTTCGTCAAATAAAATTTAAATTTTGAAAACCCAAATTTTTGTTTTATAAATTATTAATTTCAAATTTAAATTTGAAATTAATAATGCTTTATCAAAAGCTTGGATTAGGCCCAAAATCAAAAATAGGTTCGGTCGAAATTGTAACTATATAAAGGTCCGCTCTAAAATATTGCCTACGAGCTCAAGCAACTAAGGATCATATTAACCCCTCTTTGAGGATTGTAAATATGAATTTTCAGGGTTTTAGAAACCCTCCTTAAAAGAAGTGTCTTCTTCGAAACTTTGCAAATACTCAGTTATAAACATCTAAATTTTCAGGGTTTTACAGGTCACCCCTCTTAAAAGAAGTTTCGTCCCCATAACATACTCATACCTTGTCTAGGAAACAGTTAAGGGTACTTAGATCGCATTTTTTCTTCCGATTCTCATTTTGTCTCGGCTCGGATGTAGTTATCCTAAAAGACCTTGACAAGTGGAACAACATGTTGCTGAAATTGCTTCTCTCTGCCATTTAAGACCTAGATCGATTGCTCCTTATAGGCTAAGTCCTCCTAGAGCTATAGAGGTTCTAACTCAATCACACCAGACGGGTCAAGAATGTGTTTACGTAGTTAGGACATGTGAAATACATTGTGGACTTTGGAGACTTCCTCTGTGTTAGCTTCCCTGATTGTCCAAATCGCATGACACCCTTGGTGGGTGTGACACATAGGAAGACTTGGCCTGCATTCTTGAACTCTAAGGCTCTTCGCCGCTTGTCCACATAGCTCTTATGGCGGCTCTACGCTGCCTTTATCCTTTCATCTGGGTAGTGTCTTGGATGCGTTTAGCTCCAATAGTGAGTGTCTAGTCAACCTTCTACCAGCATAAAGGAGTTCTACACCTTCTACTATACAGGGCTTCGAATAGAGACATTCTTATGTTACAGTGGTAGTTGTTGTTGTACGTGAACTTGATTAGCGTCAATTTCTTATCCCATACCTTCTTCAATCCAAAGCATAAGTTTGAGATATGCTCTCCCTAATCTGGATTGTACATCTCATCTACCCTTTGGTTGAATACAACAATGAAGTTCATCCTACTTCGGAAAAACCTCTTGGAGTTTTCGCCAAAATAATGCCCCATATCTCACATGAGCAGCCGATAGCATCGAAATGGGTGGCCTACACTGTGTCATTAGTTAATGTTCTCTAGGTTCAAATTAGAAAACAAACCTAAGGCTCAGGTCTAGCAAGCAACGCTTGGTGCTAGCTCATGGATGATTCTATAATTTGTAGCGTTCTTAGTTGGTGGTTCCTTCAGTTGTACATGACTTTCAACTCTAGTCCCACTTTACTAGTCACATGAGTGTTCAGCCCTAACTCACTGCACAACCCTTACTAGTCGGTGGATTACTTCATCCTGTACCTTTAGTTCGCCAAAATGTAATCAATAAGCTCTCTGAATCACCAAGCAACATATCTCAAGCTCCTTTAGTTAATTATGAAACCTTAAACTTTAGACAACTTGTATATGCATCCATGGAGACATATGCAATACAATAAGCTTCCTCTCTTTTCCCAATTGTATTTGTTTTTTCCCAAACATTCCTTAAGTACTCACATGGTCATCCCTAAGGGTCAAGCTAGCCAATCCAAGCTGAATAAAAGTGATGATACCTAAAACTATAATTCGGTTTGATAAATGAACTTTAAAATTTGTAGCAAACAACATATATCTGGATAGATCACTACAATTGTCATTTCCTTATACCCATGTCTATCTTCATACTTTCCTATTGCTTTTTCGAATTAGTTTATCAATCGTCTTAGTCATAAGCTTCATGGACAAGTTTATCACAACAACGAAACCTAATGGTGTGAAATCCATATATAACCGCATAACATGAGTTACTCAAGAGTACCCCAACTTACATGCATAACCATGAAATTGTCAGTACGCTCACTTATAAGCCAATACAAGGCAGAACACTATATCTTACTTCTAAAATATAGTCTAACCTGAGCTTTTCACAAAAAGGGGAGTGCTAAGAATCATATAGGCTATAAAGGCTAGCTTTGAGCTACAAAGTGGAAACAAAAAATAAGCATGTAAGCTCAAGTAGTTGCAAGAAAAAAGGCCAAATGGTATTTGCAACCAAAAAGAAAGGTCATTAGTGTCTAATAATAGTAACTCAAGGGTCACCAAAGTAAGTGTAATGCCAAAAGAAAGATTGAATGTCAATCTCGAGTATTTAGAAATTCAAGAAGAATCTAGTATCCCACAAATGCATACAAGGGAATACTTGTCCAATAAAACTAAAAAAAAAATGAAAGAAAGTAACAAGATGAGACTAAGGTTCCCGTTAAGCAAAAGAAGCCATCCTAAGTGATGATGGAGTACTATTGTAAGGGTATACATATATGAAGTACAAGAATCGATTAAAATATGACAATGCAAGGCTAAATATGAGAAGCATACAAGTTAAAATTGAATATGTGAGTAGTGCAAGGAAACATGTATGCTCATAAATGAAATCCTAATTTCCTATCGAATGACGAAGATATCAAGAAAACAGAATAACTGTTGTCCTTGCTTCTCAAGAAGTACTTGGTTATAATTCGGAAGTCACCAAGTGAAGATAACTCCAAAGGAAACATAAGGAACACCAAACAAATTCAAAGTTCAATATAGGATTAACAAGTTGAATAAACATACTCATCCCAAAATTAGAGAAAGCAATTAGTGAGATGAGATCATTCATTTAGAAAAACAATTGGAATGAATTTTGAGAGATAATAGAAGAATAGAGGTAGGTGTATCAATACAATAAACAAGAGTTTCAAGTGAATGTATAAGATCACAAAATGAAAGTAACAAGTAGTTGAATAAAAGTAAGGGATCATATGGTTCCAAGAAGCACAAGGTACAATTTATTAGAAAGAAAAAGATATCAATGGAAAAGTAGTGAATGTTATTCCTAAGAGGTGATGGGTAAGGTAGAGAAAGAAAAAGATCAAGGGAAGTACAAAGACGGTTATGGGCCCTCCTGTATCGTGCCATAGTAGTCAAGTAACCCCCTTAAGCTTGCCTCTTGCCTATGACAGAGTTTTTAACTTAGTGCCTCAATGGCTATGTTCAACCCCCCAAAATCATCTTGAATACAAAACCACAAAATGTCAACTAGGCACCTTAATAGTTATCCGCTTAACTTATTGAACTTAGTAACCATACTTAGCATCGACCACTAGGCACATACATCATGGCATTGTATGGCTTCATCCAAGGCCAAAGGCCATACTTCATACTCACTAGAAAAACAGTTAAATGCTTTATTTAAGGTTAGTTCTCAACTCCACAATTTAAACCATATGCTCTTTATATCCAACAAATACACAAAACCAAATACGTAGTAGCTTGACCACATACCCAACATTCAATTCACCTGACAACAAACAGAAGATGTAAGGCATATGCATCACGATACTTACGAAATATAACGAATTCCTATTTCCCATACATACATTCACACCCCAAGTTCTACCTATATCTTCAAGGTTTTAGGCTCTTCTTTGGAGGGAATAAACACAAAGTGAGCTAGTAGGCTCGAACCTAAAGCTTTGATACTACCAATGACACCTAGAAATTTCTATTACATTTTTATGCTAATATTTAGCCTATTTAATGCAATGAAAAAATTTAGTTGTGCGTCACTGCCGTGTTTTGTTAAGAAATAGAAGTGATAAGAACCCACAGAGCACATCGTTTTAGGGTCATTTTGATGTGTTTTTAGGGGATTCATACGTTTTATGCTTAGATTTTACCCCAAGAATCCCATTTTACGCTTAGGTATGGTGCTTTGAAGACTTTTACAGGTTTTGAGACCCTTTTTGATCAAGAATTAATACTTAAAAGTCATCCTTATGATTGACCACTGATGCCCCCATTCACCATTCCCATGGAAGAAAGAGAAGAACAGAAGAACACTGGGGTAGTAGACACCATGGTCTACCTATGGTGGATGCCAAAGTCTGTGGTGTCACTATTTCCTGCAAGGCTGCTTATTTTCTCGCGGCTTTTCAACTTCCAAGTAGTTTTTAATGTCATTTGTACACGTGGCTATTTGACTTCCAACAACTTTGCTATAAAAGCGGGCTCTCACCCTCATTTCAACACATATCATCCCAATCCATCATTCTTTCCATCATCTAGTTAGATTTTGATTTCATTTTAGAGTGAGGGAGACCAAGTAGAAGAAGAAGAAGATTCGCGAGGAAGCGAGATTGTTTTCTGCAATCGAAGGATTTAAGCATGCATTTTGGCTAAGCAAACACTTCTCTCACCTCTTCTCTGTTATCTTTAGATTTATCATTTTAGAGTAGTTAGATGTTTAATTAATCATGGGTGATTAGTTTATTTTTGTTTAGGGATTGAGTAGTTTATGAAAGTGTAGTTGGATCATGTTTTAATTTAAACGATTTTGCTTATCTTCATGATTAGTTTGATCTTGTTCTATCAAGTGATTATCATGTTGTGAGTGGATTTTTTATCAAAGTTTGCTTGCACACTTGAAACAATCGAGTGAAAAACTGAAAGGTGATATTTGATTGTTGGACTGCTTGATAAATCCTGGCATAACGCCTTGTCGAAAGAGAGATTTGCATGTTAGGAGGACTAAAAAGTAATCAAGGATAATTAACTTGGATTAAAACAAATTAGATCGAAAGAACAACTGTTGCTTAGTTTAGGCAAATTTGATTGAGTTCGAAAGAATAGGCCAAAATTTTGGACAGATTGCAATTCCTCGAGATTAACCGATTAGAGAAAAAGCACATGTTTGTCATTCTGATCCAATCACTTTGCATATCTGCATAAATTCCTAGACATACGTTTCCGTAATTGATTCATAATTAGTGAATTAGAAGTTGTTAAATTGAAACCCCTTGAATTAGTTATAGTTGTTTCCATATCTTTGTATTTTTATTAATCTCAAGTTTGGATTCGCTTAGCATATCCTGAGTCAATATATTCCAATAGATCAATCTAGTCTTTGTTTAATCGACCTTGATTTGCTACAACGCCACTGTGTGCTTGCGACCGTATCAAGTTTTTGGCACCATTGCCTGGAACTAGCGTCGAATATTGGGTTTTTCTTTATTGGTTTGACTAAGCATTTTGTTTTTCTTTGGAAAAAAACCATACAAAATTGAAAATTAAAAATAATAAAATAAAATTTGAGAAACATCAATGGTAATTTTTCATTTCTCCCAATTCGAGCATGAATTATTTTAGAGATATTTTAAGCATTTAAATGCTTTTCTTGCTCAATGTGGGTATTGTGTTGGAAAATCGGAGATTTTGGCTATTGTTGATGAGGGTGTGAATAGTGAAATCTGTATTCTTTTAGAGTTTTGGGGTTTTTATGGTAAAAATGTTGATGAGGCATGGTATTTGCTTGAGTGGATTGCTTGGGATTCATTTGAGTTTAAGAAGGCTAGTTGTGTTTTTGGTTATTCTTTTCCTAGTCCTTGTGCATTTTATGCCATATCGTATTATGGTCCTTTTTGGTGTGACTTGTGTGGTTCTTCTGACCATATTATTGTTTCATGTCCTTTCTATAAATGTTGTGCTCAACCTGATTCATCCTTTCCTTTAGCTCAGTGCACGGGACTCGAGGTGGGTGAGCCTTTTGGGTTGATTGCTAAGTTTGATGAGGGTGATTCATATTGTGCATCAGAAGATACTCTTGATGTGGTGCATAATCTAGTTAACACTCCTTTAGAGGGGTGTCGTTATGAGTTTGTGCATAAGGAGTCTTTTAGCCTTTGTTTTAATTATGCTTTCCCCAATACCTTTGATCATACCCATGTTTTCCCTACGTGTTCACAACCCCCTATTTCCCCTAAGTATTACATTGACACGCCCATTGAAAATCCTATGATTTTTGATGCTAATGTTGATTTGGGCTGTGAGGTTAACATGATCAATATGCTTGGTGGGAATGCTAACAATTTTGTATCCCTAGGTTGCTTTAGTAGGTTTAATGCATCTCTTGATCTATATTACATGTACCTAGAGGACTTGCCTAGCAAAATCACATGAACTACATTCTTTAGTCCGTCCTATGATTTTTCTATAGCCATTAATAAAGTTAAGAGGATACCTATACTCTTTGGTGTGGTTTTCATTATTTCCTCTTACCTTTTATTTTCTAAATTGTGGTCCCAGGAGTTTGATAAGCTCCTATGTGCATTGACGGCGTTTGACTTGAAGGGGCAAGTCTTGACAACATGATGGAGTGGCTGATGCTCCATGTACCCCGATTATTACAAGGCCGCATAGCTTAGGTGCACTCTGCACCTAACCTGGTGAGATCGTCATATTTTGTTTTCCTTTCCCTTTTCTTAAGTTCTTTCCTTTGCATAATAATGCTTTATTTAAGCATAGGGGCAAGCATTTTTGTTTTCAGTTTGCATACTTGTTAGAGCAAATACTTTTCAATTTCTTTTTGTTTGCATTACTGTGTTGCATTTAGTTGGTTTTGAGGTTTTCATATAGGATTGGATGTACGGATGGTGTAGATTGGTTTGAGATTCCCTCCTATGATGATTCTTTAGCATGATGGCTTTCATGAGCTTGACTAGCTTTTGATGTGTAATCCCTTTTGGTGCTAAATTTTTGAAGGTTTTGTTAATACTTGTTGTTTTGACGCTTGCCATGATTGAGAACTATGTTACCCCCTAGAGTCATTAGCACTAATGTTGGTACATGGACTCATTTTAGGAGCTTAAATGAGACTTTGGTAGATATATCCCATGAGATTTTGAGCCTTATTTAGACTAATCATTATATTTAGTCTTATGTTTCTTTCATGTGTGTGACTCTTCTATGTTGCTTCTCTAGAACTTGCCTAGGTTCTTATTCAAAACCACATTCGCATGTGCATAGTTGATATGATAGAGGCATTTCTTTCTTTGACCATTTTAGCTAAATAGGCTAATAGTCTACCCTTCTGTTACATGTTTATTCCCTTTACTAGCCCTTTTGAGCTTATATCCGTCTCTGTTGTGATCCCTTCATATTAGCCCTTGGCCAAACATATATTCCGGCCTTTAAGCCAGGTTTATGGAGCGTCAGTTCATCTATGTAGTGAGCGGTTTTGGGGATATTGGACATTTAAGGTGGCTTTGGTACGTTGGTTTGTTGAGGGATTGATGATATTGAGCATTTGTTTTGGTTCCCTCTTATTTGGGTTGTGTATATATGTATTCGGTTGTGAGTTGATAATGAGTGATCCTATGCCTTTGAACAATTGCAATTTTTGCTTCATTGCACAAAGAAAAATTATGTTGAAGAAAAAGAAAAAAAAGGAAGATGAAGTCATCCTGCTAGAGAAAAAATCCAAGCAAAAAAAAGAAGAAAAAAAGCCAAAAAAACTCCGAGATTTGCATTTGATACGTAAATAGCTTGTGTTTCTTCTTTGTCAACTCATTTCGTATATGATTCATTTGGGATATTTTCCTTGTATTGTTGGGGTTTGGAGAGTTGATAAATTTCATAGTTACTTGGTGTTTTGTTGGTTGCGTGGTGTTTTGTTGGTTGCTCTTTAGTCACTTCGCTAAGTAGCTCCACATTGCCCAAATGCATTTTTCCACTCCTTTTCCTTAACCCTTTTAGCCCATGTTATAAACCTATCAAAGTCTTCTTGATTGTCTTGTGTACATTGCATTCTAGTAGTGGAGAATTTGAGAGCCTTGGCACGCATATGGTAGATTGCATCTTCGGAAAAAGTTTTGAGTGAACCTATGTTATATTTTAAACACATGAGTGGGCGTGATTCACATTTTTCCAAAGTGAGGTTCTACCGGTCCATTTGGCTCTAATCAATTTCATGTGCTTGCATGAAGTACTTTGTGGTTCTTTGGGGGTGATCAAGTTTGATATTGATCTTATAATTCTTCAAAAACCTTCTCCTCCTGATTTTGAAATGTTTTGCGCACTATTTGTGGTTGTCGTTGATTGATATTCTTGCTTGTGATATGCTATAACTTGCCTAGTTTAAAGAGGTTTCATGTTTTGATCCCTAGATGCATCTCGCCTTGTCGGTTTTATCAAGTGTTTGCTTGAGGACAAGCAATGGTTTAAGCATGGGGGAGTTTGATAAGTACCCATTGAGCATATCATTTTATGGTCATTTGGATGCATTTTTAGGGGATTCATAAGTTTTACGCTTTGATTTTACCCCAAAAATCCCATTTTATGCTTAGGTACAGTGCTTTGATGACTTTTGCAGGTTTTGAGACCTTTTTGATCAAGAATTCACCCTTAAAATTCATCCTTATATCTCACCAAGGATGCCTCCGGTCACCATTCTCGTGGAAGAAAGAGAAGAACAAAAGAACACCGGGGCAGTGGACACCACGGTCTGCTCATGGTGGATGCCACAGTCCGTGGTGTCTCTATTTCCTGTGAGGCTATTTATTTTCTTGCGGCTTTTCAACTTCCAAGCAGTTTTTAATGTCATTTGTACATGTTGTTGTTCGACTTCCAGCAGCTTTGCTATAAAAGAGGGCTCTCACCCTCATTTCAACACACATCATCCCAATCCATCATTCTTTCCACCATCTAGTTAGATTTAGATTTTATTTTAGAGTGAGGGACAGCAAGTAGAAGAAGAAGATTCACGAGGAAGTGGGATTAGGTTTTGCAATCAAAATATTTGAGCATGCATTTTGGCTGAGCAAACTCTTCTCTCGTCGCTTCTCTTTTCTCGAGTAGTTAGATGTTCAATTTAATCATGTGTGAGCAATTCATTTTTGTCTAGGGATTTAGTAGTTTATGAAAGTGTTGTTGGATCATGTTTTAATTTAAAGGATTGTGCTTATCTTCATGATTGGTTTGATTTCGTTCTATCAAGTGATTATCATGTAGTGAGTGGATTTTTGGCCAAAGTTTGCTTGCACACTTGAAACAAGCAAGTGAAAAACTGAAAGGTGATATTTGATTGTTGGACTGCTTGATAAAACCTTACATAACGTCGTTTCGAAAGAGAGATTTGCATGTGAGGAGGATTAGAAAGTAATCGAAGATAATTAACTTGGATTAAGACAAATTAGTTCGAAAGAATGACTTTTGCTTAGTTTAGGCAAATTTGGTTGAGTTCGAAAGAATAGGCCAAATTTTGGATAGATTGCAATTCCTCAAGATTAACTGATTAGAGAAAAAGTACATGTTTGTCATTCTGATCCGATCACTTTTCATATCTACACAAATTCCTAGACATATGTTTCCTTAATTGATTCAGAATTAGTGAATTAGAAGTTGACAAATTGAAACCCCTTGAATTAGTTATAGTTGTTTCCACATCTTCTTATTTTTATCAATCTCAAGTTGGATTCACTTAGCATATCCTGAGAGAATATAGCCCAATAGATCAACCTAGTCTCTGCGGGATGGACCTTGATTTGCTACAACGCCACCGTGCGCTTGCGGTCTTATTAACAAGGCAAAAGGGGGTTCATTAAACTAATAAAATCAAGATCAAAGTCAAAAGTTCTAAAGTGTCAATGTTCCAGAGGTCCAACTTTGTCAAATCTCAAGGTCCAGCATTTTTTATTTCATACTAAATAAAAATGCTTAAACTAAATTGCTATACGCCCTCGCTCACATCTCATACCCATGCACTATGTCTGTTTTCAGGTATCTAAAAACAAAACATCTGAAACAGTGAGACAGGGTTCAATAATGTCTATGTCTAACCATGAAACACTTACTTAAATTCATTTCAAATATTTAGGGCTGAGAGGGAAATGTTTAAATAGTTTGAAAAGACTGATTCACAACAAGATCTTCAACATCAAACGATAACCTTTATCCAACAAGTAAAAGTCTCATGTTGCAACCTCAGGCAAAACAAGTAAGTTTTCCTTGAAGTGGCCCGACTAGAGGATCTCATGGCCTTCCGCGGAACAACCCACGGGTTACTAGAACCCATCTTGGCATATGTCCATCTACAATGACACATACCCGAAAACCACATGCTATAACCCGGGGAGGCTAACATGTCTCAATATCATGGTAAACATACAATTGATCTCTGGGGGCACCCTCATGCAAACTCGCGTTATTCTTTCACTTTTGGATTTAGTATATTATGAATAATTATATTTGGCTTCCAAAAAGCCCTAGCCACCTCAAGTAATCTTCTATCAATTTAACAAAACTTCTTAAAACATAAACTGCTCAAATAAAACATTCAATTAGAGCACCATATTCCACATCTAGAAAATCATAAATCATAAGTTGTAGTTCACGTCTTACACATAAAGTCACCTTGGCGTACAACATCACATAACAATTCATAAACATGCAAAATCATTTCAAATGGGCAACAAAGGGGGAGTTAGGACATAGACATTACCTCATAGAAGCATAGGCACCTAACGTGAGCTCGAACCAGAGTATTAGGCATAAATGGTAAAGTTAAAGCGTAATAACATGGACTAACCCAAGTGAATTCTTGCATCCAAAACTATTCTTTTTCGACCCAAAAGTCGACCATGCCACTAGGTCCACTTGAGTAGGACCAACACCTTTAGATTTTGATTTTTATGAACACTTGCCACTTTGAAAAACTCAAACACCTAAGAAAAACAAATAATGAAACTTTGGCCTATCAGGGCTTTAGGGCGAGTTCAGGTCAGGGTTCTGCCCTAACTTATAGAAGCCATATCTTCTCCAATAGAACTCATACGAAGCTGTTTAAGCACAATCTGGAAAGGTATTTATGCCTTCTACAACCTTAGTTTTAAGCACATTCCTAAAAACAAACCTTAAAAATGAGCCAACCTTAAATTCATGATTCAAAATTCCTCAACAATATACTCATAGATATACTACACTCATTCATATTTTCACAATTTTTGGGATAGCACATGAAAGGCTTTTAGTTGGTGAAGTTGGTGCATTATAGGGGCAGTTGCTGATATTAGCCAACCTTAAATTCCATTTATGAAATCACAATTTTCATACATCTAAACTCGTCCAAATCAATCTAAACTACTTTTAATCATCAATACCAACTCTAAAATCAATAAAACCTATCCAAGCCCCCCTCAAGAGAGGTTTTCGAAGAGAAAGTTTTCTGCTTACCTTGAATATGAGAGTGAAAGGCGAGATCCTTGTGTGAATGCTTTCAAACCACCCCAAAATTTGAGAATCATATCTCAACATGAAAAAGAAGTATTTAAAGACTAGAAAGTGAGTGAATTTGCTGTAAAAATCAATTCATTACGAGCATAAAAATTTTAAACTCAACAACCCAAGAAAAATACTAACTTTCTCACCTAAAATCGAGGAAGGAGACGTGGTGGCTTGGGTGGGTAGCACGGTGGGCAGCTAGCGGCTTGGTGGTGGTGGCAGCAATCGGCTAGTAGTGGTGGTGGCTGGACGGTACAGGGACGTTAGTTAGCATTGTAAGGAAGATAATGAAAAGTGGGATGAGAGTGATGAAGAAGGTGCTGGCTTCTCACATCAAAAGGTTGCATATTCATTTTTTTTTTTTTTGGGTACTCACTACTACTTATGGGGGGGATATCTAGCAAAGGTTGCACAATTTGAATGTTAGGGGATTTTTAATATTCCAACTACAAAATACACCACAAATAAAAAAATCTTTAAAATTTGAACTTTTGTGAAAGAACTCTAAATAATGAAAATCTGAATTCCTCAAATAAAATTTAAAATTTGAAAACCTAAATTTTTATTTTATAAATTATTAATATCACATATAAATTAATAATTAATAATTAATAATTCTTCATCAAAAGCTTATACTAGGCCCAAAATGAAAAATAGGTTCGGTTCGAAATTATAACTAAATGAAGGTCCGCTCTAAAAAATTACCTACGGGCTCAAGCGATTAACGATCTTGCTAACCCTTCTTCGAGGATTGAATTTTCAGGATTTTCCAAAAATTCTTCACTATAGTTATTGGATGTAATTTAGGAGAGTCTAAGATAGAGTCTAAGAATCAGTCTTCAATTTTATTTCCTCGAACTCTACATTAGATGTACTTGTTTCTGATTTCAATAAAATAAACTTCCTCACGTACGACTCGTCTCATCATTCTCCTTTTGAATGCTTTGTCTCTTATAATCAAAATGAAGATATAACTCCCAAAGATCTAATTAAAGTAGTGAAAAATCAAGAAAATCGAACTTTCATAATCATAGATATAATATTAATCATTTGGGAACTCCTGAAGAGCCCTGAGAATGTAAAATAGGAAAATCACTAACTCCAAAGAGCAAGAAAGGCTCACCTCACTCCTATAAGAATTCATAGATGTCTTTGCATCGTCCTACAAAGATATACTAGGCACAAATCGAGATATTGCTTTCTATAAAATTCTTCTTTATCCAAATGCTAAACTAGTAAAACAAAAGCTACGTAGGATGAAAACAAAATGGGTTTGAGAATAAAGAAAAAGGTTAAGAAACAATTGGATACAGGGTGCATAAGGGTTTCATAATACCATCAAAGAAAGATGGAAGAATGAGAATGTAGGTGGATTTTCGGTATCTTAACAAGGCAAGTCCAAAAGATAACTTGGCCCTACCACATATAGATATCTGAGTTAATAACAATACTGGGTGTGCTCTCTTTTCCTTCATGGATTGGTATGCTAGTAATAATCAACTCAAGATGGCAATGGAGGACATGGAGGTGACTGCCTTCATTACCCCTTGGAGAACCTATTACTACATTGTGATGTCATTTGAATTGAAGAATGTCGGGGCTATCTACGAAAGAACTGTTATCACCTCATTGCTTGATTTAATACATAAGAAAGCAGAAGTATATGTGGATGATATGATTATAAAGTCTAATGAAAGGAATGGTCATGTTTCAACTATATAGAAGTTCTTTACCAGACTTAGAAAATACAATATATGTTTGAACCTGCACAAGTGCGCATTTGGAGTCACCTCAATCACATTGCTAGGATACATGGTCAGCATTACGAGAATTGAGGTCGAACCATCAAAATTGGGGTCAAATAGGAAATGTAGCTACCTAAGGATGAAAAATGAATACAAGGGTCTTTGGGTTGCCTACAACACATCAGTCAGTTTATATCAAAGTTGATGATGGTATATGAGCCTATCTTTAAGAAATTGAAGAAGGGATTAAAGTCAAAAATAGGATCAAAAGTGCCAAGAGGCATTCAGTTAGATGAAGGAGTACCTATCTAACTCACTAGTGCTGATGCCTCCACGACCTAGCATTTTCCTTATTCTCTATCTTATAGCAACAAGTATGGCAATGGAGGCCATGATTGCCTAAAGATAGAAGGGGAGGAAAGAGCCATCTACTACATGAGTAAAATGCTCCTTGAGTATTAAACCCACTACATACCCTTGGAAAAGACCTCCTTGGTCTTAGTTTAGGCAACCAAGAAGCTTAGGCATTATATGTTAACTCATATGACACACGTAGTTGTGCTAATAGATGAGATAAGATATTTCTTGTAGCAACTAGTAATGAATGGCAAGCTTACTCGGTGGGCACTAGTGTTATCAGAATTCGGCTTACACTGCAAGCAAAAATCAATTGAGGAAATAGTCGTGTTTGGCTGCGTGGCAAATTAACTAATTGAACATCAAAGGGTAGAAAATTTTGACTTCCCAGGAGGTTCCTCATGTGGAAGAAGATGCGTTGACAATGTACTTTGATGCGACATCACATCAAAAGAGATTTGGGGGTAGGCATTCTTTTAGTATCTCCAAAAGGGACACGTGCTCCTATTTCGGTCAAATAGGACTTTCAGGTTGCTAACAATATGGAACAGTACAAAACATGTATCATCACGTTACAAGCTCACATGGAAATAGCAGTAAACAATCTACGGGCATATGAAGACTGCAATTTGATAATTAATCTAATCTTGAAAAAATGGAGGACGAGAAGTGAGGTCTTGGCACCACACTAAGCTCACCT
Source organism: Selenicereus undatus (assembly GCA_017589665.1). NCBI lineage: Eukaryota > Viridiplantae > Streptophyta > Magnoliopsida > Caryophyllales > Cactaceae > Selenicereus > Selenicereus undatus. The sequence goes on from JACYFF010010365.1 coordinate 22,585,823, forward strand.
AATGGAGCTTACCAAGAATTTTACTCACACCACTTATACTAATCTCTCTCGTGAAGATAACCAATTTGCAGATGTCCAAGAAAAGATAACTTCAATGATCAACATCCATAGTGGCATCCATTCAATGCTATTGACAGTCAAAAAGAGAAGCCAATAGATTGTTATACCATGGAAGTATGTGGTATTGACCTTGCTATTTGGTGTCATGATATTTACTGTTACTTAATAAAGAAAGAATACCCAATAGAGTCCTCCTTAAAAGATCAATAATCGTTGTGGTTGCTAGCTCCATAACACTTTGAGGATAAAGGAAAGCTGTAAAAGACGAATATGGGCATAAGCTTGCTCTATGTAATGCAAAAGGAAGAACGTAAAACCTTGAAGGAAGTCCATGGAGGAGAATGTGGGCCAAATATGACTAGACGAAAGTTGTCCAAAAAGGTCGAAAGGATACAGTACCACTGGTCCATGATGGTAGTAGACTGTTATGCATATGTAAGAAGATGTCAAATATCAACTATATATATACTAATTTGCAGCATCACCCTCCCACCTTGCTCTCAACATTAACTTCTTCTTAGCTATTTTCAGTCCAGGGAATCGACAATGTTAGAAAAATAACACCAAAGATGACGGGTGGACAAGAATACGTGCTTGTAGCAATTAACTGCTATAAAAAATGTGTAGAAGCAATCTCCTCTACTAAAATCACTTCAAAGCATATGGTTAAGTTCGCCACCAATAATATTACATACAAATATAGGAAGGATCGTTCTTGTGCCTCCCAGAGGCAATACAATCCAATGTAGGGATAGACTGTCTACTCTTGAATTGTCGCACTAGTTAGTCAGGGAAGAAGTAAGTTTCTGTGGTCAAACCAATGAGACAAACATAGGCGAGTTTCCCTTATTGGTTAGAAATCATTGTAGGCGTCATCAGCTAATTACCCAACTAAGAGGATGATCCTCCTCCAAGAAACCAATCCAGTTTGCTATGGATTGCTCCTTGAACAATCTCTTTGTTTGGATGAATTGCAAAGATGGGTACGTATCCACATTCCTCGTGGCCTCAATCAGTGTCAGATGCTCTAACAACCAACTCTGCACAAAAAAAAGGAAAAAAAAAAGAGTTAGTCAGTCTTGGCAGATGTCAATTAGGTTCTTGTTGCCTAAACTATTAAAAAAAGAAAGAAATAGGGGAACCAGAGTAGAGAAACAAAGGGGAAAAAAAAACCAGAGAAAGAGTTAATCAAGGGGGAAGCCCAGCCAGGTTCCTCACCAATGGGCCTGAAATAATAGATGCAATAGTAAAGGGTTCCTAGAGGAAAACAGGTCCAGGTGATGATGAATACGATCTAGGCATAGTATGGTTGTAGTGACGCCGAGAGGCATTGGTGTTTGGTCACGGAACACTACTTCTACTATACCCAAAAGCATGATTGGTTCTCTATTTACAGAACCACTTACAAATAGGAAGACCCTGCGGAGGTAAAGAACAACAACTTCACGTCTATAAACACCTTTAAGATATCGCTTGCTCCCCTTCAAAAAATAAAAAATTAAAGCCAAAAAATCTACCTCATCCCTGAAGTGTATGGCGGCCACATCCTCTTTACTTATCCCTAAGACACACCCATATTGAAAGGGTAGATTTCTTCAGACATAAGAAGAACAAGAGGGTAATATAGTGGGAGTCCTATAATGGAACTAAATTTTTTGATTAAAGAACGCAATTCACTCCTCCTGAAATGGAAAACATGAAGTTTAGGATCTAGTAGCAGCTCTAAGGAACTCTTAAGATGTATTGACTTGGTGCAGACTAAGAAGGGCACTCCAGTAAAGGCTGTTGAGCTCATGCTCATCTACAGCGTCAGTGGAAATGCATCAATAAGTGAAAACCTTTTCGAAAGACATTGCCGTTTTTACAACTTATAAGATTGCTCTATCCATTAATGAGATTTGAAGAATAGACAACTTCAGTTTATAGCTACAAGAAATAGTTAACTTAAGTCCAACCAAAACTTGGCAAAGTATTCCCTAAGGAACCGACCGAATTCCTTGTTTTCACGACAATCAACAACCAAGTCCGAATTGGACTGGGCAGAATGCCAAGTCCGAAGATGAACTCAACAAAGCTAGGCCAATAGAGATATTAGTTGGGCTCCCACGCAGGCCACTAGGCTGGTTTCTGTTGCTTTTATCTTATTATTTTCGTCCTTCCTGATATTGTAACTCCAATTATTGGTAACTCAAAAGTTACTCAATAAAAGAATTTTACTCAGGAACATAGAGCTCTCACGTACTTCTTGTATCTTTTTTTGTTTGTTTTGTTTTTTATTATTGGGGGAAATGGGGGGTAATTTACATTAGATTCATGATAGGCTTGCATAAGAGTTCATTGTATAAGAGTACAACTGCAGTAAAAGCATCATACATAGGCCTAAGAGGTTGTCCTTACTGATCATCCGAGAACCCATTGCTGCCTCCACAAAAAAAGTCATCAACATTGCTCGAAGCATAACCGTCGTTGGTTGAAGTACGACTTGTGCCTGCATCTGTTTGGGGATTGCTCCCAATAGCCCAAGAATGGCACCGGAAGATCATTAGGCATCTCTCTAGAAAAATATTCACCGTATAAAACACTAGATACATAAGATTCCCCTAAAGAAGTAGACATGGCGTAAAAGATCTTCAGAGTTGTAAACTTGAACTTACTCCACCTCTAATGGAGAATCTGGATGAGAGCTCATTTCCCGTGTCTGGGAAGACTCTGGCATATCTTGCACTTTTACAGAAGAACGCCTTCCAGAATGATAAGCACGACATCTCGGTGGCCTAAAGTTTTTAGGTTCTTTTTTATGAAAGAATAGAAAGTTAAATAAAGAGAGCAGTAAGTAAAATCAACTGAGATTTTAAAAGACAAAGAATCACCTCGTCTATTTAAGGGGTTGATAAGTAAAAAGGTTCGCAAATGCTCTCCTCATAGAGTGCAAATGGTGCACTGTCAATTCATGTTGTTGATAATTTCAAAGGAACAATAGTCAACAGGTTGCCAAGTAACTTATGACAACAACATAAGCAAAGTACTTACCCTAATAATAGTGGAAGGAAATAGAAGTTCGGGGCATTCCGATTCAGGAACCAACGCAACCTCACATATAGGCTGCTGTCCTTCTCTAGCAACATGAACATTTAACCTTCATATAAGAGCATAGGCATACAAAAAGGAAAAGTAAGGAAGAAAAAAATATCACGTGATTCACGATTCAGTCAAGATGGGTGGCATAGTCATTGTGGTGGACCATACAATCTGCAACATGGACGTCCATCTTCATCTCCACCACATCGTCCTTAATAAGAATCCTAACATAAAACATGAATCGAGGAGGATCAACAGGTACAAAAGGAGGCCATTGATTAGAAACTTGAGCGGAGCCCGCTCACCTAAATACCAGACCAAGCTGTGTGGTCCTTGCACGTGAACCCATTGTTGGGTGTAAAATTGGGCAACTTTAATTTTGTGAGTTGGAATACGATTTTTCCACTAGTGGAGATTGGCCCACCAAAGGAGAAGAAGTTAGGAATATGAAACTTTAAGGTTAAGCCAGTTTTAAAAGGAAGATAACATTATCGTCTCCAAGGAATTGATAGCCACACGAAGGCGCTGAAGATCTCCTGACTTGAACCATCGCTAAATCTTATTAAGCTTAGCCCATGAGACCATAGTAGGGAAACTTACAGGCTCTCTTAACCTTGGTGAAAGATAGAATGGTTCTGATCTGAGACCGTATAACTATCTGGACCAGAAACTGGACCCTGCACTGGCCAGGAACCTAGCTGGTTTCCTAGATCATGCAGTAGCTACTACCACGGATCAAACTAGGCAACTAGGCTTGATTCAGGCTCAGGAACCCAGCTGGGTTCCTGGATCAAAGTCCTAGCTTAGTTCCAAAAGTCTAGTTTTCCATGGATCAACCAAATTTTGATTTCTAAAAAAAGAAAAATTGATAAAAATTTTTAAAATAAATAAAAATAAATGCCTAGTGAACAAGTTTGACCATTTGTGGGAGACTGTAACTCGGGATAGCTTCCCCAAAGGTGTTGGTCATTACACCAGCACTTTATTAGATTTTATGAGAATCTCTTGGGTTGTACTGGTATTAAACCTAGCAGTATTGATGGGAACATAAATGAGATGGGTGTCTCCCTAAGTATAACCCAAAAAATTGTCTTTCATAAACACTTCAGTGTAGAGGATGTGAAGAAAACTTTGTTTTCTATCCCTACTCATACAAGTCTTGGTCTTGATGGATTTAACAGCTGCCTTTTCAAACATAGAAGGAAGATGGTGATGTGGTGTATTGGATTTTTTTAAGGGGGGGAAACTGTCTAGGAGTATAACTGCTACCAAAATTTCCTTGATCCCTAAATGGGACAACCCTACTGATAGTTTTGAGAGTACATGAACACAAGAGGGGGGGTGAATTGTATTGGCCGATTTTTCAAAGTTTTCGGAAACACCCTCAAGAACAATTCGGACAGAGTGTTTGCAGTGAGCCAGAAACGGAATAACAACGAAAAGTAAACAAAATGCACACGGTGTTTTTACGTGGAAAACACCTCTGGCCCAACTGAGGTGAAAAACCACGACCTATCCTTGTAGGATTTTCACACACTTCCATTATATGGGCCAAATACGTTACAGAAGTAACCCACACCATTACAAATGTAACACTCACGTAACCGTCTGCCCCAAGATAAGTTACACCACATCCAAAGTCTCCCTAAACTGGGACACACTCAATTCTCACTGATGAAAGGAGAAAATGAAATGAACACCCCACTTTAAGTGCTTCTAAATAAGCAAGGGTAAGAGACAATTGAGCGCCTAGTATGCCAATGAGAGGACTCGAATTTTCACTCACTTTAGACGGTTTTCTTTCTGAAAATATATCTCTTTGAAGAACTTGAAATGCCTTGAAAACCAATGTCTCACCCCCCAAAAATTGAAGGAGAGAAGTTACTCGAATAAGAATGTGGGATAAAACAATATTAATTTTTACTGTACTTGTGTCGCAAGGATATTAGTTTTACCCACTAAATACTTGTGCCGCAAGACTTGGTAACCACCCACTAACAGCTTGAGCCGCAAGGATAAATGAGTACCACAAATTTCCAGTAGCCAAGCCCACAATTTTCTCCACCTATTAGCCACATTCTAGAAATAGGAGTTGTTTTACTTGGTGAAAAATCCACCTTAAAAGTAGGCTAAAAACTCTCCATAATATTTTCAAAGCCAAAAATAACTCTTTTGGACTCAACGACTATAGAAAATATATCTCAAATATTTCAAAAACGTCAGCCCAAAAATCAAGGAAAAACCGTGAAATTCAGTTTTGGCTTAAAAACACTCTGAACCCTGTTCTCAGAACTGGTCTGAGACAATGTTCTGAGATATCTCAAAAACCATTCAAAGTAAATGTTAAATCAAGACCTTCTAATTAGCACATTAACAAGAATCTAATAAAATAAAATAAATACCAAACCAATGACTCTTGTTAATCAGTTGGATAGCTTGTATACGATTTGACTTGTCACTCCAAATGCTTTGACACTTCTCAGAACTGTTTCTTGAGCTGTTTTGAAATACTGCATGTTCTTTGATGCTCCTTGGGTCCTTCAGTTAGCTTCTCTGAAGAACTGTTTCTAGAACTGTTCTGATACGATATTCTGAAACACATGTACTTTCCAGCAACTGTTCTAAGATACTGTTCTCAAACACTTATTAATGAAGCAAGATATTTCAAAAATATTTTCCGAATCCTGTCAACAACACATAACTCAAACACAACCATATAGAACATCACATTTGTGTTTGTCATCATCAAAACCTTATACAAGTATGAGGTCATCAATTTCCCAATAAAGTTAACACCTACTAATTCCAATGGGCCCATAGCTTTTTGCAATACACTATGTGAATTCATCTTAAAAATGCTATACGAGAGACTAAGAGGTGTTTTACAACTATTGGTAGGTGTTTTACAATTGTTGGTTCATAAGAACGAATTAGCATTTATAGAAAGCAGGTTGATTTACCATAACATTATGGTGTGTCAAGATCTTGTAACACTTCATCAAAAGAAATATGTTTCTCCTAGATGTCTCTTCAAGATAAACCTCAAGATGACCTACAATTTAGTGTCTTTGGAAAGTGTGGACGGTTACTTGGAAAGCTAAAGTTCCCTCTTGAGTTTGTCCATTGGATGACCACTTCAAGAACATTTTGCAATCTTAATATGTTAGTTTTTATATCAATTGGTTCTTCAACAAAGAGCCATACATATAGTCTCAGATGAGGTTTCAATCTAAAACCAATTGGCAATAGGTAGAGTAACTCACAAGCTTATATACATGCTCAAGCCTTTAATTTCATCAATATGGGACAACACCCACTATCACATTCTTTGAATTTTATTAATTTGGGACAATACCCACTTTCATACTCCAATACGCCCCTCACGTATGGGATACTAACAAAGCCTAGTATGTGCACACAATTTTTATCAATCGGAGACGGTGGCAAATCAAGATTGAGCAACCTGCTATGATACTATATTAAATTTTTATGTTAATTGGGCTTTCAACAAGGACTCATACATATAAGCTCAAATGAGGTTCCAACCCATAACCAATTGACAATGAGCAAACTAACTCACAAGCTTATACACATGCTCAAACCTTTAATTTCATCAATGTAGGACAACACCCACTATCAACTTCTTTGAATTTTATCAGTGTGGGACAATACTGACTTTCATACTCCAACATAATATCTATCAATGGTACTAACCATGGTCACTTTAGTGACCTAATCTCACCCTTGATTTTTTTATTACTCATGAACTACCTTTCAAGAGCTTTATATGCCATAGCAACACAGTCTTTTAGGTTTCACCCCATGTGTAAGGAGCTAAGACTAATAAATTCATGTTTTACCAATGATCTGATGATATTCTGCAAAGGACATGCCCCCACCACTCAGTTTATTATGCAAGGGCTTGATTAATTCTCTCTGTTACTAGTTTGAAAATAAATCACCACAGGTCCCAACTTTTAAAGCAAATGTCTTTGAACAGAACAAGGAAGAAATTTTACATGAAACTAGCTTCACTCTAGAACTGCCATTTCAAGTATTTAGGTGTATGACTCTCCCCCAAACGATGGTCTAAGTCTAATTATGATGCCTTAATAGAGAAAATCACTAGAAGGATCAGATTTTGGACTTCCAAAAACAGTCATTGTAGAAAGATTGCAACTAATCAACCTCGTCCTGTTCTCTCCTCATACCTATTGGACTTCCTTGTTTGTCCTTCCCCAAGGGGTGATCAGGAATATTAAAATCATTTGAAGGAATTTTCTCTAGAGTCAGTCTATGGATTGTAATAAAATTCCACCTATTGCTTGGGATTGAGTTATCAGCTTAAGTCTGCAGGGGGTTAGGAGTCAAGAACTATATTATTTAGAATCAATTAGTTGTGGCAAAGCACTTATGGTTGCTTGCAACTGAGAAGCAATGCATTTAGCCCAGGTGAAATCCATGAAGCCTATCTAAAGAAGTTTGTCATTTTCCATGTTTTAAAATAGGAGCACACTTCTTAGTATTGCAAAAGCACAATCAAAATAAGAGACAAATCTGTTGCAGGCTACCCACGAAACCACTAGATTCACAACCCTTCCAATATCTGCTCAATTTCAAATGGGTTAAAATGGTTAATGGGAACTTGAAATAAGTTCTCCACGGCTCATGTTGCTTGGGGCATATTTAATACCATCAAACCGCATACTGCTTTAGGGGGCAAAGTCTTGACAGATTACGTACACAGGTTAGATTAATGTAGATGGGGATTAACATTTAGGATGCATTCTATAGCTTAATTATGTGGAGATGAGCTTAAAGAACATGCCCATGTATTCTTTAATTGCTGTTGCATTCAATTCGTTCTTTAGAATCTTTTGAGTTATTTAAATATACTTGGGTCGGTCATATGCAAGATATTTGATGACTTCTAAAGCGATGGAAGAACCTCAAAGTCAGGCAGCAACTGTTTTTCTTATGCTTTACTACCATTGCATATGGGGTTTCGCAAGTACGTAATTGGAAAGAATTTAGGTAGAAGCAACACACTCCTGATATAGTTTTTGAACAATCTGGATATATAGTTAATAGTAGGATCTCCTTCCTTATAAGACATTATAAAAACGATAAAACCGAAGCAGTTCTGTGTTAGTATCTCTATTGCAGGCTTGAGGATATTCTCCCTTCAAGGCTTGTAAAGGATTTATCAATTCATGTTGGTAACAAAATTGTTCTGTCTTAAAATATCGTAATTTATACCCTTATTTACACTACTTTTCCCCATAATAAATTCTAATTCTACGATTTTTATTTGGATTATTCTTTGTTTTGTAGAAAATAAGATCGATCCCAAAGTTGGTAGGAATTGGGTTCAAAACAGTGAAGATCGAAGGAAAATGACCCAATATGGCCTACAGTGTATGCAAGCCATGCCAACAGCCAAAAGTTGAAAGGAGTGACACTGGGTGCCATGTGGAATGGCCCAGCCATGCACAAACCTGTAAATTTTCAAGATGCTATTCCAGACAGTAACACGAGGTACTATGCCAATCTTTATACCCGTGCTGCTGTAGGCTTAAGAACCCAATTGGGTTTTGAATAGTACTTGCATGGCATCCTATGCTGTTTGGCTGGCTAAGCAATTTATCAACTGACTTTACGGGATTATTTGAGCATAATTTTTGCAATTGTTTTGGGCGAAGCGTTTTTTGCTAGGGTCTTTTGGGGCTGGACTAAGTACCCTAGTTGAGTGCTCCATGTGGGATTTTTGTATACTTTGTACAAGATTGTAGATTTTTGTATTCAACACTAAATTTCTCTTCTCTCTTTTTAATTTCATGCTTTTTATTTTGCTAGTTCAATTGCTATTGGGTTTGCTTTCTGTTTTAATGTTTGATTACAGTTAAATTTGTCATATGTGGTTATGATTATCGCTTTTGATGGCTAGTTGATCATGTTTAAGGCTAAGCCTACTTCGCTTATGGTTCAATTAAGAGTTTTCTATCACACCTGTCACATGCTTTATGAAATGTTTGAGCTTTCAACCATGTTTCAGCACAACTGGCTTATGTTGAAAGACGAGGTTAATTATTTAGTGTACATAGGAATTATAGCTAGCATTTGAATATAAGATAGTTTGAATCCTAATTACACTTCGGGTTGCTGTTCTTGTAGTGAATTGCACTAACGCAATGAAAATTGGTGGTTAGAACAGTTAAAGGCTATGAAAATTGGTGGTTAGAACAATTAAACTAGCCTTTAACTTTAGCTTGGGTGATGTTTGATGGTGTAATCAATCGTTTGTAGATGCTAGCATAACTTGGAGGGGTGAAATTTGACTAGATTAGTTGGTTTATCCAAGATGTAATCATAATCAAAGTACTTTTTATTGTTTTAGTAGGTTAGTTCTACTTTCTATCACCCTTTGACCCACCCAGTTTGAGGTAATTTAGTTGACTTTGGTACTTGAAAAAAAACTCACTCTAGGTACAACCCATGCTTGCCAGTTGCTCAGTATAGCTTATGCCATATACTTGCGGTTTAACTCATCAAGTTTTTAGTGGCGTTGTTGGGGAGCTATTACTTTACAATATTAGGGCTCTTTTAAAAATTTGAGACCAGGCTTTAATTTGAAAAGTTCAAAAAAAAATTTGAAAAAAAAACCCAATATCCCACTTTCTTTAGTATGGGCATGAATCGTTTTAGAGATACTATGATAGATTACCTACTTTTGTTGCTCATTGTGGTTGTTGAATTAGTGAGTATACTACCACAAGAGGGGGGGTAAATTGTGGTGTCTGATTTTCGCGTTGTAAATGAAAAAAAAACACCCCTGTGACTTGTTTGCAGAGGGTGTTCTCAGATATAGCAAATGCGAAAGTCACCAAGATAAATGCGGAAAATAAAGCACACACAATTTTTACGCGGAAAACACCTCTAGCCCAACTGAGGTGTGAAAAACCACGACCTACCTCGTGTAGGATTTAATCACTTCACTAAACCGGGCTTAACTCGTTACAATTGTAACACACCTTGTTACAATCTTGCAACCACGTAATCTCCTTCTCTAAGGCAGATTACACTACGTCCAAATCTCACCAGATAGGACACGTCCAAAGTCTACACGACTAGGACACACTCACTCACTTTTGACTGATCTGAGATCAAGGTCAACAAACACCTTACTGGGGTGCTTCTTACTAAGCAGATGTAAGGTACAATGAAGATCCTATTATGCCAATATATCGAAAGCTCAGTTTAAACACAACTTGAGTTGGTTTTTCTTTTCTCAATAATAGCTCGAAAACTCTTCTAGAAAAACCTCTTTTTGAAATTTCCTATATGTTGTGTGTTTCCAGGTTTTCACTCTTTGCTTTCTTTTCTTCCCTTTTTCTCTCAATGTCTCAGTGTATTGTGGGGGCGAAAGAGCTGAGCTCTTATGAACAAAAACCCAACGGTCAAAAACCAAGGAGAAGAGAAGAAATCAGCTAAGTTTGGAAAAGGATTTTCAAGAGAAATATTCCCAACGACTAGTGGCAAGTTTTTCCAAGTTATAAGGGATTTGTTATCTCAAGAGATAACCCTTATCTTCTCATAGCCGTAAAGAAGATTTTAAAGAAGCAACCAGAAATCTCTTAGCCTTCGAAATTTTATCATAGCCGAAAATATGGACAAAAAGGAAATCTTTTTAGTTTTGGCAAATCTCCTATTTTCATAAATCTCCCACAATCTTTTTCAAGAAAAATATCCTTTCCAAAAAGATAGCAATCTTGGAGTTCAAAAAAAATTTTCTGGAGATCTTGCCCAACCGAAATGATTTTTCAAAGATAACCAGGTATGGCCACTTCAGTTCAGAAACACCCTAGGCACCCTGTTTGCAGGGTTGTTTGCAACTGGTGTTCTGAAGCACTTAGCTCCAATACCGATTCAAGAGGTGTTGAAAAAGCGTTTTCGATATTAGCATATTAACAAGAGTCTAAATAGATAAGACCTATATACCCAAGACTTCTTATTTTGAACCAGTCATCTTGTCCAAGATTTGTGGAGCTGCTGTGAACACCAAGGCCACCTTGTTTGCTGGGGTTGTTCTTTGCATTGCTAGAGTTCAGGAACATGCCTTACAATCAACTGTCGAGATGGCGTTCTTGACTTAATAAAGAATCACCACGTAGAACCTGTCTTAAAGACTTGTTCTCACATGTAGCAAACCAGTTAATACAATAAGGATTACAAACACCAGTTAGGCCTGTTTGGAGATCATGTTTGGAGCAACATTACTTGGACAAATTTTTACACTTGGATTTGTTATCATCAAAACTTAATCAAAATAACTCAACAAATTCCCCCTTTTTGATGATGACAAACCAAGTGACTATATTAACAAAACAACACAAAAAATGAGTGCCGATAGGGATCCACGTAAGTCAAGGTCGGGTTCATTCATTCCCTTTGTCAATAGGTTTTCACTTTTCTTCATTCGCATATTTAATCAATAGGTTTTATCAATTGGTTTTTCACTCTTCTTCCCCCTTTGGGCATCATAAAAACAAGAACAACATAAGAAACAACAACCAACAGACTGCAAGAATATATTTCATTAAAAGCAAAGGAGTACAATTTGCCAAAAAAAAAAACAAAACAAAGCAAAGAACAGGCTTGACAATCAGGGGGCAGAGGGTGGTTTCGTTTGCAGAGGAGGAATGCTAGGGCCAAGGGTGGAGAGAAGAGCAAGCAGGTCTTCATGACGCTTGGCAGATAGAGCTTGTTCCTCAGCAAGAGCAGCCTTGACAGCTGAGAGCTCATCCTTGAGGCGAGCATTGTCCTCAAGAACAGCCTTGACCGTGATGGGAGGTTGCTCAGAAACAGGTGGTCGAGGTGGTCGACGACCCTGTTTGGAGACTGATCCGCCAAGCTCATAGCCACACCCAAGCAGAGTATCAATCCCGAATTCATCAAAGGTTTGGGCGGCTACTCTCCGTGTGAGCACTATCCCAAGGTGCTCAAACACCCTTGACAGAAGAAACCCATATCCAAGATCATGTGCCCGGGTGGTGTTCGCAATTTGCCCAATGTGGCGAATCATGATGGCCGGAAGATTAATGGGTTCTTCCCTATCCAGCAGGTCGACCAGGCACTGATCAAAAAGGTCGGCTGCGTTCCTCCCTTGACCCCTTGGAATCACGTTCTTAATAACGAACATGAAAAGGAGTTGGTGGAGAGGGATGAGATCACCCTTCTTTACAGAGGAGGGTGTTTTCAGACCCTGTTTGTGACTGAGGCGTTTTGACACCTCAAGGAGCCTGGCTGGTTCCAGGGCTGTTTTGTCCTCCCTCACATACACAGTAAATCCTTGTGAGGGTATTCCTAGAATTTTCCCAAGTGCGGGCGCATCAAGTTGGATGCTTTGCCCACTTACGGAACTTGTCACCACCCTGTCGGTGACTCTGCAGTTGGCGTAAAACTCAGCCAACTCAGGCACAGAACACCCCAACTGGGTGTTTGCAAACAAGTCAAGCCAGCCTTGGGTGCGAAGCTGGGTCAAGAACACCCCCAAACCCTGTTCCATAAAAAAATTGACAGATACTACCTTCCCCCTGCCGACATTACGCTTCAGTAACAGCGCATATTTGTCAGTCATAAAAGAGGGAGAGAACTGCTTTAGGCGTTTGGAGGCAGGAACAGAGGTGGTAGCTTCTGGTAGGGGGGTTGTTCTGGGCTTTCGCTTGAGGGGTGTTTTCACTGGAGAGGTCTTCACAGCAGGTTTAGTGGCTGGTTTAGGAGGGGCTTGATCGTCAGAGGACTCGGAAAACACTGGTGTCTCCTGTTTGAAGGTGGAGTCTTCAGAGTCAGAACTCGAGACCCCTTCAGAAGATGAGGAAATCTCCTCGATGATAGGAACAGAGGGTTTGGAGGATCTGGGTGTTGATCTGAAGGCAATTCTCGCAGATTTGCGAGAAGGGTGAGAAGGAGGAGAAGAGGGAGTTAAAGAGGGGGCTAGAACTTGATGGTGGTCGAGTTCTTGGAGTTCGGGTGCGCCTAGCCACCATCTTTACCCTTTTCCTCTTCTCTCCAGTCTGAGAGGCTAGAGGAACAGAGTCCTCCTTCAGATCTGCGAACAGATCATCGAAGAACACATCCCCTGTTCGCTGAGTTGTTTCTGGGAAGGGTGTAAAAGAACAGGGTTCAAAGCCCTCAACGGTGGTTTCTGGGTTCTCCAAGAATTTGTCTTGGAGACCCGAAGAACCAGAGCCTGTTTCAGAAGAAATGGGACAAGGGATTGTCCCCACATACATTACTAACTCCCAACCAAAGGAGTAGGGAATATCGCACAAATCAAGCCCAATATTTTTGAGGTTTATCTGAGTGAGATACCCGAAGGTTTTGTGGGTAATTGGGCGAGGAGGAGCCGGAATTGCAGGTATAATCATGCTATTGTTCTCAGAGAGTAGTGGGGAATCGGTTTTGGAAGCCATTAAAGCAAGAGAGATTTTCGGGTTTTGAGGGTTTTCCTAGGGTTTGAAGTTAAGAACAGGGTTGAGAGAGAGAGCAAGGCAGGGACCACGCACGCACGAGGGTTTTTAAACTCTCTACCCGTTATGAAGGGCCACCCAGGAATACCCAGAAGTTGAGCAAACAGCAAACATTAATCACAATCAATGCGTACCTGATCTAGCCGCCTGTTCTTGATCATGCTTCTCTCTTTCCAAGATATGTCATGATTACGCTTTCTCCATCTCCCAAGACAGCAGTATATCGTCACATTGGCACACAAGACTACACATATTCTTTAATCATAAGCCGCTGAAATAAGAAGACTTTTAAACAAGGAGATGGAACAGGTATTATGGGGTGTTTTTGTCAGCTTTGATCAACCTCTGAGAACAGGTGTTCTCGGGGTGTTTTTACCAACCCCAACTCTAGCTCGTTTCTCTCAAATTGATCCCGAGCTAGAGCCTTAGTGAATATATCAGCAATTTGATTATCTGATGAGCAAAAATTCATGGAGATTAACCCCTTTTCAACATTATCTCTCAAGAAATGATGTCGAATGTCAATATGTTTTGTCCTTTTGTGTTGACATGGGTTTTTGGCAATGTTAATAGCACTAGTATTGTCACAAAAAATAGGAATGCATCCAGTGTCAACACAAAAATCCTTAAGCTGTTGTCTTATCCACAACAGTTGAGCACAACATGAAGCTGCTGCAACATATTCAGCTTCTGCTGTGGACATGGCAACTGAATGTTGCTTCTTGGTAGCCCAAGATACCAAACAAGGTCCAAGAAGATCAGCCATACCTGAGGTACTCTTTCTATCAACTAAGAAACCTGCATAGTCAGTGTCAGTATATCCAACAAGATCAAGATTGCGACCTCTAGGATACCATAGAGCTAAATCAGGTGTATGCTTTAAATATCTTAATATCCGTTTAACAGCCTTAAGATGAGTCTCTTTAGGACTAGACTGAAAACGGACACATAAACCAACACTAAAAACAATATCTGGTCTACTAGCGGTTAGGTATAGGAGTGACCCAATCATGCCCCTATAGAGTTTTTCCTCGACTGAGGGACTCCCATCATCAATAACCAACTTGGTTGAAGGAGAAATAGGAGTGTCTATGGGTTTGGCCGACTCCATCCCAAAACGCTTAAGTAGCTCCTTGATATACTTTTGTTGATGGATCATGGTGCCGTTTGGAGTTTGCTTGATTTGTAAGCCTAAGAAAAAGTTAAGCTCACCCATCATGCTCATCTCAAACTCACTCCTCATCATATTTAAAAATTCATTGCATAAATCATGAAAAGTTGCACCAAAGATAATGTCATCTACATATATTTGGACAATCAATAGATGTTCCCCTTTAGATTTTAGAAACAAGGTATTGTCCACCTTGCCTCTTCTAAAATCATTTTCAAGTAAAAAGCTTGACAATCGTTCATACCAAGCTCTTGGAGCTTGCTTTAAACCATAAACTGCTTTGTCAAGTTTAAAAACATGATTTGAAAAATCACCATTTTCAAAAGCAGGGGGTTCTTTGACATACACCTCTTCTTTAAGGTATCCATTGAGGAATGCACTTTTCACATCCATTTGATATAGCTTGATTTCCATATGAGCTGCAAAGGCTATTAACATTCGAATAGCCTCAATTCTAGCAACTGGTGCAAAGGTTTCTTCATAATCAATCCCTTCTTCTTGATTGTACCCTTGAACCACCAGCCTTACCTTGTTCCTAGTGACTGTTCCTGACTCATCTAGCTTATTTTGGAACACCCACTTGGTTCCAATGATTGTTCTATCTGCAGGTTTAGGTACAAGGTGCCACACTTTGTTTCTTTCAAATTGATGAAGCTCTTCTTGCATAGCCGCGATCTAATCTGAATCTGCAAGAGCTTCATTCACACTTTTTGGCTCAATGTTAGAAAGAAAAGCATAGAAAGCACAAAAATTCTTAAGTTTAGATCTAGTTTGCACTCCAGTATTAATATCTGACAAGATTTGATCAAGAGGGAGCGAACTATGGTGCTTCCATGGTCTTGGATTAATTGGATCCACAGACACATGTTTTGTTCTAACTGAAGTGTGTGTAGGATCAGGCTCAAGAACACCTCCTGATCCTGTTTCTGCACCTGTTTGCAAGCTGGTTCCTGAAGAACATGGTTCCGAACAGGGTTCAACGGTGTTTCCCCCTGTTTGGAGCTCACCTTGCATGTCGCTTTGAGGAACAACTTCTGTACCTGTTTTCTTCAGGGTGTTCTCACCTTGTTTTTCTTGGCTCAACAGCTCCTTTTGGACAAGACCTAATTCAAACTCTTCATCCTATGCATTACTCTCATTCAAGGAGTTAGATTCATCAAAAAACACATGCACACTTTCCTCAGCACACAAGGTTCTTTTGTTAAAGACTTTGTATGCCTTACTGTGAGAGGAAAAACCAAGAAATATTGCCTCATCACTCCTTGAATCAAACTTTCCTAAGGAATCTTTCCCGTTGTTATGCACGAAACATCTACAACCAAATGTTCTTAGATGCATAATATTGGGTTTTCTGCCTTTAAGAAGTTCATAAGGGGTTTTGTTCAAAATGGGTCTAATCATGCATCTATTTATAATGTAACATGATGTGTTCAAAGCTTCTGCCCAAAAGTTCTTAGGAAGACCACTAGCAATAAGCAATGTTCTAGTCATGTCTTCTAAGGTGCGATTTTTTCGTTCAACCACCCCATTCTGCTGGGATGTTCTCGGGGCTGAGAAGTTTTGATCGACACCATGTTCATTACAAAATTTTGTAAAGCTTGCATTTTCAAATTCAGTACCATGATCAGACCTCAAGCTAACCAATGAGTGTCCTACTCTCTTTTCAATCTTTTGGAGAAGGGCAATAAAATTCTCAAAAGTTTCATCCTTGGAGGCCAAGAACAGGGTCCAAGTAAATCGAGAGTAATCATCCACTATTACAAGCACATACCTTTTCCCTCCTCTACTAGCTATCCTCATGGGACCACATATGTAATAACTCAAGAGGTCGAGTAGTGCTTACATACTTTTTAGATTTTAAAGAAGATCGGACTTGTTTTCCTTTTACACAAGCTTCACATACCTTGTCATCATTATACTTGATGGAAGATAGTCCAACAACCAATTCTTTGGAGACAAGTTTGTTTAACAAAGACAGGCTTGCATGACCTAGTCTCTTGTGCCATAGCATTATATCATCATTTAATGCATTTAAACAAGTCAAATTGTTTTGGGGAAGAGTGGAAATACACACTTTATAAACATTTTGACAACGCTTCCCCCTCAACACAACATTTCCTGTGTCGTCACTCACAACCAAGCAACGTGTTTTTGAAAACAGTACTAGGTTGTTCTTGTCACACAGTTGGGACACACTTAGCAAATTGTGCTTTAACCCATCAACTAAGTGCACATTATCAATTAAGTGGGAGAGAGTTTTACCAATATTACCTATACCGACAATTGTCCCAGACTTGCCATTTCCAAATGCTACACTCCCACCATTCAAAGCTGTAAGTGAGAGAAAATTTGATTTTTCACCAGTCATGTGCCGTGAACACCCACTATCAACAAACCACAACTGCCTATTTTCAAGGGTGTTCGTGAGGTTGTTCTCTCTCACTTCAGCCTGCAAAACAAATCACGGGTTAGTTTTGGGAACCCAGATCCACTTGGGTCCCATTCTTTTAGACATGTAAAGCTCATCTTTTCTAATCCAGATTTGTTTCAATTACCTTTCATTCTTTTCATTGACATGTTTTCTTAAAGGGCAAGTGTATCTATAATGACCCGTTTTACCACAATGAAAGCAAACGATGTTTTCAGGTAATCCCACATACTTCCTATGTATTGGGTAAACGGTCCGTTTAGGCTTATATCCAAGTCCCTTTTTGTTTCGATTATGGTGAGTGTTTAACCAATCAAGGGCTTGTGAGGATTTGTTCCAGCGGTTGTTTGTGGCACGATCAGTTTCCAATTTTTCTATGGTAGCATTCAAGCTCTGCCTTTCATTTAGCAGGGATTCAACTGTTTCTTTCACTTTAAAGAGTTTTTCCTCTACTTGAGTGTAATCGCCTTCTTTTAGAAAGAGATCTTCTCTAAGCACGTTAATCCTCTCATGTAAACTAAGTTTTTCATTTTTAAGAATTTCATTTTCAAGCTCTAGGTCACGAACTTCTCTTTTTAGATCAGCACAGGTGTCT
Source organism: Selenicereus undatus (assembly GCA_017589665.1). Lineage (NCBI taxonomy): Eukaryota > Viridiplantae > Streptophyta > Magnoliopsida > Caryophyllales > Cactaceae > Selenicereus > Selenicereus undatus. The sequence goes on from JACYFF010010365.1 coordinate 22,603,684, forward strand.
ATCAAATTATATAAAAGTTCTTCTAAAGTAGCTTTGTTAAGACCATGTACCTTGTTCTTGAGATCTGAGAGGCTGATTGTTGATTCATCATCTGAATCTGAACCACTTTGTGCCATCAGTGCTACGACCCCTTCTTCAGCTTCAGATTCTCCTTCATCCTCAGAGGAATCTCCCCAAGCAACCAGCATAGCTTTCGAGAATCGCTTGCCCAGATTGTTTATAGGGTGTTTTTGACCCTGTTTTCGAGGATGTTCGAGCATCTGATCTTCTCGAAGCAGAGGACAATTTTTGACTAAGTGATTTGGTTTGCCGCACTTGAAACACCCTGTGAGCTGTTCTTTGGGGGTGTTTCTGGACTTACTGAAGTCTTTTCTTTTGTTGTTTTCCTTGACCTTTTTGAAGAACTTCTTGAATTTTCTGGTCATTAGGGCCATATCTTCATTTTCAAGGTCAGAGTCAGTGTCCTCATGTGCTTTCAAGGCAAGCCCACGATCCTTCTTTTGCTCCTCTCTTTGTTGTGAGTTCTTTCGGAGTTCATAGGTTTGGAGATTACCAATCAACTCGTCGAGGGTGATCTTATTTATGTCTTTAGCCTCTTGGATGGCTGTTACTTTGGCCTCCCGCGTACGAGGTAGAATTCTGAGGATTTTCCGCACCAACTCTTCAGTGGTGAAAGACTTTCCCAGAGATTTTAACTCGTTCGTGATGTGGGTAAACCGTGTATACATATCCATCACAGTCTCACGATCACCCATATCAAACAACTCATATTGTCGCATAAGTAGCTCAATTCTAGATTGTTTAACTTGACTCGTACCTTCATGAGCAACTTGCAGGGCGTTCCAAATAGCTTGGGCTGATTCACACTTAGAGATGCGAGTGTATTCATCTGGTCCTAGGCCAAAATATAGTAGTTTCTTGGCCTTGGCATTTTTCTCCATTTTCTTATAATCTTCAGCATCAAACTCTTTAGGTTCCTTGGAAACCATCTTACCATCTTCAAGCACCTTGGTGGGAACAAGGGGCCCATTCTTGATGAGCATCCATAACTCATAATCTTCTGCCTGAATATAGTTTTCCATCCTATTCTTCCACCAACTATAATGTTGGCCGTTGAAATAGGGTAGACGAGTAATGGATTGCCCTTCAAGAATTCCTTGTGGTGTACTCATCTTCAGAATCTCTCAAGGTGTTAGCCTTTTGTGAGAGAACCTGCTCTGATACCACTTGTTGAATTAGTGAGTATACTACCACAAGAGGGGGGTGAATTGTGGTGTCTGATTTTCGCATTGTAAATGAAAAAAAAACACCCCTGTGACTTGTTTGCAGAGGGCGTTCTCAGATATAGCAAATGCGAAAATCACCAAGATAAATGCGGAAAATAAAGCACACACAATTTTTACGTGGAAAACACCTCTAGCCCAACTGAGGTGTGAAAAACCACGACCTACCTCGTGTAGGATTTAATCACTTCACTAAACCGGGCTTAACTCATTACAATTGTAACACACCTTGTTACAACCTTGCAACCACGTAATCTCCTTCTCTAAGGCAGATTACACCACGTCCAAATCTCACCAGATAGGACACGTCCAAAGTCTACACGACTAGGACACACTCACTCACTTTTGACTGATCTGAGATCAAGGTCAACAAACACCTTACTGGGGTGCTTCTTACTAAGCAGATGTAATGTACAATGAAGATCCTATTATGCCAATATATCGAAAGCTCAGTTTAAACACAACTTGTGTTGGTTTTTCTTTTCTCAATAATAGCTCAAAAACTCTTCTAGAAAAACCTCTTTTTGAAATTTCCTATATGTTGTGTGTTTCCAGGTTTTCACTCTTTGCTTTCTTTTCTTCCCTTTTTCTCTCAATGTCTCAGTGTATTGTGGGGGCGAAAGAGCTGAGCTCTTATGCACAAAAACCCAACGGTCAAAAACCAAGGAGAAGAGAAGAAATCAGCTAAGTTTGGAAAAGGATTTTCAAGAGAAATATTCCCAACGGCTAGTGGCAAGTTTTTCCAAGTTATAAGGGATTTGTTATCTCAAGAGATAACACTTATCTTCTCATAGCCGTGAAGAAGATTTTAAAGAAGCGACCAGAAATCTCTTAGCTTTCGAAATTTTATCATAGCCGAAAATATGGACAAAAAGGAAATCTTTTTAGTTTTGGCAAATCTCCTATTTTGCAAATCTCCCACAATCTTTTTCAAGAAAAATATCCTTTCCAAAAAGATAGCAATCTTGGAGTTCAAAGAAATTTTTCTGGAGATCTTGGCCAACCGAAATGATTTTTCAAAGATAACTAGGTGTGACCACTTCAGTTCAGAAACACCCTAGGCACCCAGTTTGCAGGGTTGTTTGCAACTGGTGTTCTGAAGCACTTAGCTCGAATACCGATTCAAGAGGTGTTTAAAAAGCGTTTTCGATATTGGCATATTAGCAAGAGTCTAAATAGTAAGACCTATATACCCAAGACTTCTTGTTTTAAACCAGTCATCTTGTCCAAGATTTGTGGAGCTGCTGTGAACACCAAGGCCACCTTGTTTGCTGGGGTTGTTCTTTGCATTGCTAGAGTTCAGGAACATGCCTTACAATCAACTGTCGAGATGGCGTTCTTGACTTAATAAAGAATCACCACGTAGAACCTGTTTTAAAGACTTGTTCTCACATGTAGCAAACCAGTTAATACAATAAGGATTACAAACACCAGTTAGGCCTGTTTGGAGATTGTGTTTGGAGCAACATTACTTGGACAAATTTTTACACTTGGATTTGTTATCATCAAAATAACTCAACAGTGGTTATTGCTTGGAGAAGTGGGAAACTTTGAATATAGTCTATAGGGTATAAGTTGTGAGACATGTGCTCTTTTGGAGCATTTAAATTTTTGCATTAGTATTGATGAAGTTGGGGATCTACTTGAATGGTTGGCTTAGGATACTTATGAATTTGAGACTAATTGTGCTAATTCTTACACCTAATCCCCTAGATCCCTAATTATGCCCCTTTTGTGTGTAAGATTTGTCATTATTCTGGTCACGATAGTAATTCTTGTCTTTGTCAAATTTCTAGTGATAGTTTTGATAGACTTGCCAGCATGATAGAGACAATGGATGGGCAACAAATTGTGTTTTCTAATTTTTTGCTAGAGTTTGACCTATCACATAACACCAACCTTAGGTTTAGTTTCCCTACACATTATGTTAATTTGTGTGATGATGATACGTCTTTTCTTACACTAGAATCCGGACTAGAGGAGGTACTTGACCCTCTCTTGATTACTTTATCCCATGTTGCTCCATCCTTACCTAGTGTTTATCATAACCTTTCCTAATCCATATTTCCCTTTAGCTTAGTAGATGGAGTCCAAGATAGGCAAGACATTTGGCATTGATGCAAGTTCTGAGGATAATGTATGTTGTGAGTCAGACGATGTTTTTATTAAGGTGCATGATATCGATGAGATTCTCCTAGGGAGGTCATGTAGGCTTCACTTATTGCTGATCTTGTTGACCATGTATCCCCAATCCTCTCGATATTTTTCATGCTTCTCTTCATGTTCACTACCTTCCCCTTTCCTCGAGTGTGGCAATTTGTCACCTATTGATTCTCATGTTGTACTTGAAGGAATAGCATTGACTATTTTGAGACACTACGTACCTTTAGAGCCTAGGCCCTCCCTTGATCATTATAGTATGTGCTTACAGGACATCACCAAGTAAATCATTTAACCATTGCAGTCAATTATTCTGTTAATTTTTTCAAGGCTTTTGATGAGTTGATGCACATCTCATAGGGCATTACCTACAACCTTGTTCATCAAATCCCTTTGGGGTGACTTCATTTCAAATCCAAGTTTGGCAAGATCTTTTGTCTTCTCCATTGTTTGAATTCCATAGTAAAAGGCACTTTATGAAGTTTTACTTGAACTTCAAAATACCATTTTTAAAAAGACGTTTTTTGGGGAGCAAGCATGATGTGCCCATAGAGGATCATGATGATGGTCAAGCCCAAGAGTTTCCCAAGTCCAAGCAAATCCAAGAGGTCCTCAAAATCATGAGAAACCAACTTGAAGCCCAAGAGGATTATTTTCCGGGTTTTGCCCAGCGCAAGTCACGCGTTTCTGACCTTGGTTGCCTCACTTAATGTCACGTTGGGCCTTTATTTTTGCTTTGGTCTTTTAGTTCCAGAAATAAGCTTTCCAATAAGCCATGAATCAAGTCGTTTGGACTTCATTTGCCCACTCAAATCAGCCTTCAAAGCCTAGCTATCAAAACTGCCAGTTTTCAGTTACAGTTCTGGCAGCTTGGATTGTTCGGCCCATATCTTTCGATCGGCAGGTCCAAATCCAATGAAACTTGATCCATTGGAAACTAGACGTCTTAAGATTTCCAGGGATACCTCATTTGTCCAATTTGAAGCAGTATCCACGGAGTTATGACTCAGAGAAGTTGACCCTGCTGCAGATTGTAACGGCTGCATTTAATGCGTGTGATTAAAGCATTAAGTGTGTGTTTATTCCTCTCCAATGGCTCCCTTGCTTAATTTGCAGCATTTCCAGTGATTCTAGCACCTTTTTGGAATATTTGGGGAGGTTACACATTCAAGGGAAGGAGTTTTAATGACTTAGATTCTAGAAGAGTCAATGTCTTAATTGCTTTGTTTTAATTCCTCCTCTTTTGCTTTCCTAGTGTCTAGATACATTGTAATTCACTTGTTAGCTGGATTTTTAGAGTCTTGTTGTCCCTATAAAAGGCCATGGACATGTACTTTGGGAATGAATGAATGAATTTGTGTGAGTTTTCATCACAAGGTTGAGTGTTATCTCCCTTTTGTGCATATCTCTCTCTTGCTTATCTCTAGCCTAGCTCACTAGAGTGGTGTTCAAGAGGCTTTCTTGGTCTTTAGAGTGGTGTTATTTGTGTCTCTCGAGATCAGAAAGTTGAGCTCTAAGACTCTTGGTGGTGATTTCTGTATCCAAGATCCTCTTAGTCTATTCTCCTACATTGTTGAATACAATCGCTTGTTTTCATTCATACGATCATTTTTTTGTCCATCATTCTTTGAGGACATAGAAGTTCATCATAAGTGTAGAGGAACACTTACTGTTATTCATAGATTCATGTTTATGTGCTCTTATTTACCTTCATCTAAGTTTCATACTTAGATATGCGATAAGCTCATGCGACTTTGATGACATCTGAATAGTCATCGCTTGGATCTTGAGATGAGGAGGAGCGGCTGATGCTCCTCCGATCTCCTGTAGCATCGTCTTTAGAAAGTGGTAGTTTAGGTGCACCCAACACCTAACCTGGCAAACTCATTCCCTCTTTTTTCTTTTTTTGTTTTTATTTTATATAATTTTTTTACCTTTTTCCGTTTATCTCTTATTGTTACATATTTATTATTGTGGGTTTGTTTTATGTATATATATGTTTTGTTAGTGTGGTGGCTCCTTGGGTTTCAACGAGGACATTATAAGATCTAGTTGTCGGGGTAGAGAATCCATGCTTCAAACTTTTAAAACAAAATCTTTTTCCAAAAAAACAAAACCCTTTTTTTTGTTTTAGCGTTTTGGGTAGTTTTGTACTATTTTGATTGGCTTTGATACCTTACGCCTTGGGTATTAGCTTTTATATAAGCATGTCATTCTTGACCCCAATTCTAGGTCCTAATTCTAATCCCAACAATTTGTTATAGTTGTGCAATCCAACCCTTATTTTTGTACATCATCATTATTAAGGGTCATCCTCTTCCATCTTTGACTCTTCCACTTGTCTTTGTGCATGGTTACCTTTGTTTTAGCTTTCATTTTGCATTCAAAAAAATAAAAAGAAAAAATAAAAAAAGAGAAAAAGAGTTGGAAACAGTCTTAGAGTCGGAAATGACTCGTATCCGTTGGAGGCATATGGTATTGGGTATTATCTTTTGAGGCAATATTGCTACGGAGTTTATGTCAGTTAAGTGGAATTTAGTTGAATTCGATAAGCCTAACTTCGAGGATGATGGTACACTTGTACAATGGATAGTAGGATAGATTCACAGCTATGATGTATTGTATAATGAAAAGTTGGCATTTGGATGTCATTAATGGGCACCAAGAGCCTCAATATGTACATTACACTTGTGTATTGACTGATATTGGGTTACAAGGGAACATGGTTAACCTAATTCTATGCAATTTTCCCCCAATTTGTATATATTCGTGTTTCGTTTGTAAATTCAAAAAGATTTTTCTATTATTCTTTCTCTTTTTCTTTGTATTATTTTTAAATTTTGTAAGTATATCTTCTATGAATCCTCACAGGGCCACGGTCTCCACTTAGGGAGCCAAGGGATTTAAAATGCTTGTTGCATATAAATACAATTGCTATTCATACGAAAATGAGTTAGGTTCTTAGGTTAGTTTTCTTTGTCTTACTCAAGGATAGACAAAAGTTAGTTGTGGGGGTGTTTGTTTGGCCCCAAGATATCGTAATTTATACACTCATTCATCCGACTTTTGCTATAATAAATTCTAATTTGTAGGATTTTTATTTTGTTTACTATTGTTTTCTAGAAATGATATTAATCCAAGAATTGATAGGAATTGAGTTTAAAGTGACAAAAATCAAGTGAAGAGCTATGGAGAAAAGTCCTAATATGGCTAGCCGTATAGATCTACATGCCATGCCGATAATCAAAAGTTAAAAAAAATGAAATTGGGTGCCATACGGAATGGCATGACCATGCAGAAACCTACAAACTTTCAAGAACCAATTTCAAACAGTGACATGGTATGTTGTGCCAATCTGCATGCCCAGGTTGCTATAACCCTAGGAATCCAATTGTGTTCTCCATATTACCTACATGACATCCCATGCTATTTGGAATGATCGTGCGACTTGTCGACCAACTTTTAGGGATTATTTAAGCATAATTTTTGTAATTGTTTTGGGCATACCTTTTTGCTTGAGTCTTCGGGGCTCGATTAGAATTCATGCTAGCCATTTCAAAACACCAATAGAGGAAGATTAGATAAGTTAGTTTATATACATTTTGTACAGGATTTTGGATTTTGTTACTCAAGGCTATATTTCTCTTCTCTCTATTTAATGTCATACTTTTTATTTTGCTTGCTACTTTAATTGTTATTGTGTTTGTTTTGTGTTTTAACGTTTGATTGTAGTTAAATTTACGATATGTGGTAATGATTATCCCTTTAGATAACTAGTTGACCTTGTTTAAGCTTAGTCTACTTTGTTTATGCTTCAATTAATAGTTTTCTCTCATGCCCACTATGTTTTTGATGAAATGCTTGAATAAGCTTTCATCGGTGTTTTAAGCCAATTGACTTGTACTGAAAGATGAAGTTAATTTTTTATTGAGGGTAAGAAGGATAACTAGTATTTGGACATGAAAATAGTCCGAACACTAACTAAGTCCATGCTTACTATTCTTGTGTTTTAATTGCACTATTCCCATGAAAATAGGTGATGAGAATTATTAAACTGGATTGGACTCATGAAAGAGGGCTTAGGTGAGATTTGATGGTGCAATCAATCATCTGTAAATGCTAGCATAACTTAGGAAGTTGAGGGTTTAACTCAATTAGTTGGTTTATCTTATGTTCAATTATAATCGAAGTCTTTTTTATTTATTTTAGTAGTTTAATTCTAGTTTCTATAAGGCTTTGTTCTACCTCCTTGAGAAGCTTTAGTTGGCTTTGGTTCTTGGAAACAACTCCCTATAGATATGATTAGTTACAATTACACTGGACACTCGTGGTTTAAACTCATTAGAAATTCCTTTTTCTTAATAGAAAAAGTGCATTGTCTTAATTAACATGTTTATTCTTACATACATGGATGTTTGCTATATCCTTACGAGCATGGATGAACCGACCTTTGTCAACAAATATTAATCACTAAGAGAAAAATAAGATTTATTTTGTCAAGAAATAATGTAAAGGATTAAGTTTATTCAAAAGTGGAATATATGTCAAGTAAAAATATACTTTTGGCTCCTTAAATAAATTATTGTCACGATAATGTACTATTCGCTAAGGAAAAGTATTTATAACATATGTAGAATTTAATACGGAGATTCAATTTTGAATCTAAAGAGTAATTATTACAACTTCCCTTAAGCCTAGATGAGGATGTTGATAAATCAAGAATATTATGTTTCTTATTTTTACTTTTTTTTTATGGTTGAATATATATAGATGACATAAAATCTTAGCAGGTTCTTTATATTTTTAAAATCTCTCGATGGAGCTTGGAATATAGTTTTTAATCAAAATATAAGTTTGTGTTTGTCTGTCAGAAAAATTAGGAATTATTTACACTCAACAAAATAAAAAATTAAAAATCTTATGTATTTAGCAAGAGGTGACCCAACACAAAGTTTAGTGACCACCGGGACTAATATTAAAGTTCAGTGTTTTTTAAATGACATTTGAAGTTTGGTGATTTTTTGTATTTTAGAACAAATTTGAATTATTCTTTGGAACTTTCTTTGTAGGCAAATAACATACAAAAACAATTTCAACACTTCTAAAAAAATAATAATAAGACCACCAGCACGCCCTAAATTAGGCAGACGCCTTGCTCATATGTGCATTGCCTAGCACCTATCCCATCCACCTTACGAATTCAGATCATGCTTATTCGAACAAATAATGAAAGGGCTGCTATTACACATTTCTTCAAGATAAATTGAATTGATAAACAGCCATTAATAACAACGGTGTCAAAAGCATCCACGGGCACTGCACCTACCTCCACGTATCACCCCTCAGCGGTTAGAAGTAAATCTTGGAAAACTGATTCAGCACCCGAAGTTTGAATCAAACTTATATCCGATCCAACATCCGAAATATATTTACTTGAAAGTAGATCCAAAATTCTAATTGACTTGAACCAAACCATACCCGATCTGAAATTTTCTAAAAAATTGCTTGTTTTTGCATAACAAACGTATTAAACCAAAAATTGATTCAGTCGAAATTGATTCGAAACAAAATTTACCCGACCCAAAATGAACCAATCTGAAATATTAAATAACATAAAACATCACACAATTCAAACTTAGTTTGATCCATACCCAAATCAAATAATTCATTTGTTAGGTCTAGTTAAAAGGGCATGGGAATCCATTAGAAGACATCAGAGATGCTACATAGTCTAATTCATGTGACAGAGGTCACCTCATGAGTTATTTCCTCAATTAATTAGCATTAGGTTCAGATGCAAAAGTCACATCACTTCTGTCATTAGTCCGTCATACAATGTTAATCACATAAATAACTCAAGAAAAGCATTAACAAAGGCAAATCCAGTATGTTTATATATTTCTTATTGTCTTGCCGTTAAATTTTTCAAAGTGAATACTGAATGCTCATAATTATTTGAAAAACTCTATAATATTAGTCAACATTTTTTTTCAATTACTATAATTTAGTAACCTCAATCTTATAAAAAATATGAACCATTGAAAATATTTATAAGTGACTTACGTTGTAGGTTGGGTGAAGTGTTGACTTTTAGATATTTGAGATTTGATGCATTAATTTCTATGACCTTGGCGTTTTTTACTTTATTTTTAAGTACCCTGACTTATGGATTTTTTAAAATTCAGTCCTGATCGAAATTACCAAAATATTATTACCATTATCCTTTTTGGTTTTGTTTTTTTAAAAAAATTCAACTCCTCTCTTTTAAATACCCACAATACTATCGATAGAATAACCAATAGCAAAAACATAGTTTTTAGGGTTTTAGCCTTAAAAGAAAAAAACTAAAATGACAATAGTAAAAGTATTTTTGTAATTTAAGGACTGAATTATAAAGAATTTATAAGTGATCGTATTTTAAAATAAATTCAAAAATATCATAATCATAAAAATTAATACATCAAATCTCAAAGAACCAAAAACTAACAGTTCTAGGTTAAGCGGAAGTTGCACGACATCTATACATGGTGAAAATAACTACAATCTGCAGTGAAGCCCCCCACATATTGACACCTTCCACTCCAAATGGAAGGGTCGCAAAGTATTCATAATTTCTTTAGAAAAATAAAAGAAGAAATATTTACTCAAGGTGTGCATACAAATGAGCCCACAAGCCATTTTTTGTGAAATTTCTCTCTCCTAAGCGAAGATATTTTCCCCTCTATTTGGTCATGTAATATCCATATCAATACACGTACTTCCTCAATCAAGGTGTGCATACTCTGACAAACACGGACTTCCTCAATACACAATAAAAAAAATTAAATAAGAAGAATATGTGACAATTATACTCTAAAAATACATAAATGAGATGCAGAAGTATAAACTTCTAAATATACCTAATTGTTGGAGTATGAAAGTGGGTATTGTCCTACATTGATAAAATTCAAAAGAAGGAAAATTTACAGGGTAGCCATTCTTTAAATGGGTGGCAATAGACAAGGTTTTTTCCCAACAAGTTGGTGTTGGTTTTGAAGGGAAAGTCAAGTGGGGAAATATTGAATGGGGAGGAAAATGACAACACTGCCCTTAATGAATTTCAAGGGTACCAATTTACAAAACAACCCTTGTTGACATCTGAAGGGTTTGGGAGGCAGTTGATTCTGGTAGTTACTAGGAGATGATGTGAGAAAGCGAGAGAAAGAGGAACACAATTGTTAATCAATTCAAACACAGGGAGAGACGGAGTGAAGGCTAGGGCGCAAGGAGAGAGAAAAATTGATAGTGACAGAGAGAAGTGGAAGAAGGAGATGGTGGGTGGGAAGGTAGAAGAAGAAGACGCCCGAGTTCGACAACAGAGGTACGCTGTAGAGGCGGGGGGAACCGCCCAAAGGTATAAGGCAGTCGCATACACCACTGGAGTTAGTGGTGAAGGATAGGGACGAGTCTGAGTTTGAGGTGAGTAGTTTTCACTCCATAAATGTAGTAATTGAACTTGGAATTTATGTACGCGTACAACAATGGTGGTACAATTGTGGATGCCTGAAAGGGATTTGGGCAGTAAAATGGTACGGAGGGGAAGGATGGAATGGAGGAGTGTGAGTAATGGGGTGGTCTGGTACAAATTGAGGAGGTTGAAGTGGTGGTTGGACAAGGGAGAGAGTACAATCTAGTGTCGACCATAGTATAAGTAGAGGCATACCCAAGTGAACCTAGTGTGTGTAAGTGGCACACAGATGTGATCAGGCTAGAAGAAGAAGATTAAGTGGCTGCATGTAACTTAGGTCGTTGTTATTGGGGTAAAGTAGGTTTGCAGATGTGTGGGAACCCCATTATATGTACCATAGTTTGAAAAGAGGTATACCTAGGGTTACCTTATGTGATTGGTTGGTCACTAAGTTCGGTTGATGACAGTCTGAGTAGAGGTATAGCCACATGTACCGTTGTTGGAGAGCTTGATGAAGGAGTGCATAGAATGTAAGTGTAAGTCGGTTAGTTATCTGGATGTGGGTGACTGCATTGTGTGTACCATTGTTTCAGTGGAGTTATACCTAGGTGTAACTTTCTGTAGTACTTCATAGACCAATGTGTAGAAGGTACTTGTCGGTAGAGATGCCGAGATGTAAATTGGCGGTGATGTCAATGGGGTAGGGTATATTTGGGGATCTTGAACAATGCTTTATATATACTGTAGTTTGAATGGAAGCATACCTTGATGTACCTTGGTGGATTTCGTGGTTAACCAATGCATAGATTGTAATGGTGAGCAACAGTAGAGGCGGGTAAGATGGGGTGTTGTGGATGCGATAGGTTATATGTGTGGATGTGGGTGACCTTATTGTGTAAACCTCATTTTGAGTGGAGGTAAATGTTGTGAGCTTTGTGGGGAACTAGGTAAACGAATGCATAGAATGTAAGGGTTACCAATGCAATAGTCATGAGTGTTGGGGTGTTGTAGTTGGGGTAGGCAGTATGTGTGGCGGTTGATCACAGCATTGTGTTCAACACGGTTTGATTGGACATATACCGGGGGAACATCTATGGAGAACTTCATAAAGCAATACGCGGAATGTAACTCCGACCTATAAAATAGGGATGGGAGTTGAGTGATGTCATTGGGGTAGGTTACATGTGGGGGTGTCCATAACTACATTGTGTTAACCACACTTTCAGTTGTGGTATACCCAAATGTGCATGTGTTTAGAGCTTGGTAAGGCAATGCAGAACCTAACTGGAAGCTGTTTTCAATGGTGTAAAGTTATAAGCGGTTGTACATGTTGTATATGGTATGTGATAGTGTTTGTTGTGTAGTGGGTTTTGCAAGTTTGCACAATGGAGAAGTGAAAATGTCGTAGGCGTGTTAAGAAGGAATCAACTCCTGTCAGTTATTCAACTTCATCAAGTTTAACAAGCGATGACGATGGGAGCACCTTTGAGGTTGCAAATGAGGGAACGAAAAATTTGCCCAACAACCCATCTTTATCATTGGAGGTGGAGGAAAGTGGCAGCAGTGGGGAAGTCAAAATCCCTGAGTTGCGACCGAAGCAGGCACATGACAAGGGTGACAGTCGGACTCGTCATCTGAGGAGGCTGAAGAAGAGAGGTGATGGGGCTGCCATAGAATTGCGTCGAAGAAAGTGCACAACAAGGGAGGTTTTAGTAAGGCTCAATCCTAGATGCCGATGAGGTGTTCTACGAAGTTTGGGAATGTGCAAGGGAAGGGAGAACCAAAAAGAGGGAATAAGGGGAAGTCGGTGGAAGAAGAAGGGAAGGTGGTGGAGAATAAGGGGGAGGGCGTTGGTGATGTTGTCTTGAGGCATCGGGGCACACTTAAAGTAATGTGTAGCTTGAACTCTGAGTTAGAGGATTGCCAGAAGTTAGCTATAAAGGGAACAATGTGGGGTCCGATTATGAGGTACAAGCCTTTTGTTATGGACAGAAATCTTGTTCGGGCCTTAGTTGAATCTTAGGTTCTAGAGACGAAGTCATTCAGGATAGATCGGAGGGAGTTACCATTCTCGGTGTATGATGTGGCATTGTTGACTGGCCTACCTGCCATGGGGAAACATGTTATGTTTGAGGAGGGGCAAGTGCATGTGAGGTGCAGGAAGTCGTCAAGGCAGCCATGGATGACCATCTGACGAGAGAAAGGGCGAGCCAATGGATTGGTCGAACAGACATGCGAATGTACCGAAACTATGTTTCCGTTGTAGTTGACCTGTGTAAGCAGAACAACACCCCAGAGAGATTCGGTTTGTTCACTAAATTGTATGCATTGCTGGTGCTTAGTGGATTGCTATTCCTGCAAACCGCAGGGGGTGAGACGTAGGAGCAGATTGCGATGACAGAAAATGTGAGCGGGATGGCTGAATACAACTGGTCCCAAGTGGTGTAAAGCTTCCTATTGGAAGCAATAGAAGAAACGAAGGAGAATATCCTAATGAAGAAAAATTTACAAATGCATGGCTTCGCAATGATACTTCAAGTACAGCGTGACATTACCTAAATATGATGACGGGTTGATGTAATTGTTAAATGTAACAGGAGTAATGTGTGTTCTTGTTTATGTCCAATAGGTATGGTTTTATGAGCATACAAATGTGTATGCGTATGCTGATGACAAATGTGTGCCTCGCATTGTAAGTCGGGTGAACTTGTACATTGGGCACAAGTATGATGCTGCGCAGATCATTTCGTCCATCAAGGACAATCAGGTAGGGTACACGTTTGATTGTTAACTTGTAAGGTAATTGATCCTATGAGTGCATGGATTCATGTTGCATTTTAAATGTGCAGATAGTTCCTATCCGTAAAGTGTGGGAGCTGGAAAGAAGGGAAGCAATAATTAAGGCTTTCAGTGAGACTGATGATTTCAACGCATATGTAGAGGATGCACAGGTCGTATATAACCATATGTCAATCAACCCTTAATGGTTTACAATAGTGGCAGAAGAAATGCTATGTAAGTTGTATGTGAGTGTCGAAGAGTGAGGTTTCGTGTGTCACTGTGTTTGTCAGGGGAGTGAGAGCATTAGTTATTAATGGCCCATGTAAGTAATCGGGGACATGGGTAGGGCTCACAAACATACATTGCAGTAGTCGTTGGACGTCACATGTTGATCACATTTTCCATGTTTTAGTATTGACACGTGCTTGGTGTGGGGTTGGACTAATGCAGTACATTTATTGCTGTAGGGTATTATAAGCATTGAGCAGTGCCTTCGATGGACGAGGGAGGCACTGCAAACAGAGAAAGAGGCACACAGTGTGATGAAAAAAGAGCTCAAATATATGAGGGCATTGCTTATGGAGAGGGGCCAGGGGGATATTGTTCCGCTAGGTGCGCAGATTGAAGGCATTGAGTTGGTCCATGGAGTTGAAGGCAGTGTCGATGCAACTGACACAAGAATTACCACGTCGAAGGGTGATGACAGTCACGCGTTACATACAACATTGTATGCTGCAGAGGTGGCGAGGGCTAAAGATGTACAGGACCATGAGCCCTTGGGTGAAGGCATGTCACATGAGGGGGGAAATGAAATGGTTGACTCTGCTTATGCCACAGAGGGAAATGTGGTACCTAGGCTGGAGTTCGACATACAACCAGCAGATGACGTTGGTGAAGAGGGGGAGTGTTAGTTTTGAGAGCACACAGCCACAAGAGGGGGGGTGAATTGTGATGTCTGATTTTCGTAACTTTTATGGCAAACAGTCTTAGACCCTATTTGCACAGACTGTTCCTGAGTTGTGCAGAAGTGAAAATCCAACGAAATTGACTGCGGAAATAATGGACATAGGATTTTTACGTGGAAAACAACTCTAGGCCAACTGAGGTGAAAAAACCACGACCTACCTCGTGTAGGATTTAACCACTTCACTAAACGGGATGAAAACGTTACAATAGTAACACACCTTGTTACTGATTGCAACCCACGTAATCGTCTTTCCTAAGACCGGTTACCCTACGTCCAAAAGTCCACTTGACTTAGGACACACTCACCTCACTTTTGCAAAAGAGAGATTACAAAGAAACACCCTATTACAATAATTCTCAACTAAGCTAATATAGGGTACAATGTGAAGTCCTAGTATGTCAGTCTTGAAAGCTCAAAACATCACTCACTTGACTCAGTTTTCTTTTGAAAATTTAAAGCTCTTGAACACTGAATGTTTACTCCTGAAAACCGATGCTCAAGTGAATGTGGAGACTTTTCTTTTAAATAGAGATAGTTGGGAGAATTTTAAAAAAATGCTTATCCCATAAGAAGTGGGAAGTGTGAATGTAATTCTTCCTTTAACTGCTTGAGTTACATGGCTAAATGTTAGCCACAAACATTCAGAAGTTCAGCCATTGAGTTTCTCCACAAATTCAGCCATTTTCTAAAAATAGAGAAGAGGTTATTTGGAGGATAAGGCAAAGCAAAAAAAAAATAGGCTCAAAATCATCTCCAAGTTTTCAAAGCCAAAAATAGCCTTTTTGGACTTTATCAATTAGCAGAAAATCTTTCCAAAAAGTTCAGAGATGTTAGCCCAAAAATCAAGGAAAAAATCGTGTAAAACCATTTTTTGCAGTTTAATCTGGAAACACCCTAGCCGCCCTGTTTCCATGACTGTTCTGAAAGGTGATCCAAAAAAAAGCAAAATCGTTTCAAGTAAGTGATAATTCAAGACTTTCTAATTGGCAGAGCAGTTCTTAAGGCTGTTCTGAAGTTCTCGAAAGTTTTTCGAGCCAACTTATCTTCAGCACATGTTCTTAAGACCTGTTCTTGAACATTGTTAACCAAGCAATTGCAAAGTGTTCCAAACAATATTTGGAACCCGTTCGATCAACACACTCAATCAAGTATATATTACATTTGCGTTTGTTATCATCAAAACCTTACATTACATAAGGATAGGGTCAACAATTTCCCCCTTTCTGATGATGACAAACCAAATGACCATATTGACATAAAAGGCGAAAGCAAGTTAGTGCCAATCAGTCAAGCCATAGAAGAGAGAAAATTTTTGAGAAGTCAACTTAAGCCAAATCACACTAAATCAACCATGGTCATGCCCATCTTCCCCCTTTGGACATCATCGAAAAACGGTGGTAAGATCAAACAGGTGAAAACAGGGTGTTTGCAATCACCACCACTTGGGTAATGGAGGAAAAACAACCAGCGATACACTCAAGTATATGGTACGGTAATGATATTGGCCATCTGAGTCATGCACAAACAAATAACAACAAGAAACAAGCAAGGCAAATCATGAAAATATAACCAACCAAGATTAGGATAACCACAATTAGTCAAAAGGCACAACCAGATAGTCAGAAAACAGTTGTTGAGAACAGGGTCGAGAATAAGAGTAAAAACAGGGAATAGAACAAGGCTGGGAACAGGGGGCCGAAACAGGTTCAGGAGGGAGGAGAGGACAGTTGGCCCGTGAGGGCAGTGATGGCAGCTAGTAGATCCTCATGGCGCTTGACATTCAGAGCCTTCTCCTCAGCAAGAGCAGCTTTAACCTCAGCCAGCTCGGCCTTCAACTGGGATTGATCCAGTAGCAAGGCATCAACAGAAGGCTCACTGGAGGAAGAACCAGGAACAGGGGGAAAGGGTGTTCGAAGCCCCTGTGCCGAAGCAATGTGTGCTCTCTTGATCAATTTAAAACCGCACCCCGTCAGGGTGCTACTCCCTATTTCATCAATCATCTGCACCCCAACTTTCTTCTGAAGAGACACCCCAAAATGCTCAAAGACCAGAGTTAAGAGAAAACCATACCCTAGGTCATGTTCCCGAGTGGTGTTTACAATCCTAGCAATATGGCGGATCATGATGGCTGGGAGGTTTACTTGCTCTCCTCTGTCCAACAGATCAATAAAGCATTGGTCCATGGCATCTGCTTGGTTGTGTCCTTGACCCCTAGGGATGACATTTTTGATAATAAACCAGAAAAGCAACTGATGAAGAGATGACATGCTACTCTTTTTGATGGATTTGGGTGTTTGCAGCCCTGTTTGTTGACTCAGTTTTTGGGCTAACTCCAGCAACTGGGCGGTTCCAAGCACGGATTTGTCTTCTCTAACAGATACATCGAATCCGGTAGCAGGAACACCCAAAATGTCACTCAGTTTCTGTGCGTCAAAATGCAATTTCTTCCCACTAATCTCACTTGTCACTACACCTTAGGTGACAATACAATTGGCATAAAACGCTGCCAAGTCAGAAACAGAACACCCCAGTTGGGTGTTTGTAAATAAAGCCAACCAACCTTGAGCCCTGAGCTTGTTCAGGAACACCTCCAAGCCCTGTTCCTGGAAATACTCAACATTCACAATTTTACCCCTCACTACACTTCTTTGAAGAAATTTGGCAAATTTGGAACTAGGGGGTGTAACCTTTTTGGCCTTCTTGGAGGTTGGTTCTACAGGTTCATCCTCAGCAGGGCCCTGTGTGGGGACTTGTTTTGGAGAAACCTTCCTTTTGGATGACGTCCGCTTGGAACGAGGTTTCGAGGTTGGTGGGGTCTGTTGGAAGCTTTGGTCTGCATGGGCTTTCCCCTTTTTCTGGGCAGGTGAACTCTCTGGTGAGGAAACAATTTCCTCAAACAGTGTGGGCTGCTGTTCGGAGGTTTCAGTCGATTTTGAAATTCGAGGGGTGCTTGGTAAGGTTTTTCTGGATGATCTAGTGGAGCGAGATCGGGAAGAAGGTGGAGTGGATGTTTTTGTGGGCAGTGGGGAGGCAGAAGAAAATCCAGAACGCCGAGTTCTGGGTCTGTGAACAAGGGGAAGATCAGTTTGCCCTGCGAATGTCTTGAACCCTCGCCTTAGTCCCTATTCGCCAGGTTTGGTCTTTTCGTAGGGTTTAGGGGGAACAACCTCAATGGTTGAATCTGACCCATCACTGTTGGTCTCCTCAAGATCTTCCACCCGACACCAGTCATCCAATCGATCAAGAAAAACGGTCGCAGGCCCTATTTGGGCATCACCTAGTTGAGAACTAGGTTCAGGCCCTGATTGGGTCGTATCAATTCTAAGAACACCTTCAGGAACAGTGTGTTCCACATTCGACTCAAACAACACCAAGGGCCACCCAAATTCAGAAGGCACATCATCCAGTTCCTTCCCCACCGTTCGCAAGTCCACACTATTCAAAAACCCAAAGATTGTAGAATTAATAGGCAAAGGGGGTAGAGAATCGAACCCCATACCTCTCTCCGGTGTCAGTGCTACGGTCACCGACAATGGTAATGATGGAGACACCGGTGGAGACGCCAGGCGAGGTCGCTTGGGTGTCGGTCATGAGGCTCGAGGAGATGATGGCCGACGCTTGGAGGAGGAGTGGCTGCCACGGGTCTGCTCCATTGTTGCTAGGTTGAGAGAGAGAGAGAAGAGCTAGGGTTTTTTGGTTGAGGAAGATGAGCGAATGGAGGTAAACGATTTTGGGGGAGAGGATGAGAGGTTTTTGGGATGAGGTACCGAGAAGAAGGGGAAGTGGGAAATTTAAGAGTCCCAACTGCCTCTTACTCGGAAGGAGAAAAAGAAGTCCAACAACTGAAAAACAACTACCTAATTCGTACAAGATGACAAACAGTGGTCATACCTGTTCTTGGTGCTTGTTCCTGCGGTCAGTTGTTCGGTAACATAGGACAATAAGGGCAATATCATCAGACCTCAACGATTGTCAGTAGGTTGTAATCCACACATGTGCTAATTTTGACACAAAAGTTGACTGCATCCAATGAATCAAGATGTTTGACCTGAGAAACCTTTTAACTAGACAGGCATTGGGGGTTAATGGAGCATGCTCAAGTTGTTTTAATTAGACCCAATTCCAGTCTGTTCTTCTCAAACTGTTCTCTATTTAGTGCCTTGGTAAAAATATCAGCAATTTGTTTATTAGTGGCATAATAATTCATTGAAACCAAGCCATTTTCAACATAGTCTCTCAAAAAGTGATGACGAATGTCAATATGTTTAGTCCTTTTATGTTGACATGGGTTTTTGGAAATATTGATTGCACTTGTATTATCACAAAAAATGAGAATGCATCCTGTGTCAACACAAAAGTCTTTGAGTTGTTGCCTTATCCACAGCACTTGAGCACAGCAAGAAGCAGCTGCAACATATTCAGCTTCTGCTGTGGACATGGCAACTGAGTGTTGTTAACTGAGTGTTGTTTCTTGGTTGCCCAAGATACCAAACAGGGTCCAAGAAAATGAGCCATACGTGAGGTGCTTTTTCTATCAACCAAAAAGCCTGCATAGTCAGCATCAGCATAACCAACAAGGTTAAAGTTGCATCCTATAGGATACCATAACGCCAAATCAGGTGTATGTTTTAAGTATCTAAAGATCTGTTTAACAGCGTTTAAATGAGATTCTTTAGGCTTAGACTGAAAACGGGCACACAAACCAACACTAAAAACAATGTCGGGTCTACTAGCAGTCAGGTAGAGAAGCGACCCTATCACGCCCCTATAATATTTTTCCTCGACTGAGGGCCTCCCATCATCCATTTCCAACCTGGTTGAAGGAGAAATGGGAGTATCAATGGGCTTGGACGATTCCATTCCAAATCGCTTAAGTAATTCCTTGACATATTTCTGTTGATGTATCATGGTGTCGTTTGAAGTTTGTTTGATTTGCAAGCCTAAGAAAAACTTAAGCTCACCCATCATGCTCATTTCAAACTCACTCGTCATCATTTTTGAAAACTCTTCACATAAATCATTGTGTGTTGCACCAAATATAATGTCATTGACATATACTTGAACAATCAACAAATGTTCCCCCTTAGATTTTAGAAACAAGGTATTATCAACCTTGCCTCTTCTAAAACTATTTTCCAATAAAAAGTTTAACAAGCATTCATACCAAGCTCTAGGAGCTTGTTTTAAACCATAAAGCGCTTTTTCAAGTTTAAAAACATGGTTAGGAAATTCTTTATTTTCAAAACCAGGGGGTTGCATCACATACACCTCTTCTGTAAGGTATCCGTTGAGGAATGCACTTTTGACATCCATCTGATATAACTTTATTTCCATGTGAGCTGCAAAGGCTACCAAAATGCGGATAGCCTCAATCCTTGCAATGGGTGCAAAGGTTTCCTCATAATCAATGCCCTCTTCGTGGTTGTAGCCTTGAACCACCAGCCGGGCCTTGTTCCTAGTGACTGTTCCGAACTCATCAAGCTTGTTTCGGAACACCCACTTGGTGCCAATGATTGATCTATCCTCTGGCTGTGGTACAAGGTGCCACACCTTGTTCCTTTCAAACTGATGAAGCTTCTCTTGCATTGCCGTGACCCAATCTGTATCTGCAAGGGCTTCATTAACATTTTTTGGCTCAATATTAGATAGAAAAGCATAAAAAGCACAGAAATTTTTAAGCTTGGATCTAGTTTGTACTCCTGTATTAATGTTAGACAGAATCTGGTCAAGAGGGTGCGAACTTTGGTGCTTCCATGGTTGTGGAGTAAGTGGATCCATAGACACGCTTTCTACTCTTGCTGGAATACTCAGCGAAACAGGTTCAGGAATTGTTTCTGAGCCTGTTCCGGAGCCTGTTCCTGAGCTTGTTCTGGAGCCTGTTTCCTGGCCTGTTCGAGAATAATTAGGCTGGTTTTCATCCAAACCAGGTTCAGCAGAGCTTCCCCCTGTCTGATTCAGACCTTGCCTGCCTTCCAAGGAAACAGCTCCGGGCCCTGATCCATCCTCATGACTCTTACCTTTCTCATGTGTGAGCAACAAGTCTTTTCTAATAAGGCCTAGCTCAAGGTCTTCCTCCTGTGCATCATTCTCACTTAGAGAGCTAGTTTCATCAAAAAGCACATGCACACTTTCCTCAACACACAAGGTTCTCTTATTAAATACTTTGTATGCCTTACTGTGCGAGGAATAACCAAGGAATATTGCCTCATCACTCCTTGGATCAAATTTCCCTAAGGCATCCTTCCCATTGTTATGCATAAAACATTTACAACCAAATACTCTCAAATGCATAATATTGGGTTTTCTTCCCTTGAGGAGCTCATAAGGTGTTTTATTAAGAAGAGGTCTAATCATGCATCTATTTATAATGTAACATGATGTGTTCACAGCTTCAGCCCAAAAATTTCTAGACCACTAGCAACAAGCATTGTTCTAGTCATGTCTTCTAGAGTACGATTTTTGTGTTCTACCACCCTGTTCTGTTGGGGTGTTCTTCGGGCTGAGAAGTTGTGGTCTACACCATGCTCATTACAATAGCTAATAAAGCTTGAATTCTCAAATTCCGTAGCATGATCAGACCTTCAGCCAACCAATGACTGTCCTACTCTCTTTTCAATCCTTTTAATAAGTGCAAGAAATTTCTCAAATGTTTCATCTTTGGATGCTAAGAACAGGGTCCAAGTGAAACGAGAGTAGTCATCCACTCTCACAAGCACATACCTCTTTCCACCTCTGCTCATGATCCTCATTGGACCATATAGATCCATATGTAGCAATTCAAGCGGTCGGGTAGTGCTTACATAATTTTTAGATTTAAAAGAATTTCTGACTTGTTTTCCTTTTGCACATGCATCACATAGCTTGTCATCATTGAATTTGATGGAAGGTAAGCCAACCACTAAGTCTTTGGTAACAAGTTTATTCAAAAGCGAGTGGCTTGCATGACCTAGTCTTTTGTGCCAAAGCATAACATCATTATTTAAGGCACTCTAACAAGTCAAATTATTTTGGGGAAGAGTAGAAATACACACTTTATAAACATTTTTGTGTCGATTCCCCCTCAACACAACATCTCTTGTGTTCATATTAACAACCAAACAACGTGTCGGAGAGAACACTACTAGGTTGTCTTTGTCACACAGTTGGGACACACTTAGTAAGTTGTGTTTCAATCCATCCACAAAATAAACATTTTCAATTGAATGGGAGAGTGACTCACCTATCTTACCTATACCGACAATTGTCCTGCATTTGTCGTTTCCAAATGCCACACCCCCTCCTTCTGAAGCTACAAGTGAGATAAAATTGGATTTTTCACCAGTCATATGCCTCGAACACCCACTATCAACATACCACAGCTGCTTGTTCCCTAGGTTGTTCCCCGAGCTATTTGCTAGGTTGTTTGCTCTCACTTCAGCCTGCAAAACAAGTCAAAGGTTAGCTTTGGGAACCCAGATCCACTTGGGTCCCATTCCTTTAGACGTACAAATCTCATCTTTCCTAACCCATATTTGTCTTACATAAACTGTGTTTCTTTCAATGGCATACCTTCTTATAGGACTCGCATACCGATAATGCCTCGTTTTACCACAATGAAAACAAACAATATTTTCAGGTAATCCCACATATTTTCTATTAACAGGGTAAACGGTGCGCTTAGTTACACAAAGCCTAATCCCTTTTTGCCTCGGTTAAAATGAGTGTTCAACCAATTTAGCGCCTGTGAGGACCTGTTCCAGCGCCTGTTTGCAACAAGGTCTGATTCTACTTGTTTTAATTTTTCAAGCAATTTGTTGTTCTCAATAAGCAGAGATTCAACCTTCTGTTTCAGTTCAAGGGATTCCTTTTCCAGCTCAGTCAGATTAATGAAACAAGTCTCTTCTTTCATGAGTAGGGTCTCCTTAAGCACACTAATGTTTTCATGTAAGGCAAGGGTTTCTTTGTCAACTTCTAGCTTTTCCATTTTGACAGTTTCATTTTCCAGTTCTAGGTCTCGAACATCCCTTTTTAACTCAGCACACATATCCATTATAGTGTACATCAATTCTTCAAGGGTTGATTTATTGAGACCAAGTACCTTGTTCTTGAGTTGAATTAGACTGTTTGTTGATTCATCATCTAAATCAGTGTCACTTCTTGCCATGAGTGCTTTATCATCTTCCTCGACTTCAGACCCTTCCTCATCCTCGCTTGAATCACCCCAGGCCACTAGCATAGCTTTTGAGAATCGTTTCACTAAGCTGCTTACACCCTGTTTCCTGCCCTATTTTCTAGGGTGTTCGGGTTCTTGTTCTTCCTTAAGCAGTGGGCAGTTTCTCACAATATGGTCTAACTTGCCACACTTGAAGCATCCGGAGAACTGTTCCCGAGAGGTGTTCCTGGCCTTGCCGAAGTCCTTCTGTTTGTTGTTTCCTTTAACTTTCTTGAAGAACTTCTTAAACTTTTGAGTTATCATGGCAATCTCATCCTCATCAAAATCAGAATCATCTTTTAAGGCCTTTAGTGCAAGACCTCGATCTCTCTTTGTCTCATCTTTCTGCTGAGAATTTCTTCTAAGTTCATACGTTGGGAGATTGCCAATCAGCTCATCTAGGGTGATCTTGTTCATGTCCTTAGCTTCTTGGATGGCCGTTACTTTCGCTTCCCAAGAATGAGGTAAAATTCTTAGGATCTTCCTCACTAATTCTTCGGTGGTGAAGGATTTTTCCAGGGATTTTAACTCATTCGTTATGTGAGTGAAGCGAGTGTACATGTCCATCACACTTTCACGATCACCCATCTCAAACAGTTCATATTTTCTCATAAGCAATTCAATCCGGGATTGCTTTACCTGATTGGTCCCGTCGTGAGCTACTTGTAAAGCATCCCAGATTTCCTTGGCAGACTCACATTCAGATATGCGAGTATATTCATCAGGACCTAGGCCGAAATATAGAAGTTTCTTGGCCTTGGCATTCTTCTCCATCATTTTGTAATCTTCCGTATTGAATTCTTTATGCTCTTTGGGGATTGACTTTCCATCTTCAGTTGTTTTCTTAGGGATGAGTGGTCCATCCTTGATGAGCATCGACAACTCATAGTCCTCGGCTTGGATGTAGTTTTCCATCCTGTTTTTCCACCAACTGTAATGTTGGCGATTAAAGTATGGTGGTCAAGTTATGGATTGACCTTCAAGTATGCCTTGTGAGGTACTCATCTTCAAGGATCTCTCAAGGTGTTAGCCTTTTAAAGGAGAACCTGCTCTGATACCACTTGTTCGTTTTGAGAGTACACAGCCACAAGAGGGGGGTGAATTGTGGTGTCTGATTTTCGCAACTTTTCTGGCAAACAGTCTTAGACCCTGTTTGCACAGACTGTTCCTGAGTTGTGCAAAAGTGAAAATCCAACGAAATGGAATGCGAAAATAATGGACATAGGATTTTTACGTGGAAAACACCTCTAGCCCAACTGATGTGAAAAACCTACGACCTACCTCGTGCAGGATTTAACCACTTCACTAAACGGGCTGAAAACGTTACAATAGTAACACAGCTTGTTACTAATTGCAACCCACGTAACCGTCTTTCCTAAGACTGGTTACCCTACGTCCAAAAGTCCACTTGACTTAGGACACACTCACCTCACTTTTGCAAAAGAGAGATTACAAAGAAAAACCCTATTACAATACTTCTCAACTAAGCTAATATAGGGTACAATTTGAAGTCCTAGTATGCTAATTTTGAAAGCTCAAAACATCACTCACTTGACTCGGTTTTCTTTTGAAAATTTAAAGCTCTTGAACACTGAATGTTTGCTCCTGAAAACCGATGCTCAAGTGAATGTGGAGACTTTTCTTTTAAATAGAGATAGTTGGGAGAATTTAAAAAAAATGCTTATCCCATAAGAAGTGGGAAGTGTGAATGTAATTCTCCCTTTAACTGCTTGAGTTACATGGCTAAATGTTAGCCACAAACTTTCAGAAGTTCATCCCCTGAGTTTCTCCACAAATTCAGCCATTTTCTAAAAATAGAGAAGAGGTTATTTGGAGGATAAGGCAAAGCAAAAAAAATAGGCTCAAAATCCTCTCCAAGTTTTCAAAGCCAAAAATAGCCCTTTTGGACTTTATCAATTAGCAGAAAATCTATCCAAAAAGTTCAGAGATAGCCCAAAAATCAAGGAAAAAATCGTGTAAAATCATTTTTCGCAGTTTAGTCTAGAAACACCCTAGCCGCCCTGTTTCCAAGACTGTTCTGAAAGGTGATCCAAAAAAAAGCAAAACCGTTTCAAGTAAGTGATAAGGCAAGACTTTCTAATTGGCATATTAACAAGAATCTAATCAAATAAAACCATAGCAAACCTAAGACTCTTGTTGAATCAACCAGCCTTCTTAACTTGTTGCTCCAAACACTTCGCAGAGCTGTTCTTAAGGCTGTTCTGAAGTTCTGGAAAGTTTTGCCAGCCAACTTATCTTCAATAACTGTTCTTAAGACCTGTTCTTGAACATTATTAACCAAGCAATTGCAAAGTGTTCCAAACAATATTTGGAACCTGTTCGATCAACACACTCAATCAAGTATATATTACATTTGCGTTTGTTATCATCAAAACCTTACATTACATAAGGATAGGGTCAACAGGGAGACACACGATGCTGGTCAGGGGAGCAAGTCCTGCATTGCTAAGAGGATACGGAGAAGTCCTCGACGGCAGCAGGCCTCAGCAAAGCAGATTTCGCCGTACATCAATCCGGGTAAAGGCAGGATGGGCAATGTGTACACGTCCCGAAAACGGCCTAGGAAGACCACCATCCATAGAAGCGAACAATAAGAGGAGGAAGAGATTGGGGGTAGCAGGGTAGAGGCAAAGCACGAGATGACAAGGGAGGTGGCAGTCGTCCCTATTGCTACTGGATGCGATTAGGATCAGGAACCAACGGAGCTCCATTGCAGAAAGGGGCAGGGAGTAGAGGAAGAAGCTGGGAAGACCGACATTGGCACTAAGGCCACCACAGCGATAGAGAACGCCCCTACCATTAAAGAGGGGGAGGCCCTCATCCCTCAGGTACAGATCATCCCCTTCCCCGTCAACTTAAAAGGTTTAGATCAACCTCTCCTCTTGCAATGTGACCATTTGCCAAGCTACAAAACGTAACTGACCTGGGCATGCTAGCAATATTTTATGGTATGCTTGATAGTTATGCATACAATTAGTTTTGCACAGTGGGTTCTCCTACTGCCCGGCTTTGTAGCACATGTTGTTCTCATCATGTGATTGCAACATGGAGGAGTTGAGAACATCAATGCATTGGTGGGTGCGTCTCGTAGCAGCAATGAGCCCCGCACAGTAAGAGACAACGACAACATGTTGACCGATGATGTCGAGAATCCTCCCATCCATGATTTAGAGGTCTGCCCTTCCCTGGTAAACTTCTATTACATGGTGAGCTAACCATCAGCTGCTCGTGTATACCCAACACAATGTTGTAGCTATCCTGAGTGTACCTATCTCTTGTGGTAGGCATAAGTGTCATGGATATCACTTTTCAGGTACACTGTTGTGGGTGGCCGAAGTGGGTGTTGCACTAGCCAAATACATAGTATATGTCATTCTAACCCTGTCATTGCAATAGAGAGGAGACCATTTCCCTTTTTGCTTGTACAGCATGGCGACATGAACCTCAGTTGCCATGTCGTCAAGGTATATGGAGGAACATGCCATACTAGATTACACAACTTAAAAACTTGAGATTTCGTGAATGTTTGATGTGACTTAGAATATGTTAACCTACTTTGGTCGTTAGCCTAGATTGAAAGTGCCCTCACTGGAACCTCAATCGACATGAAACGCCAATAACTCTAATCCAAAATTAGCTACATTCAAATTATAATCAAATGACCCATTTGTCAAGCCCAATTAAGATTATGCTTTTGAAGTAGAATTTCCCATGCTCAATTATGAAGGCCAAACAACAAGTACAGTGATATTGGGTTTTGGAGAGAATTGATAGCATGTTGATAAATAGTCAAATATATATAGTTTTCCTTCTGAGGACCTCAATTATGAAACTGAATAGAGATTGGTGCTAATTAGATTAGACATGTCTAATACATTAGCAAAAATTGGTGTACTCCCTTCCCAAACCCCCCCCCCCCCCCCAAAAAAAATCAAGTAGTAGCACTCCCAAATTAACAGGGAGGCAGGCTAGCCTGAGTAAATCCTGCAATAAATTAAGGGTGGAAAAAGGTGAAATTCTATTTTTCAAAATATTAGAAGCAAAAAATTAAAGTAAATATAGAGGGGAGACATAAAACATGCTCCCAACTTTGAGCCTATAACATAGCATTGTCACCCAAGACAAGGGATTGCTTTCCACATGGGAAACAAATGGCGAAGCCCCCGCCTACGATACTCTTGTTCCTATCTCTTACAAATAGTTGCTTATCTCTTTTGTGTGTTGTTTATGTGTGTGTTTGTAATTTAAGTGTTGAAGTTCTTCTTGTTTCTTTGTAGCTAACGTATTGATGATTGATCGTAAAGTGGATGGAGTTATAATTTAATTTCTAGATTGGATGGAGTTACAATTTTTTGCCTGGCCATTTGTAATGGTTTTTGCTATACAATTTTCCTTCGATTGAACAAACTAACCCTTTTTTTCAATAATTCAACAACCTTGTCACTGCGATGAAGAAAGTACGCAAAACTTCTCAAAAAATGGCGTTCACGATAACTATATCTGTTTATTTTCATCAATCTATATTTACACTACTAAACCCAATTCAGAGGTCAAGAGTTCAATTTTACTTTCTCGCAACAACACTGACATAATGGTTGTAGGTGATCACAGGATGTTGAAAAATAAAAATTTGAAGACACGGATGTGAACGCTTTGTCTACATTTGAAAGCACGACAAAATAATATTAGGCATATACTATGCGACATATAATATTTCATCTATGAATGATATATATATATATATATATATATATATATATATATATATACATACATACACACACACACAAACATACATATATAAATATATAATAATATATATATGTATATATATATATATATATATATATATCATCAAGTGAATACTATTAGTTTTTATTGCATGAACTTTCTGAAGGAGGGAACATAATGATAGCTATGGATACTATGGATGGAAACCAAGCAACAACGGGAGTTCATGCAAGCTTTCTTCCTCTTCTGTTTATCCTTAACTCCGAAATTATCATTCTTTACATGCCTCATATGTACTTTTACTACATGTTGAGCTGCACCTCACCTACCGCCTTGGTAACGTATGCCGAGCAATATGTCCTCTCCTGCCTGGGTATACCTAAGTGTGAGGAATGGTATGCATGAGTGTCATGCATACCGGCACTTGTGAACATTGTGGGTGGGGGTTGTAGTGGGTCCCTTATGCGGCTACGCTCATCTGACATTTTCGGTTTCATTACATTCATGTAACAGCAACGAGATGAAAAGATGAGTGCATTGTTGGGCGCGTTGGAGATGGACGGTTAGCTGTTGTTGATTGGGGACACCGATAGCACGTCGATCGTTGAGGCGGGGCAAGCCCCCCAACTACCTGAGGTACGGTTCTTCCCTTCCCCTCTATAGTTGTACCACATGGCCAGGTGGACCTTAGCTGCTGCCTTGGTCAGGTATGCCCACCAACAAATCCTGGCCTGCCTGGGTAAACATAAGTGTTAGGATTGGTATGCATACGTGTCATCCGTACAAAGTCCTCCCGACATTGTTGGTGGGGGCTGTAACGGGTCCCTCATATGGCCACGTTTAGCTGACATGGTTGTTCTTACCACATTGTTACAACAGGGAGGAGATGGGAAGATGACTGCATTGCCGGGAGCGTTGGACGGCGGTGGTCCGCCGCTGTGGGTGGGGGAGACCAGGAATGCGCCCGTCTTCAATGCTGGGGAGGCCCCCTAACAACTTGAGGTACGGTTCTTCTCTTTCCCTCCATAGTTGTACTACATGGTCGAGTGGATCTTAGCTGCTGCCTTCATTAGGTATGCCCACCAACATGCCTTGGCCAGCCTTGGTCAACATAAGTATTGGGACTGGTATGCAGGGGTGTCATGTGCACGAAGTCCTCCCAACATTGTTGGGGGGCTACAACGTGTCCCTCATATGGCCATGTTCATCTGTCATGGTTGTTCTTACCACATTGTTGCAACAGGGAGGGGATGAGAAGATGACTGTGTTGCTAGGTGCGTTGGATAACAGTGGTCCGCCGCTGTCCATTGGGAAGACTGCGGGCTCGCTCGTTGTGGATGCGAGGGAGGCCCCTTACAACCTGAGGTATGGTTCATCCCTGTCCTTCTGTACTTATACTACATTATGAGGTCGATAGGAGCTGGTGTATTCGTCAGGTCTGCCCAGCAACATGTCCTGTCCAGCCTCGGTGTGGCTAAGAGTTAGGGTTAGTACACATGATGGAAGTCATACGTAAGAAGATCTTTGAACATGTTCATCTGTCCCTCATATGGGCACATTCGTCTAACAGTGTCGTTGTGATCGTGTTGCTGCAACAGGATGGAGTTGACAAGCTGAGTGCTTTGTTGGGCGCACTAGCGAGCGCCCTTCCACAGAAGCCAGTGGGGAGGAGCGATAGAGCACCGGTCGTTGACGCAGGGGACGCCCCATACTACCTGAGGTATGGTCCACCCCATCCCCCATCTACTTGTACTACATGTTGAGACGGCCTTGAGGTGCTTCATCAAGTAAGGTATGCCTGGCAATATGTCGTGGCTCGCTAGGGTATACGAAAGTGTGTGGTTTGGTATGCATCAGTGCCATGCAAACCACTACTCCCTTACATTAGTGGGTCCCTTGTATGCCTGCACCCCACGACATAGTTGTTCTTGTTATGTCGTTACAGCAAGGACCAGAAGACAAGATAAGTGCGGTCATCGGCACAGTTGACAGCGACGGTCCCCCGCTCTTGGTCGAGGACACCAAGCGAGAGCGGGTCATTCACGCCGGGGACCCTTCCGTCGCTCAGGTATGGTTTGCCATAATCTATCTTCCATTCACACCCTGCGGTTTTCAGTAGTGGGTGATAGTTACTACATCACATACACCAAACCCATCAATATCCATATGTACATCACAGTCACACACATCAAGCATTGAATAATAAGACAATGTCAAACCAACTAAAGGAGGTGCATCTAGTGGCTCCACCATGAAAAGAAGACCTAAAGTAAGCTACAACAAAAGGGACTCGGGGAAGCTCCTACTTCTGCCCCTCAGTATGTCCGTCAAGCATTTCCCACGTACCATATGTACATCCTTCTGTGCGAAGCACAGGCTGTCCACCTTCAACGTGAACAGGTCCATGTAGATCATGATGAATACACTGCAGTTGTAACCACAGCAAGGGAAATACAAACAGTGTTAGCGACAAGTTGCATACAATGCACATCACTTGCAGTCATGGTTCAGGGGCAATGTATGCATAACATACTTGGTCTGCGAAGGGGCATGGTGGGTGAATGACCTCCCACGTACGAATTTTGGTGTAAATATCGACCTTCACGAATGCTAGCCCGACTGCTAACTTCTGAACAATAAATAAGCACGTAAGCTATGTTTGGCGTGAACGAAAGGTGCGTCAGCACATAACTGCATGGGTAGTCAAACCCTGACGATGGTGCTGGTCTAGTGTTTGGGTTGGTGGTAAGGAGTCGTATACGGCAATATGTTTGTGCTTCAAATCCATCGCCATTAGTAGCCAGTGCTGTGCAAGGTCATTGTACAACGGCATCAGCATCTGCAAGTGGAGGATCACATACGTCATGCAACGTTCGTAAGTACTATGACACTGTGGCACTGGTTAATTACCTGGGTGATAGTTTCACGCAGCTCTTTGCTGATGAGATCTCCCAATGTGTACCTGATTGTGGATAGTTTCCCCTTCGTCTATGAGTTCGACACATGATCATAACGGCGTAAGCACAAACACTGAAATGCATGTGCCTCGCACAAACCACGTGCATTTCATACAACACAAATGGCCATTGCAGTGAAAAGGATGGCGCTTCCCAACTAATGGGTCTTCAAGAAGATTGACGATCGACACCACTTCGCAATCCTGCATAGGCCACTAACGATGTTACCAAGTAGTACAACACATCACGTATAGGAAGGGGGTGGGGGATAGATGCGCAGTTGTGGCGGATGTATGCTGGGTCTATAGCAGTGACTCATAAGTTCGCCAGTTTCTTGAAAGATTTGCACCGTTTTTGTACTCCACAAAGCAAGTCTACATCTTCCATAGACATGCTTCGTAGAAGGTAATTTTGGACAACCTGACATACAGGGATGGTTAGTCAATGGAACTGTTGCAGCGAACATGCTATCATAGCTAATTTACCACATCGACATCAAACCATGCAACAACTGCAACATACTACAATAAGAATGAATGTCATGCACTTACTTTTTCCCTAGGCTCACCTTGGGGGGACACGACAGAGTCGTATGTTTCGCAGTGGAACGATGAGGTGGGCCAGTTGCCCGACCCCTACGCACTGTGGCGTTCTGCGTGCACTTCCTTACTACAACAGGCACCCACAACATAACCAACGCCTATGTTAGTAAGTGACCACCACGACAGCGAGTAACCCTTACTAAGGTAGTCAATCACATGCATGTCAGCGTACAATGAGAGTGTAACAGGTCACTCTTAGCTCCACATGGAAGGGAAATGTGTTACAAGCGTAATTACCCGTACCTAACGGATGAGAGGTTGTACACCGGTGCCACAGTGCAAACCAACTACATATGTGGTCGAGGATCGACCTATGTCCGCCTTCACAATAACTGGCTCTGGTTTTTCACCTCCACCCTATGCGAAGCAGACAACCACATCCAGATGAGGGACCAGCTTCATCATACAATGAACCAAACATTGACGTACCCAATGTAGGAAAACTGTAGATGGAGCCGGAGTAGCTGTACCTAAGGGAAGGCAGGCTCGGTAGCCTCATCAGTGGGCATTGTTCCCCCTTCAGTGGTGGACGCATCGGCAGTGTTGGTCACAAGGAGAAACGCATCCATCATGTCATGCTCACCCTATTGTAACGTAATGGTGAGAACTAGTGTTGTGAAGGCATGCCTTGCACTGAAGGGCATGAGCCAGCTGTGGGCATGGTAGTGAACACTACCACACATTACCATAGCATCTACCTATGCACACCACACAAAACCATAGCGTATACCTAAGAATGAAGGTCGATCACACCATTTCATATTAACCAAGCATCTACCTAGGCACACCATGCAAAACCATAGGGTATATCGAACTATGAAGGTGGGCCACACTACGTAGGCACGCCACAAAAAAACCGCTGCGTGTCCTCATGAAGATCGAGCGGACTACCTCACATTAACGAAGTATCTGCCCAGGCGCACATTGAGTGACACACATGCCCCCTATTAGGGTTGCAATCATTGTACGTGCGGGATGGCATAGGAAGGGACCACTATATGGCACAACAAAATGCAGGAACATAAGAAAAAGGGAAACATGTAACAACATTAAACAGAAAACTTCACAGATTATTTACATATTATGGTGGCAGTGGCAGTCATTTCTTATGGACCAAAAATTAATAACAACTTTGTGAACCCCAAGTACCACACCAACTATACATATTACGTAGCTAGTGATATGGTCAGTTAACACAATGTTATTAACCTATGGGAATCGGAGGAAAATAACGTCATGTTAACCCCTAGCTTCAGTCCCCGTTTGCACAAAGAAAAATACATACAAGCCAAAAAATGTACACATAGTCACCATGTCTAGCGCCACTAGGCTTGGGGCGAACCACACCCAAAAAACATTGTTTGCCTTATGATCCATTTACAATGCATATATCTGAACAAACACTGAGAACAGCATCAACATTCAGATGGCAGTCGTGTACATCCAAGTTTTGTCAGTCGGTTTGGGAAGCAGAGGTCATGAATGAGCTTAACATTGGAGTCTTCGTATGATGTCATTTTCACACGGGTCTCCAACAAAGTCGCCTTCATCTTGTTCATCGATGAGTGCAAATTTTTAATGACAAGTGCCTTGTTCTCTTTAGTCCTCGTCCGCTTCAACCAAACATCGTGGTGGCATGACCACTACACAGGAATCGAAGGTTAGTTTCCGTATCTGAAGTTTTTGCGGCATATCGGGGTCAACGATGTAGTCTGCAGGCACTCCACAGCCATAGATAACGACGAAGTCAACTCCATCCGCGGTATGCCTTAACGATACCTAGGTGCACCATTTAACTCACAAGAAAGCATGTGATTGCAATTGCTCAGTCATACTAATTGAAGGTAGGTGGGAGGTCCCTGTTAATGGTGGTGGTTACAAGCTTGGTGTGGGGTAAGTTGTAGCTAATTACCTGAATAAGTGCAAACAGTTGACCACTGTCAATAAGTAGGGAAGAATTAAAAAAAAGGGTACAAGTCCATAAGCAGTCCAATCACATTTTGACGCCATTTTCCCACTATCTCCCATCAATAATTGATGGGGAGTGCTTGGACGTGAGACGGCCACATCGTGCAAACTTGGGGGATTTCTTCCTGTAAACTAATATGGGGGGTATTGATTAAGGGGCCTACCATCACAAAGTGAAACATCCCACTACGGAGTAGCTTGCCCTAGTACGCTCCCGAGGTTTTAGTTGGTTTAATTCATTTTTTTTGTGGGTTGACTTAATTGTTGTTACCTCATGTAGGAGTACCCACTAATTTGTCAAAATGTACTAGAACCTACACGTAGCGTCGTGTGAGCGGAGATGTAAGTAGGTCAAAGTATGTACAACGTAGTTCATGTTGTGTTGTTCGTGAAGGTGTACGTTGTGGTGTAATTGCCTGTGACCGTATCGTCCACAGTCCCATACCATTTACACTCGTATTGTGAGTATCAGGTCATGCGGATACCCTATCCCCATTTAATTTCACAAATGGGACGTACAGGGACACGCTGGTGAGCTCAACATGTACGAGCGAGGCTGACACAAATGGCCACCAACAGGGAGATGACGAGATTGGTCATATAACATATTATACATTGGAGTATGAAAATGAAAGACACATATAGAAGTACCATATCACAAACTACCATGATCCATTTGCAGCAAACGGATTACTTGAACCAAAAGGAATGTGTCACAACAACAAATATAGGCATATCACATGCATGCGGCCTGCTTTAAAAGATCGACATATTATGCAAAATGTTTCCCGAACAACATAACCTAACTTGATGCCCCCTTCCACTTACCTCAAAAACCCCATCCAACACGGGCCTACATCTCGTACAGACCTCATACGTTGATCATGTGAAGCATCCATTCTCCCCACCACCATGTCATCCACACAACGAAGATGAGGTTCACAATTGCAGAAATGGTGAAACTAACCTTCCACTTTCCCAACTCCACCCGCATCCTCGTATCAACTGCCTTGTCTTCATCCTGCAATAGGTGGTGCACATTTTGTCCAACTCTAATCCTATTGCGCACCTCCCTGAGCTCTGCAGCTAACTCGTCAATCACGTCTCTCGCTTGTTTGGCGTAATCAGGGTCAATGATGTTCAAGAAAGGGCATGCATTTTCATTCTACAAATGAGAAGACGCAACCAATTAGTTGAAATTGTTGGGGTTATTACGACGGAAGATGTTCGTGTTTCAAACGATCGTGCAATTGGTGAAAGTAAAGGACATTACCTTCTTAGGACATGCCACAAAACGTCGGCAATAGTTGTCATTAGTTTCTAACACTGTAGCTTCCAACCCACAGAAGCAATGGAATTTCTACCCACTGTTGTAGTAACTAAGAGTGGTCCCAGAATCAGTGGAAGGCTAGCTGTACGACCTTCTTCGTGAAGGGCTTGCCATGTCTACTTGAAAGGGTAGGAGGACGTAATTGAATGGAAATTGTAGAACTCAGTAAATGGCTATAGCTGTCTTCCTTTGTAATCTATCAAGAAAACGTTAGGTACAAGAGCAAGTAAATGATGTGTGAGTAGGTTACCATAAATGCTACACCACCAACTCTATCCCAATACATTTAATGGGGTGCCATGTATGGTGGAGAATCCTATATTAAGACAGCGATCCCCACCTCTTAGTGTGGTTGGTATCAATGTAAATACACATGCAGTTTGTACTGAACACCTTGGGCTCCTCGCAGTAATGTGTGCATATGCACCTCATCTGCCACCATTTGTAGCTGAGGTTACCAAACTATGTGCACATGTACACCATGAGCGGCCTACAATAACCCAAATTCATCAATAGGTACTGCACCTAGGTACAACGTACCTCTAGAAGACCTTACTACATGAGCACAAACTGAGGTGTACCCTCCTCTATAAGTACAATCACCCAGGTAGACGGAGATGAATACGATGGTACTCCTCAATTTCAATGATGGACATATTTGCCCCCCTCGGACTACCATGCCTATTTACGTTCACATGCACACCAGTTGGCGGATGGAAAACCCACTGCAATTGCTACGTAAAGGGCGGCCATGAAGTACACTACTGCATGGTAAACCAACCACATGGCACACCTTAAATGTAGATCAAGGGAAGGTGTGACGTGGTGGGATAGAGTAAATGTTGGGCTATAATATTATAAATGTGGGCAAAAGGCTTGGGTCCAAATTGCTCACTTCCACTCAAGTAGAACGAGCATTGCAATCACGAATCACACGCACGCAATGCTGGTGTCCCCATTCGAGTGCACTGTCCACCCATGGGGTTTGCATGGCAAACATACATCTCACTCCACCTGAGTGGAACAGTA
The DNA here is from genome assembly GCA_017589665.1 of Selenicereus undatus. Lineage (NCBI taxonomy): Eukaryota > Viridiplantae > Streptophyta > Magnoliopsida > Caryophyllales > Cactaceae > Selenicereus > Selenicereus undatus. The sequence continues at coordinate 22,639,151 of JACYFF010010365.1, forward strand.
CTGTCATGGGCGCTGACTACACAATAGGTGCACCCAACTTGTTTCAACATTCCTTCACAGACGGCAACGTGCATATTGTCTATCAACGACATGATTGTGGAACGACATCCTCCATCGACAGAGCAACCTCACGTTGGGTGACTGGATGGTTCAGTGTTCGTCCCTACCGACAACCTCCCCCTCTAATTGTTGACAGACTTCCTGGTATGGTAATGGGACAACTTTTATACAAGGGCCCAACGTGGATTGCAAAACCTGAGGTGTATGATGCCCTCATCGGCATATGCTCCAGCTCAAATCTCGATTGTAATTGAGTTCGGCTATGGCTGGATTAACGAACAGTGACATGCTGCATTGAGGGATGAGCGATCTCTCTTACATGTTCAATAGCTAACCACCGAAGAAGGCGTTGTGGAAGGGCTTGACACAAAACCAATCCCAAGACCATCACTCACCCTACGACGGACATTTGCAATTTCACAGTCCATACTGACATATGAATTCTATGGGTGGAGCGATGACAGGTACATGCATATCCTCCCAAAAGGCAGAGACGGTGCGCATTTGGACATTATCTCTACCCCTATGGAAGAGGGAAATGCCATCAAATACACATTTAACATGGTGCCAACCAATCGCTGGATTGGCATCAAACCGCATATGGCCGATTACTGCCAAGTGACATTCAAATCACCATTTGGAACTATAGAGGTATTACACACATGTCTTTCCTACCCAATCTACGGAGGTTAATTGCGGTAACTAAGGCCCCCGTTAAGGCAGTGACAGAAGAGTGGGAGATGACAATGCTAGGGAGATATTACGAAGAGCTACAATGAACCACGGCTTCACAGCCCCCATTGGCTTTGTCGGGGGCATGTGTATATTTTGGGACTCAACAAAAGTGTTCTTAGTTCCACATAAGTTTGAACAAATGCATGCCACGTTTGTGGTAAAGGTACATTTGTAATTCCTGTAATTCGAAATGAATCTGCGTATTGTGTCCACGTTTTTTGCTTCCCATACCGCATTTTTAAAATCCAAATTTCACTGAGCTGATGTGTCATTCGTGTCATTCAATGCTTGCAGGGAGTTTAGACGCGTACGCATGCTGGGACAACTAATTTCAGTGGTGCTGCCACAGGCAAACCTGACATAATAGTTTATAGGTTCGAAATGGTGTTAGGTGGCCTGAGTTAGGACTAAGACTTTGTGGACGTTATCTGTTTGAATGAGTTTAAGTTGATGTGCACGTGTAAATTTGCCTCCCTAGTGTAGTACCCGTTCGTACTGGTGACGTTCTCAGCTCTCTCTGTTACTTGTACCTTATTTCCTATGTTGTTGCTCTACTTCACTTATAAATCACACTCCCATGTAACCTCATGCAACAGCCCCCCTTCTCCCATTGTGACCATAATGATCCGGGTCATGCACTGATTACGACTACCTCACTTCCCAAACAGATCTACCTGGGTGCACTTAGGCACATAATTTAGTACACGTCTAATGCCTATTTCGCAAATGAAGGCCCAGTGCAATCATGGTAGAAGGTTAACATCATTAACAGACAAATGCAGGAGGGAGATGGTGAATGAGATACATAGAGGCCCACTATGCACCGTAAGCATACATCGTACATTTCAGACCTATACTTTGAATTAAAGTCACCTATGTGAACATACGTAACAAACATAGCAGTACTTACACATGAGCAGTGGGCGAGTCACAGTAGACTATGGCCCACTGCACAAAACTCACAAAACACAACAAAACCTTTACAATACACCATGTTATTAAGTCCGAAACCCCCGAACATTTCCTTCAACACTTACAAACTGACTCAGTTTGTCTACCAAGGCCTTAACAGTGTATGCATAGGTCGTCATGGAAGTAAAGTCAGGTACATGTATGAGTTCCCTGAAGGCAACAACCCTGCATAATAAACGGCGATCCTGGGCTTCACCTACTCCCAAAGCAGCGATGTGTATGCCTCTGTCCTAGCGTCACGAAGAAGGCCCGAAGTCCCTACTATCACAATGGTGACATAATCAGAGCATACGACAGCTACAACATAAGAAAATTATAATTACAAAACATACCATCACATCATGCTTATGCCTGTAACATAGGAACCATCCAAAAGATCCTCTATCTGGACAACATCACCTTCGTATGTCGCATCGAAATCTGCTCGGAGATTGCGACATGTGCGCCTTGTATGTCCAACTTCACCATATTTTGAGCACCTATGCACTTTCTTATCCTAGGTTTGGGACTTTATTCACTTAGACGGTGGCCTACTCGGATGGCGGCCATTATTTGGGGATACTATGCACCTATTGTAGTCGTCATCCAACTCCTCCCCACCAACCACAACTCCCATTTTTTCATCCACTTTACCCATGTCGTGCATTTCGATCAGGTGGACAAGTTGGTTGTATGTAACCTTCTCGGTCACACTCTTATAATTGTGTGGACATAGTCATAAGCCCATAAGTTTGCCTTTGTTATAACAGCCAAAGCGTGATAGCATTGAAAGCCTCGCAGTTGCCATTGCTTGCAAGTACAGGTCTATTGCCTCAACTTAACTACTAATTTGCGGCTGTTAGTCAGCTCCACACTTTACTCGCCCAACAACACACAATAATACTCTACAGCTGTAATGCAACCCATTTGCTGGTATGTGCCGGCCAACGTCTGCCCTATTCTCTCACCTACCCCATTCTTCCACTTGACAATGTCCTACTTATGCTTATCCAGCTTTCTGCCGAGCTTCTCAAGGTAGCCACTCACAAGCCAAGGCACGGACATCGGATGTAGGCGTCGCATGCAATTGTTCCAACTTTCAATGACATTATTGTTCATCATGCCCCATCTCTCCTTAGTGAACTTCGATGCAGCCCACTGCTCCAGCTCATTATCCTCGACCCAGGTACCGAGCTCTGCCTTGTAGCACCTCAACTCCTCCAACGCGACATTGTATTCCCCCACTATTAGTGTATAAGCCACTCTATATAACATTTCCTTTAATATCTGCTTCGTCGCTTCTTTATAGATGCCATGCTTGCCTGCCTCCTTCAAGAAGTTCTCCGTCAAGTGACATAGGCAGTAGCTATGGTACTCCTTCCCAACACTTATGCGACCGCATATAGAATTGCAAGGTGCCTGTCCGATATTATCACCGGCTTCAGACCCACCAAACACTGTGTAACCATTTCCAAGAACCACACCTATTCTTCAATTTTCTCGCTACACACTATGGCATAGGCGAAGTTGAAGAGATGGTCGTTTGCATCCAACGCGCATGCTGCAAGCAAATTCCCCTTGTACGGTCTGCTCATATGGGTTCCATAGACGAAGAATACAAGCCTGTACCCGAGCTTGAATCCATTCACATTCGTAGCATACGCCACAAACATCCTCTAAAACCTGCAACCATCAACCACACACACTACGACTGACCCTGGCTTCGCTCTCACAATTGCCGCACACATCCAAGGGAGCAATTTGTAATGATTGACCGGCTTTCCTAGCACCATCATGCACACGAACTCTCTCGCCCTCCATGACTGCATGTAAGTGAGCCAAATCCCCAACTCCAACTCCAGATCTTACATAATGTCTTTAGGAGAATAATCAAAACACAGCCGCACTTTACCCTTAATGAGGTGCGCGATAAGTTCGGCTCTAACACGGCGTCTTCCCCATATACCCATCTAACATTGCTCCCCAACACTATATAGATACTTCCCTATGAAGTCTTTCAACAACATCACCTGTTTGTTCTTTCCGCCTCTTACGCATATGTAGAACGAGCAACAGCAGCATCACAACGGACCACAATTCGCTGTTTGTAATTCCTCTCATACTGATAGTTGAAGTGGTTTGCTATTGTATACTTGCATATCATTTACCTAAATGCTTCCACAGATTGGAATATCTGCCCCTCCCTCTGATCAAGTTCTTCCATATGCTAAGCTTTCAATGGTAACTTCGAGCTTACATACCAGATTGTGGCCACACATTATCACTCACATCTTTCTCATCATGCCACACCCTTTCCTTTTTGTCCCTTTATCGCAGCCAGTCTGAGGTGATTGCTCATCACCTACATTGTTTTGTTCAATTGTGTCCTCGACACTAGCATTATCTAACACAATAGATATCTCATCGTCGTCTAGTAATTCAATTATGTCCCCTCCTACTCGCAACTTGCTCAGGGGCTGCTCACTTCCTTCGCTATCAAGCAACCTACAGATCCAAGCACAACAACACATTGGCGATCAGTTTCCCTAGACTGCACTTATTACTATTGTTCATTACATAGGTCTTTCTTACTTCCCTATCTTTTGCCTCCTACTTGCTTGCAGTCACCTTCCCAATCCACTTCAAGACCATCATGCCCATTTCTCCCACTTCTGTAGCTTACCTTGTGATCCTGACAAACTCGCACTCTTCCTTTGCATACAGCGACACCCTCCTATTCTCACCTCGGCAGACCTTTGTTCCCACCCATGTACAGATAGTCATGCTCATCATTACCCTTGAACATCATCTTCACATCGATGTCCCCCTAAACTGTTGGTGATATTTTCCTATCATACTTTAAACTGTACCATAGTTTTTTCTCTGACATATCGGTCCCTGTAGCCTCCTTCACCATTCTGATCAATTCCTCCACCCCCATTCCTTCCTTCACCACCATACATTTCCTTAACCCACCCTCATACGTTACTTTTCCCTCTCCACTTTGCACCAACACTCCCCCCCATAGTTCATACATAACTATCTCCCTCCCACCACCATCATCTCTTATAACAGCAGCATGTACATCCATTGTTCATGATTATCCCTACCACCACCACCTTGTACCGTGTGCCCTGTATATGAGATGATCACGACATTTAGTCATATCATACATTTGTTCTCAGCATTGGCGAAACACAAACAGATGATCACAACAATTACTCGTGTAATACCTACGGTTTTACCCATCTATTTCACAGTATACGACCACGGTATACAACCACGGCACTCATGGTCACAATTACTAAATTATTGACCTGCAAACCCACTATCTGACACTTTAATCATTGCATACATATACACCCACACAAGCAAGATTCACAATAACAGCAACTGCAACAACGAGCACAAACTACTTACAATTCAACACAATTGACCGCCACCCACCACGACAGTCATTCTGTATGCCCTGCTACTTGTCCCTGTCTACCCACACCCAAATACCCCATCACTGTCATAGTACATGCTCACATTATTAGGTGCAAATATTATCTTCTTCTCATTATTATCACCATTGTGTATACCATTTCATAGGGTTATAATGTATGCCTAACCGAAGTCTAGTGCCTACCATGGTAGACACATGAACCTTGCTATGTATTTCAAAATGGATGCAAATGTGGTTACCATTGCCCACCTTTCCCAACACATACACCATTGAAATAAATTACTCATTTCCCCAAATATGGGGCATTCACACAACAAAGCACTATCTCCACCACCACACATAGTAACTAATCAAACAATATCTACATATTCCTTCACATATTTCACTTAATTACAATCATGTACCTTCAATTCACCCTTATTGTACCATCTCCTAGGCTACACCATGCGTTCTTGCAAGGCCCTACATGACCCACTTCCTGTCTTCGTGTTCTAGCCATGTTCCTCCTCACTAACTCTCCATCCACCCCTACTTCCACTGTCCCTCTGCCATACTTCACTTCTTCTTGCTGACTTTCTCTGTTGCTCTTCTTCTCCCTCACCTTCTCTCTTCTTCACATTTTCACTGTTCAAGAAACCCCACTCTTTATCTGCAGTCTTCGACTTGTCAATCGAAAAGGAAGCTTCCCATTTGTCTCTCATGAACTGCTTCACTCTTTCTCTCTCCAACGTCACAATCACAGCCCCTACTTGAACATGGGCATTCTCGTAATTTTTCCTACACTCACATTTTCTCCCACTTAATTTTCCCTCCAAAACCAACACCAACTTGTTGGGGGAAAAAATGATTCTGTTGCCCCACATTAAATAATGACTACCATGTAAATTTCCTAATCAAAAGTTAAAAAGAATGACATTGGGTGCCATACGGAATGGCACGACCATGCAGAAACCTACAAACTTTCAACAACCAATTTCAAATAGTGACATAGTGTGTTATGCCAATCTACATGCCCACATTGCTGTAGCCCTGGGAATCCAATTGGGTTCTCAGTAATACCTACATGACATCCCATGCTATTTGGGACGATCATGCAACTTGTCAAACAAATTTTATGGATTATTTAAGCATAATTTTTTCAATTGTTTTGGGTATACCCTTGCTTGAGTCTTTTGGGGCTCGATTAGGATTCATGTTAGCCATTTCAAAACACCAATAGGGGAAGATTAGATATGTTAGTTTATATATCCTTTGTACAGGATTTTGGATTTTGTTATTCAAGGCTAAGTTTTTCTTCTCTCTATTTGATTTCATACTTCTTATTTTGCTTGCTAGTTTAATTGTTATTGTGTTTGTTTTATGTTTTAATGTTTGATTGTAGTTAAATTTGCGACATGTGGTAATGATTATCCCTTTAGATGACTAGTTGACCTTGTTTAAGCCTTAGTCTACTTTATTTATGCTTCAATTAATAGTTTTCTCTCATGCCCACCATGTTTTTAATGAAATGCTTGAATAAGCTTTCATCTGTGTTTTAGGGCAATTGACTTGTACTGAAAGGTGAAGTTAATTTTTTACTGTGGGTAGGAAGGATAGCTAGTATTTGGACATGAAAATAGGTGAAGACAATGATTAAACTGGCTTGGACTAATGAAAGAGGGCTTCAGTGAGATTTGATGGTGCAATCGATCATCTGTAAATGCTAGCATAACTTAGGAAGCTGAGGGTTTTACTCAATTAGTTGATTTATCTTATGTTTAATTATAATCGAAGTCTTTTTTATTTATTTTAGTAGTTTAATTCTACTTTCTATTAGGCATTGTTCTACCTCCTTGAGAAGCTTTAGTTGGCTTTGGTTCTTGGAAACAGCTCCTTGTAGATATGATTAGTTACAATTACACTAGACACTTGTGGTTTAAACTCATTAGAAATTCTTTTTTCTTAACAGAAAAAGTACATTGTCTTAATTAACATGTTTATTCTTACATACATGGATGTTACTATATCCTTACAGGCATGGATGAACCGATCTTCGTCAACAAATATTAATCACTAAGGCTGTGTTTGGTCTTTTGAAAATTTTGGTGGAAAGAAAATTTGAAGCAAAAAAAATAGGGAGAAAGTGGGTTTTTTTTCTCATGCTTGGATTGAGGAAGAAATACAAGAATTTGGATGAGAAATTTGAATGTTGATGAATTATTTGAATCATGTAAATGTCATCTAAGTAGTGCAAGGTTGGAGGAGGTTACGAATTCTTTTGAGAACTTTTCCCAAACTTTTCTTACAATTTTATGAAGAAAATTTCATCACTTGTTTCTAACAATTTTTTCACCTAATTTTCCTACATATTTTTTTGTCTTTGGGATTTTCTCTAAACCAAACACAAGAAAAAAGGTTACTTTCCTAATTTTTTTTTCTTTCCACCTAATTTTTCAAGGTCCAAACGAAACCTAAAAGAAAAAAAATATTTACTTTGTCAAGAAAAGTATGTAAAGAATTAAGTTTACTCAAAGGTGGAATATATGTAAGGTAAAAATATACTTTTGGCTCCTTAAAAAAATTGTTGTCATGATGATGTACTATTCGCTAAGCAAAAGTATTTATAACATATGTAGGATTTGATATGGTGATTCAATTTTGAATCTAAAGAGTAATTATTTACAATTTCCCTTAAGCCTAGATGAGGATGTTGACAAATCAAGAATTATATGTTTTTTATTTTTACTTTTTTTTATGGTTGAATATATATAGATGACATAAAAACTTAGGAGGTTGTTTATATTTTTAAATTCTCTTGATATAGCTTCGAATATAGTTTTTAATCAAAGTATAAGTTCGTGTTTATCTGTCAAAAAAATTAGGAATTATTTACACTCAACAAAATGAAAAAATAAAAAATCTTATTTATTTAGCAAGAGGTGACCCAACACAGGCCGTGGAATCAGCCATTTACAAAGTCAGGTTAGGCTCCCCACAATTCACCCCTTGAGGTGCGGCCCTGCCCCGGACCCTGCATAAACGCGAGATGCTTGTGTATCGGCCTGCTCTTTTTTTTGACCCAACACAAAGTTTAGTGATCCGTTGCACTAATATTAAAGTTTAGTGTTTTTTAAATTGCATTTTAAGTTTGGTGATTTTTTGAATTTTAGAATAAATTTGAATGATTCTTTAGAACTTTCTTTGTAGGGAAATCTTTATAATACAAATGCAAAAATGGGTGATAAGCTGATTTTGCAGGGATTCAGATTTGCTGTGATTTGGTGCAATCTCACCAACTTGGTATGTGAACAAAATTCAAAATTTGAAGTACAATACCCACTACCCCTCAAACAGTCGTCTAGTGAAACTACCACTCAAATTACAAACCCCACTAACTCTCAAACTGAAAAAAAAAAACAAACAAAAAAAAACAGAAAACTAGCTACCCACTGGAGAAAACTTCCCACATTGCAGACCCTCAAAACTGTAATCAAAGAAAAAAAAAACTGAAATTTTACAGCGTCCACCTTGGACAGAACTTCCCACACTGCACAATTCCAGTGAATCACATCTACACCACAAGCCCCATCCCCTACAACTTCCACAAAAACATCAACAACCCCTTCCCATCCTCATCTAGATCCCAACTTTTCACATCCTCATACTTGCTGCTACGCTTTTGCCTCCTGTTCCTGTACCAAACAAACCAACAGGTACAATATCTGATATAGGCATCTCATGGAAATCATATTTTAAACATTGATTCAGTTCACATATTCATATTTGTCACCCTTCATTCACAATGCAGATTGGGAGCATACCAACGACCCCATACACTGCCAACAATTGCGTGCTGAGGACACTTACAACAAGAACCATAACCAGATTTGACATAAACAGCTCCACTCATAGCACTCCAGGTTTACATTACTTTCCCCCGTCTAATCATGCTTAAATCATTGATAATGTGCACATAATAATACATTACACCATTAATTGATAGTACAGACTAAGAGCACAACAAAGCCTTTGATTGCGTGTTGAGGTTGAAATTATAGCATTGAGGATAAAGTTAAGACTACTCTGCCCATCACATTCTAGGTATGTTATACCTTACCTCTTCCCCCCTGCCCACCAAACCACTTATATCTATGAAAATTATTAAAACTACGCATGTGTTATGAAAACCAAACAACAACAATCCTGTAATAGATAAAGAGGCATATATTTTTCCACACATTATGCGTAGAACAGATAATATGAAACCTTTCAAAGCACCAAACAAATGAAATCCACACTCAGAAATATTAAAAAAGTAAAAACGCATCCCAAACTAACTGACTATTCTTAATTAGGAAACATACACATCTATACATAAATATATATCTACGTACATAGACATACAAAATTTATACACATACTAACAGTAGCTTTACCGGCCCAAATTGACAAAATACCGTACAGTTAGCATACCTTTAGCATAAAGAAAAAATGAGATACCAAAATCAGAAGCCCAGAATTGACAAAATATCATACAGTTAGCATACCATTAGCATAAAGAAAAAAAGAGAAACCAAAATCAGAAGCTCACACCCCTATTGCAAATGAATATGGTCAGTAATAACAGCTACCACACATGAGTATCCATCACAAGAACAATAACCTGTTGTTCTTAATAATACATTTCAACTCTTCAATGTGTGACTACATAATTCGATTACCATGCTACCTACAGTTCTACGATAAATATTAGTGCCATAAACGAATCCACATCATGCAAACCCATACAATTAACAGTGCCAGAATCCATCACATTGCAAAACAACAAGTTGGTTCAATTAAGGATGCATGCATAACTAAAGCCTAGCCTACAACAAGACACCAAAATCGAGAGTGCTACTACCACATGTAACAGTCCATCCTTTACTCCTCAAATAAACTTTGGCTACCAGTGGCTTCATTGCACAAGTATATGTCTCAATATCAAATATCAGAATACCCAACACAAACCAGAAATTTCCAGCAACCATATAAATTAAACCTTATCAAGACAAAATATGGGAAGAAATGGTAGGGCGATATGATGACTGATCTTCACAACCGCCAAGAGCACATCATGTCCATATGGCTAAATCTAAATCATAGTCATAAGAAGCACCTACTAGACACCAGCATACATTGAAAATTTTCACATTTGACATAAGCATTATAAATTTACTTTAATGCATATAGCTCTAATAGTTAGGATAACCATTTCACCACAAGGAAATAACCAACACAATTTGAAGCTTAAACATCTTCTAATTGAACATAAGCACATATGAGCAACCATGGAATAGATAAATAGACATAAACATAGGAAAAAAACTCAAACAGTTGGCATAAACTATTTACCACCGCGAAATAAAGCATACAACATAATTTAGTCATTTCATATAAGCATATTTGTCTTCCTTTGGAAGCATACACACATACTAGTTGACTATTCTTAATTAGGAAGCATACAAATTTATACACATAGATTACCATAATTTAAGTATGAGTAGTTCTCTTTTGGTTGATTTGACTTTCATATACATATACATAGTATAAAGACATACATACAACAAAGGACCCATGCTAAGCTCAACAAAAGAATAGGCATACTCAACCATAAAAATCTAAAGCAATGAATAAAAACTGGATGTATTGTTCAAAAATTAATAATTATTAAGGGGAAGATATGGTCAAGAAATTGACCCTTATCAATAAAACCTTATCAAGGCAGATTATGGGAAGAAAGGTTAGGGCAATAACAATTAAGGGTGAGTTAAAGAAATTCATATGAACAAAACCAGCCAAACTAGCTGCCAACAGGAATGATATAATGCAAACAAACATGAGGCCCCAATATGAAGCCTTTCAAAACACCAAAGAAATGAAATATTACAACAAAAGGAAGGGGGAAAATGCTTGGATGGAACTACTAATCAGGAATCGAAACAGCTAGTGATTGTTAGAAAACACAAAAACAGAGCAACCAAATCAGGGCTGCCCAACACTTTATTTCCACAAATTAACAACTTTGGATAGAAACAGATCTCTAACATCAGATCCGCAACGGAGGGGTGGCGCATGTGCAACACGTGCCGCCGATGAAGATGTCTATTGACTGCCTTCTTCCTCCTTCGTCCTCCCAAACCCCCGAACCCAAACCATGCCAAAAAGTACAGCACCACCATGAAAACGGATGTACGTACACCAATGCACCTCTGCCTTAAAGGGCCTTGGCTGCGTGAGAGGCATCGGTGGACTCGGCTTTTGCCGAGCTACAACATGGTAGTGTTTTATTTCCTAAGGGGATATGCGAAGGTGGTGGACAACGCGGATTACATCACTTGGTCACAGAGATATCAGATACATGGGAGCTTTTATCAGTGGCATAAACGAATTCAAATCATGCAACCCCATACAATTACCAGTCACATTGCAAAACAAGCTGGATCAATTCAGGATGCATGCATAACTAAAATCTAGCGTACAACAAGACACCCAAATCGAGAGTGCTGCTACCATATGCAACAGCCCATCCTTTATTCCTCAAATAAACTTTGGCTACCAATGGCTTCATTGCACAGGTATATAACTTAATATCAAACATCAGAATACCCAACACAAACCAAAAATTTCCATAAACCATATAAATTGAACCTTATCAAGACAAACTATCAACACCATATGTGTGTGTGTGTGTGTGTGTGTGTGTGTGTGTATACATATATATATATATATAT
>JACYFF010010365.1:22651496-22667400 GCA_017589665.1 Selenicereus undatus
ATATATATATATATATATGACCTACAAATTTATATACATACTAACAGCAGCTATACTAGCCCATAATTGAAAAAATAGCATACAGTTAACATACATTTAGCATAATAAAAAACCCATAAACCAAAAGCACAAGCCCACACCTCTAATGCAAAGGCATATAGTTAGTAATCCCATATAACACATGTGACTACTAAAATAAAACATATGAAGTGGCATAAAAACAGGACATAAGCTCTGAAAGTTGGCATACCTGATCTTCATAGTCACCAAGAGTACACCATGTCCGCATGGCTAAATCTAAATCATAGTCATAAGAACCACCTACTAGACACCAGCATTTACTATTACACGAGAAAGGAAACAAAAACATAATTTGAAGCTTAAACATCATCTAATTTAATATAAACACAGAAGAACAGCCCCAGAACAGACCACGTATCTGAACTTCCCCACACAATGGGTATGGAATCATTCTTCTAGAAGCTGCATGGTCCGTAGAAAAGGTTCTTCAATTGGTCGACTTCCGTTTGCACATCCAAACTGTGGTGAACGATATTACTTGAGAATACTTCTTACCAAGATTTGTGGAGCAAATTCTTTTGATGATATTCGTACCATACGTGGTGTCCTACACCCAACATTTAAGTTAGCATGCATGGCACTGGGTTTGCTGGATGATGATGATGATGAGTGGCATGTTGCTTTGACTGAAGCATCAACCTCGGCTTCAGGTGTGCAACTACGAAATATGTTTTATTCCATGTTGATGTTCTTCGAGATTGCTGATCCAGTGAAGTTGGAAGATGCACATTGGGCGCACCTAACAGATAACCCGCTACATGCCATACGACGGCAAACAAGAATGCCGGATATGGATTTACCATCTATCGAGCTCCAGAATCTTGGCCTACTTGAGATAGAACATATCTTGAGTAGGAATGGATGATCGCTGTGAAATTTCCCTCCGATGCCACTCCCTTTTATCAAAGCTGCAGTTTATGCAACAAATCGGCTTATTATTGATGAACTTGATTATGATACAGCTCTAGAAACATCAAGATTTGAAAGTTTTATAAGAGGGTTGAACTCAGATCAGTATCATGCATACATATCAGTATTCGATACTCATAACAGAGGTGGAGGGGGTTGTTCTTCATATATGGTAGTGGATGCAAGGGAAAGACATATCTATCGAATACTATAATCTCCAAGTTCCGATCAGACAAACATATTATCCTTGCCGTCGCATCGTCAGGAATTGCTTCTTTACTATTACCCAGAGGGAAAACAGCCCACTCAGTAATACCCTTACAACCTGATGAAACGTCAGTTTGTTACTTCAATAAGAGGTCTGAGCGTGCAGATCTTATCCGTGAAACAATGTTGATTATGTGGGATGAAGCACCAATGATCAATCGTTTAGCATTTGAAGCCGTTGATCATCACCTCAAGGACATATGTGATAATCAAAATGCCTTTGGTGGAAAAATGGTCCTTCTTGAGGGAGATTTTAGATAGATACTTTCTATGATTACACACGGAAGTCGTGAATCTATCATTGCGGCTACAATCCATTGAGTAACATTCTAGAATGAATGTAGTCTTTTGCACTTGCGTATAAACATGATGCTGCAATGAATAAATGAACCCAACAAGACCATGCACATTATAAAGGAATTTGCTCGATGGATATTACAAGTTGGAGATGGTGAAGCACAACGAATAGCTATTTTAGATGATGGAGAGCTTAATTGAATTAAGTTACCGGAAGAATTCCTCATACGGAATGACGACAATGGTTTACACAATTTGATCACATCATTTTAACCTGATTTTGCTATTAAGTATGAAGATTTGTCATATCTTCGAGAAAGAGGGATTCTTGCACCAACAAATGATGATGTCGCTGAAATAAACACAATCATGTTGTCCATGCTTCCTGGAGATATGAAGAGCTATTTGGGTTGTGAAGTCTTTTAAACGCTAACAACTGTGGTCCTTTCAGTGACATGAAACCCCCTGAATTACTGCATTCCTTAAAGGTTTCTAGATTGCAAAATCATTATTTAGATCTTAAAGTTGATGTGTCGGTTATATTATTAAGAAATTTGAATCAGTCAATCAGGTTATGCAATGGTACTCGCTTGGTTGTCAGTAAAATGGGTGATAGAGTGATTGAGGCCAAAGTAATATCTGGCTCAAAAGTTAGAGACACTGTCTTAATACCCAGAATCGATTTAACACAATCCAATATTCCAGATCTACAACTCAGAAGATGGCAGTTCCCTCTAAAATTGGCATTTGCAATGACAATCAACAAAAGTCAGGGGCAAACTTTGAATAAAGTTGGTGTATACCTTCCAAGACCCATGTTCAGCCACGATCAACTTTATATTGCACTGTCACGTGTTTCATCCCCTTCTGGCTTAAAAGTACTACTTTGTAATAAGATAGGAGTTCCAGTAGATGTTACAATAAATGTTGTGTATAGGGTTGTATTGAACCATTTGTAGATTATTTTATCCTACAGTTTATTCATTTCACCTATTACATTTTGTCTGCTAAATTAACCTATTTTCAATCATACAATAATGGTGTTATTTATAGTAACGTAGTTCCTTTCACAAATACATTATGGTCATTGCTTTATTATCATGCCATACTATCTGCTTTAATTTCTTTAAGATTACAGACATGGCATCTTTAGCACCTACTTTTATGCCTATATGTGCCATCAACTCTTACAATAGATTTGTAGCGTTGATGGTTCGGCTCATGCGAGCAATGTCCATTCGAGTCTATAGGCGACAGACAGTATGGAAAGTTATATTCATGGACTACCAGGTATTGGATTAGTGTGTTCAATAAAGTCCTCATCGTATACATGTATGATGCTTACGAATGGATTTCATTATTTTATAGTGTGATGAGATATTCGGCATCATAGAAGGCAATGCTGATATTACTCGATGGAGGTCCATACTCAGTGCTGGTAAGGTTTATCACATATCCGGACTCTCAGTTGATGCTGCTATAGATGACGAACAGAATGTAGTGATCAACCTTTACAAATTGGTTTTCACGCAGAGAACAACACTTCTTGGTGTCATTGAAGAATGTTAGGATATTCCCTACCAGCACCGACCTCCTTTCCTGTCATTCACCAAGATCTCTCAACATCTTCGGACACCTGATAATGTTGTTGGCACGTATTGTTCACATAGTTAAATTTGCTATCTAAATTTATGCATGCATTTCTTCTGTATTCTTTACAATGTTCTCATTTCCTATTGTTCTATAGACGTCATAAGGATGTTAGTAGCTATATATCCTTTGGAAAAGACCAAAGATAGAGGCACTGCACTGCGAGAATTATTACTTTGTGACATGTAATATGTATTGTGATTAGTTAAGATTTGTAATGATTTATTGTTTCATTTCAATTGTATAAAGATTAGTACATATGATACATCTATTCAGGATACACCCATTGAGACTGACTTTATGGGAGATTTTGCGGAAGTTGAGGGCACCTATATTCAACAACATTTGATTGCTGAAAATATACTTCTTGCTTCCAGAGTGCACATTAGAAATTATGAAGGTAAATTTACGTCCACTTTATATAATTTCATTCACAAAACCGTCTAATTTTCATTACTCTGATTGTATATTTCAGTAATATATTTTCTCTCCTGCAATGTAACTGTACGAGTATCAGTTTCTGCTTTGCCTGTTAGTAGATTGCTGATAAACCCAGATATTGAAGCAGCAGAAAACTTTGAAGGATGGTATACACAACATGTAACATTAATTTAGGTTTTCTAATTCTATACACCTTATATGCACTTGACCTCACACATGTTACTTTTCATGTATGTATTAGGTACTTTGGCACTTTAGGGTACCTTTGGCACTTCAGGTGTAATGAAGCATTTCGATTTCATGTGCATGAGAACATTACGCATGTGCCATCTGGAGAAATTGTTGGTAGCTAAACGGATTAGATTATATGAATATGCTACTGTGCCAAATGTAAGCTAAACGTTTATTCAATAAATGTTCCTTATGCTTACATACATTCATTCAATATCACATAATTTTCATATTTTATTATATCTAGGTTAAATATTTTCGAATTTTTGCATATATTGCTAAAATCCATCTGTTGCTTTATGACGCTTGCACTAATTGCAACAAAAGTATCCACACCTATGTATTCGCGCTTAATGTACCGTATTGCATATATCGATCACCAAGTTTGACTCGGAGTAGATTTGCATCTATGATTCTCTATTGTTTCAGAGTCTATTATGCTTTCCCAAATTTTTGTTTGCATTAGTTTAACCATCCCTTTTTAATTCCAAAATACAAGTTCATCTTCAGAGTTGTGGTACACGATATTATAGGTTGTAAAGAGTTCACTGTTTTTTATGAGGATGCTCGAATTCTTTTACATACGACCACTACACAGTTGAATATGTATGCAACACAGGTATTCTCATTGTCGCTGCTTATCATGTTCACTCAAGTTATTGTTCCACCGTTGCCTAACCTGTGTTACTATTGTCCACAACCATATGGTCATCTATTGCTCTATGTGATTATAGATAATTACATAGGAAAACCTTGAGTTTTCATTCTAGAGCCTCTAGGCTGGCATGAAGTAGAAGCTCCTGTCGCTCTTATTGTGCTAGTCAATTGGGAGGAAAAAGTACATTATATACGACATACTAATGTTAGGTACACCAGGTACATAATGTGTATAGAAAATTCCCTTCTATCATTGTTAATCAAATTATTACTAAATCTTGATTTTTGTTTCAGGTACATGAGAATGAGGTGGATTCTTCATCATTGGCGTCATTGCTTAACTTATCATGATCTCATTTAGCGTACTTTGTATCAAGTTTTGTGTACGAAATTGCTATATATTTAATTTTTTTTGTTGTGTTTTCCCCTTCTCTTCACTGATGTATAGTATTAATTATGTCCACACCAACTATCCATTTATTGTTTTGATAACATAGCCATCAATTATTCATTTAAACATGCTCCGTGCTTTTGCACGTGCCCAGACTAGTAACATACAAAAACAATTTCAATACTTCTAAAAAAAAGAAAATAACGAGACCACCCGGATGCCCTAAATAGGAAGACGTCTTGCTCATATGCGCATTGCCTATCCGCTATCCCATCCACCGTACGAATTCAGATCATGCTTTTTTGAACAAATAAAGAAATGGCTGCTATTACACATTTCTTCAAGATAAATTGAATTGATCAACAGATATTAATGACAACAGTGTCAAAAGCATCCATGGGCACTGCACCTACCTCCACATATCATCTCCTCGGCTATTAGAAGTAAACCTTGTAAAACTAACCCGACACCCAAAGTTCGAATCAAATGACTCAGATCTATACCCGATCCAACATCTGAAATGCGCTCACTTAAAAGTAGATCCAAAATTCAAATTGACTGCAACCGAACCATACTCGACCCAAAATTTTCTAGAAAGTTGTTTGTTTTTCCATGACAAGCATATTAAACCAAAAATTGATTCACATGAAATTGATAGGAACCGAAATTAACCTGACCTAAAATGAACCGATTTGAAATATCACATAATGTAAAATATGGCACGATCCAAACTTAATTTGATCTATACCCAATCAAATGATCCATTTATTAGGCCTAGTTTTAAGGGCATGGGAATCCACCAGAAGACATCTGAGACGCTATAGAATCTAATTGACGTGACAAATGTCACCCCATGAGTTGTTTTCTCAATTAATTAGTATTAGGTTCATATACAAAAGTCACATCAAATATGTCATTAGTCACTCATACAATATTAATCACATAAATAGCTCAAGAAAAAGATTAACAAAGGCAAATCCACTATGTTTATATATTTCTTATTGTCTTGCCTTTAAATTTTCAAAGTGAATACTCATAATTATTTGAACAATTCTATAATAGTCAACATTATTTTCAATTACTATAATTGATAACCTCAACTGTTGATCAGTTGATCTTATAAAAAATATGAACCATTGAAAATATTTATAAGTGACTTACGTAGTCGATTAGGTGAACTGTTGACCTTTAGATATTCGAGATTTGATGCATTAATTTCTATAATCTTAATGTTTTTTAATTTATTTTCAAGCACCCTGACTTATGAACTTTTTACAATTTAGTCCTGAAATTACAAAAGTATTCTTACTATTGTCCTTTTTGATTTTGATTTTTTTTTTAAATTCAACCCCTCTCTTTTAAATACCCACAATACTATCGATAGAATATCTAATAGCAAAAAGATAGTTTTCAGGGTTTTAGCCTTAAAAGAAAAAAACTAAAATGAAAATAGTAAAAGTATTTTTGTAATTTAAGGACTGAATTATAAAGAATTTGTAGGTGATTGTATTTAAAAATAAATTCAAAAATATTAGAATTATAAAAATTAATGTATCAAATCTCAAAAAAAAAAAACAACAGTTCTAAGTTAAACGAAAGTTGCACAACATCTATATATGGCGAAAATAATTGCAATCTGCAATGAATCTCTCCACATATTGACACCCTTCCACTCTAAATGGAAGAGTTGCAAACCATTCATAATTTCTTTAGAAAAATAAAAGAAGAAATATTTGCTCAAGGTGTGCATGTAAACGAGTAGACCTGGCAAATGGGTCATTCGGTTCGGGTACGGGTCGGGTCAAGTTCGGGTCGGGTCATTTTCGGGTTAAGTGACATTTCGGGTCGTTTCGGTTTGGGTCGGGTATGGTTCGGGTCAGGTTGATTTCGGGTCAAGCAATTTTTTGTGAAACACGCTTGTCATGCCAAAACAAGCAACTTTGTTGAAAATTTCGAGTCAGGTATGGTTCGAGTTTCGGGTCCACTTTCGGGTGAGCATATTTCGGGTGTCAGGTCGGGCATGGGTCCAGGTCAATCGGTTCTGGTTTCGGGTCTCGGGTCAGTTTTGCCAGGTCTATAAACGAGCCCACAAGTAGACCTGGCAAATGGGTCATTCGGTTCGGGTACGGGTCGGGTCATGTTCGGGTTGGGTCATGTTCGGGTTAAATGACATTTCGGGTCGTTTCGGTTTGGGTCGGGTCGATTTCGGGTCAACCAATTTTTGGCCAAATATGCTCGTCATGCCAAAACAAGTAACTTTTTAGAAAATTTCGGGTCAGGTATGGTTCGGTTCGGGTCAATTCGGGTTTCGGGTCCACTTTCTGGTGAGCATATTTCGGGTGTCGGGTCGGGTATGGGTGCGGATCATTCGGTTCGGGTTTCGGGTCTCGGGTCAATTTTGCCAGGTCTACCCACAAGCCCATTCTTCGTGAAATTTCTCTCTCCTAGGCAAAGACATTTTCCCATCTATTTGGTCATGCAATGTCCATATCAATACACGTACTTCCTCAATCAAGGTGTGCATGCTCTGACAAACACGGACTTCCTCAAGATACAATAAAAAAAGAAATTTAATAAGAAGAATGTATGAAAATTATACTCTAAAAATACATAAATGAGATGTAGACGTATATAATTTTAAATATACCTAATTGTTGGAATATGAAAGTGGATATTGTTCTACACTGGCAAGATTCAAAAGAATATAATAGTTGGTGTTGTCCCAAATTGATGAAATTAAAGGGTTTGAGCATGTATATAAGTTTGTTAGAAGCAACCTCATCAATTTTCAAATTTTTCGAATTGTTTAAATATTTCATCAACTCATGATTCATCCTCTATTTTTACAAAACAAAAAAAAAGTTGAATAAAAGTTTTATAAAACCTATTACTGAAGAAATTGAGATGAGGGGAGCGAATGATACCCTTATTACAGCCTTGTTCTTTTCGTGGGTAAATCAACCTAACCCACTCCTCATTTATTCTCACTCTTACCCACTTCTTTTTACTATTTAAAATAAATATCACTCATTCCCACTCCTTCTCACTCCTATCTACTTCCACCTATTTTTATTATAATTTTCATTATTAATATCAATAAATATTATCGTTGAAATTATTATTATTAATTATTATTATTAATTATTACTATTATTATTGATTATTATCTTTATTATTAATTAATCATTATTATTGTGATTAATTATTTTTATTATTTATGATTATTAAATAAAAGTGATTAATATTAATGATTACTTTAATTAATTATTATTATCAATACTATTAACAGTTATTATTCTTTAAATTATTAACTATCAATTTTATTAATATTTATTATTATTAATTATTAAGTTTTGTTATTATTAATATTAGTATTAATAATTATTCTTATTTGCAAAACTAATAATCACTATTATAAATAATAATTACTATTGTAATGATTACTAATTTTCATTAATAATAATAATAATAATCATAATCATAATTTTTTCTCTCATTTCTCCCGGTTCATGTTAGCGACCTCTGCTACTGTGCTCCAACTATGGCGAAGGGGACGAGAGGGAGAAGAGCACCCACGGAGAGTGTACAGAAAGCTTTGGAATTGAATCGAATCCAATTGGAAGCACACTTATACCGCAGGGGAAGTCTGAGTGAAGGATCGAGATTCTCAATAGCTGAGGAGTTATCTAGGGTTTTTGAAGAAGAATGCATGATAGATTGGGAGAATGAAAATAAAGATCAAGACAGCTGAAAAGGGAAATGTACAACAAGTGCAAACAGAGTCGCTGGCCCCGGGAGGTGCATCAAGTTGGAGAGATTGATTGATGGAAAATCAGGGGGGCGAAACCTTGATGTTTACTGGATCTGACGGGAAACCGAAGATTGCAATTACTGATATCCAGAAGGAGTTGGATTTTTGGCAATTCTCAGTCCTTGCATCTGTCTTAGGTATGAACCCACCAATCAAAGTTATTGATGGTTTCTTTAAACGAGTGTGCGGAACATCTGAGTTCGAAAGGGTAATCATGGTTGAAAAGGGGTTGTTTCTTATTCGTTTTACATCAAAGGCGGATAGACAGAGGGCATTGGAGAGTGGAACTATATTTTTTGATAAGCATCCTGTAGTGGTGAAGAAATGGAATTCGGAAATGAACATGTCCAAGGAGGAAGTACGGATTGTCGATGTTTGGGTTCGACTCCCTGGACTTCATGTTAAATATTGGAGTACCATGAGTTTGAGCAAGATTATAAGTCAAATTGGAATTCCAAAATAAACACATCATTATACAGCAAGGAGAACAAGATTGGCATATGCGAGAGTATTGGTTGAGATCCAAATCAATCAAGAACTAAAAGAGGAGGTGATATTCGAAAACGAAAATGGAACGAAGGTAAGCCAACCCGTCCGTTTTGAATGGACGCCACTGAAATGTAGCAGCTGTGGCATGCTCGAGCACTCCGAGGACAATTCCAACCGAACGCCAAGGATAATTCAAGGATGGGTAAGAAAGGATAATGCACAGCAGAGTATTGTGAGACTGGATCAACATGAGGACCAACAACAACATAACCAAGATCAGAATGTTCAGGAATCACCAGTGGGTTTCACTATCCCCGAAGAACTGGCAAGGCTCCCACCAGAACATCATAGGAGGTGGAAGTACAGAATCCATTTGATTCTCTCATAAATGAGGCTGAAATAATAGCAACAGTATGACCGGGTATGTGGTAAATGCGGATGATGGAGGCATCACAGCACTCATCTGTCCAAATGGATAACATTGGGTTCTAGAATATTAGGGGGCTTAATCACCCCAATAACCAGAAGGAAATAAGGAACATCTTGCTTCAGGAGAAACTGTGATTGTTTGGAGTCTTGGAAACAAAAGTGAAAAAACAAAATATGGGATTTATTGTCGAAAATACATTTCCTGGATGGTGCTTTACCTCTAATATAGTTGGAGTCGAAGAGGGAGAATTTGGATGGCATGGCTACGAAATAAGTTTGAGGTCTGTATTTTGGAAATGTCAGTCCAGCATATTCACAGCTATATAAGACATATAACTGGGAAGTGCCTTTACCTAACTTTAGTATATGGTGCCAATGAAGATGAAGAGAGAGTAGCTTTATGGGATACCTTGAGGAGATAAGGTAGCCAAATGAATGAACCATGGATGGTGATGGGGGACTTCAATAATGTCATGTCTGTGCCCAAGAGAATTAGATGTAATGTCCCAAATGAAGCTGAGATTAGGCCTTTTGTTCAATGTGCTATGGATTGTGGATTGCAAGACTTGCGGTTCACTGGGAAGTATTACGCATGGAATAAAAGATACCATGATGGGCGATGAGTTTTTTTTTTTCCAAGATTGATAGGGTGCTAACCAACCAATAGTGGCTGAGTGTGTTTTTGAAAAGTGAAGCACATTTCTTACCTGAGAATATATCTGACCACTCTCCAGCGGTGGTGAAATTCTTTAATATGAAGCTTGGCCCAAGATCATTTAAATATTTCAATGTGGAGCAGTGCAGATAATTTCACTGAGATTGTGCAAAAACAATGGGATGACAGAGCAGATGGCACTAAAATCTTTCAATTAACAAGGAGATTGAAAAATGTCAAAGAAGCCCCAAAGTTGATCAACAAGCAACAATACACAGATATTGAGATACATACTCGTCTTGCAAAAGAACACATGATGGATATCGAACAAAAGTTGGATATGGATCCTTTTCATAAGGAACTAGCATAGATGGAAAGCTAGGCAGTGCTGAATTTCAAATGCAAAAATGAAGATTTAATAAAGTTCCTGCAACAGAAGGCAAAGATGAACTGGTGCAAATATGGAGATACAAACTCCAGCTTCTTTCATGGATGTATCAAAGAAAGAATTCAGAAAAATCACATCTATGAAGTCCAAAAGTCAAGGAACAAAAGTTGTGGGTTTTGACCAGGTGGGGAGGGCTTTTGTCCAATAGTACTTTGAGATGCTAGGGAATGAATCCACTACTACAGGGCCAGTAGAGAACGTGATCATTGCAATGGGGCCAACCTAAGGTATGCAATTACTAGACCCTATCACAGATGAGGAAATTAAAAGTGCCTTATGGAGCATTCCTGACAACAAAGTCCAGGGTCGTATGGGTTTACTAGCCAATTCTTTAAAGATGCATGGCCAGTGTGTAGTAAGGACCTTACTAAGGCAGTGAGAAATTAGTGAGAGATTTCTTTATCTCTGGTAAGAGCTTAAAACAAATCAATGCCACTAATCTTACTCTTATCCCAAAGAAGCTAAATCTTAGCTTAGTCATAGAATTTAGACCAATTGTGTGTCGTAATGTCACATATAAAGTCATTGCTAAGGTCATTTGTGGTAGACTGAAAACAGCCCTGAGTTCATTAGTGCATCAAAGATAGGCTGCATTCCTTGAGGGGAGAAACATACTACATAATGTATTAATTTGCCAGGACCTAGTGAAGCACTATCTCTACGGACAGGATTACCGGTAGAGGTAAGGTTGCCTACATCTGGATCTCCCCAGACCCCGCAAAAGTGGGACCCACACTGAGAGTTGTTGTTATTGTTGTACCTAGTGAAGCACTATAGCAGGGAAGGAATCACTCCTAGATTAGTGATGAAAGTGGACATTAAGAAGGCCTATGATTCTCTAAGTTGGGTTTTTATTGAGAATATGATGAAAGATCTTAATTTCCCAATGCTTCATTGTATGGGTGATGTAAGCCATAAGTACAGTTAAATATTCCATATCTATCAATGGGGGTAGTTTTGGTTTCTTTGAGGGCAAAAGTGGTGTAAGTCAAGGGAATCCCATTTCACCCCTTATCTTCGTGATTTGTCTAGAATATCTATCAAGATGCTTGAAGTTAGCAGGCGTGCATGAAGAGTTTAAATTTCATCCACAATGCAAGACCATGCAAATAACTCATCTCAGCTCTGCAGATGATATAATATTATTTGTTAGTGGGAATGTAAGATCTGTGGAGATCATTCTTTAACATTTTTCAAGGTTTTTAGAGGCCTTTAGTTTGGTAATTAGCAAGGATAAATAAAGAATAATTTTCGGAGTCCCAGAGGAGGTTAGGAATCAGATTGTGGAGGTTACTGGGTTTAAAATAGGTAATCTACCTATGAAATACCCGCGAATTCCTCTAGAACAGGCTTATTTATTGGTCATCCATTATTCTTCTATCAGAAACAGCTATCCAACAAGTGATACAAGTGTGTAGGGGTTTCCTTTGGGGAGGAGATGCTGTAAGTAACAGGAGCCCTTTAGTGGCATGGGATATTCTATGTAAACCTAAATTAAAAGGTGGATTAAGAATAAAACAGATTGAGGCCTGGAAAATAGCCGCAGTGGGTAAGTATGTGTGGAATATTGCATGTAAAGCTGGTAACTTATGGGTCAGGTGGGTCAGCCATATATACCTCAAAGGCAACCCTTGGTAGGAGTACGATGCCCCAGCATGAGCAAGTTGTTCTTGGAAATAGGTGGTCAGAGTAAAGAACACCCACAAGGATGGATTTCATCACCAGACTAGTAAATGGAAAGACTGCAGATCAGGTAACTAATCCATTGTTGATGCTTATAAATGGTTGACAAAGGAAGACAGTCCAAACCTACCCTAGACAAAAACAGTTTGGAGCAGATGGAACATTCCTAAAGCTAGCATAATCTCTTGGTTGGCAGCTCAAAACAAACTACAAACTAAGACCAGATTATGCAAATGGAATATTATCACATATGACACCTGTGTGTTATGCTGCATAGAACCAGAAGATGAAGATCACTTGTTTTTCCAATGTCAATATAGTGCTATAACGCTAAAGATGGTTAATGATAAATATCAATGCAAGATTCCTAAGAGTGAAGCCCGGATGTGGCTGGCTAGAAGGAAAATGGGCAAAATAAAGAAGGGCCTATGTTTGGTTTATACAACTATGGTATAGGCAATTTGGAATGAAAGGAATACAAGAGTTCATGGAGGGGGCAGAGAGAACGGGAATTCAAATAATAAAGGAGATAATACATACTATTACAAATAGGATCAAGTGCATAGCAAAGGAAAATGAACAGAGGAAATTTCTTCAATGATGTATAGATAGACACAGAAACAATCACAACAATCATGGGATAGGTTGCAATGGTACTACTATAATCAATGAAACACTTACTCGGTGACCCCAAAAAAATAATAATAATCATAATAATTATCATTGTTAATTATTGTGAGTATTAATATTAATATTAATGTTAATAATTATTATGATGACTACTATTAATATTAACAAGAATTGTTCTTGTAATTATTATTGTTAATTATGATTATTATTAAAAAATTTTATGACTTATTATTATTTTATTATTAATTAATATTTACTATTTTTATAAAAATTATAAATAATTATCATTAATTATTATTACTTAATACTAATATTAACTATACTAATTCTTAATATTGACATTAGTAATTATTGTTATTATTAATAGCAATAATAATAAGCAATTTTAACATTAATGTTAATTATTATTGCAATTATCACTAATTTTGTTAATAATAATAATAATAATTACAGAAATTATAATTATAATAATAATTATGATTATTACAATTATAATAATTATGATTATTAACATAAATATCACTTTTAATTTAACATTAAAGATCTATTATGATTATTATTTCTTAGAATGATTACTGTCCTTTTCATTTTTCATTATTATTATTCACTATTAATTATCAAATTTGTTACTAATTAATAATTATTATTATAATAATTACAATTAATTGTTAATTATTTACATTTATATTTAACATCAATTAATAATAAAACTAAAATAATTAATTATAATATTAAAAATAGTAATAACAATAACAATCAATTATTATTACTTAATTAATTTTAAAATTATAACTATTAATATTAATAATTATTAACATTAACTATCATTATTATTAGTATTATTAATATTAATAAATACTTTTATCGCCCTTCTTAATATTGCTAGTTATTATTTTTATTAACACTAATTATTAATAATGTTACTAATTATTAAGTTTTATTAGTTTCATCATTCATTAATATAAATAAGTATTAATAACTGTTAACATTGATATTAATAATTATATTAATATTAATAATTACTATGTTTATTATTATTACGCATATCATTTATTATGATTGTGATCGTTAATAATATTCAATAATAACAAAAATTATTAGAATAATAATAATAATAATAATAATAATAATAATAATAATAATAATGATAATAATAATAATAATAATAATAATAATAATAATAATAATAAATAGTAACATGAATTTTAATATTAATGATTATTATCAATATTAACAATTATTATGACTATTATTATTACTTGTAATTATTATGGTAACTATTTTTATTATTAAAAATAACTATTATTAGTGACTAATTATTATCTTTAGTATTAATTTATAATCGTTATTATAATTACTATTACTAATTAATGATAAGATTAAAAGTAATTATTCTTAATATTCACAATAATAATTATTATTAATATTAACAATAATAAGAATTATTATGATCACTATTAATATTAATTTTGCGAATAATTATTATTATTAATCTTAATAGTTATTATGATTTTATTAACATTAATAATGATTTTTATAATTATTGTTGTTAATTATTATTAGTAACATTAATAATTATTATTATTAATGAGTCATTATTAAATTTATTATTAATTAGTAAATGTTATTGTTATAATAATTTATTAATTATTATTAATTATTATTATTATTAGTTAAAAATATTAATAGTAGTTATTTTTAAAATAATAATTATTATTGTTATTAATTATTTAATTAATTAATAATTTATAATTTATAATACTTATTGTTATTATTAATAATAGTTATAATAATAACTACTTTTCTTAATATTATTAATTGTTAAATTTATTATAATTAATTATTGTTAATATTATTGATTAGTTACTTTTATTGTTAACAACATGAATACCACTTATTAGTATTTACAATAGTAATATTAATTCATATTTTTAATATAACTAGTTATTTTTATTGTAATTAGTACTAGTATTCATTAATAATAATGGTTACAATAATAATAATTATTATTATTTCTATTAATACCAATAAATATTAATTATAATTAATATGAATATGAATATTAAATATTAATATTGATGTTAATGATTATTATTGTTGTTGTTGTTATTGATATTAATAGGAAGTATTTTTGTAGTTATTGCTTTGAATTATTATTATGATTAATTGTTATTGTTATTATTATTTAATTATTATTACTAATTATTATTGTGTTACACAAGTCGTTAGCATTACTAATATCAAATATTCTTGCTCATTGCCACTCCACATCCAACAAATCATTCCTACCCATTCCCAAGCATTTCTTCCGACTTCTACCCACTACCACTCATTTCTTTCAATTCCTCATATTTCCATTCCTAGACCTGGCAAATAGGCCATTCAGGTCGGGTATGGGCCGAGTCTTAGTTCGACTCCAGGTTCTTTCGGGTCAAACACATTCGGGCTATGTTCGGGTTTGGTTCGGGCTTAGGTTACTTTCGGGTCAATGATGTTCAAGTCAGGTATGGGTTCGGTTCGGGTAAAATTCGAATCAGGTCTATTTCGGGTTGTCTACAGTAGTGGTTCTGATTGGGTACTGGTCGAGTCTAATTCGGGTCGGGTGTGGTTCGTTTCAATGTTTGGGTCAATATCGGATCGGTTGTAAATCAGATCGGCATCAATCAAATCGTAGTAATTTTGAATCATTGTATGGTGTCAACAGAGTCATTTTTTCTCCTAAATTGTATTTAAAAGAAAAAAAATCATTTAATTAGACAAGCTCATTTATTCTATATTCTCTTTTAATTCATACGTTAATGATTATAAGATTGTGCTATACACACACAGATACAT
>JACYFF010010365.1:22712133-22793566 GCA_017589665.1 Selenicereus undatus
AAAAATATTTATTATTTCTATATAAGTTTGTATATTATATTATGTGTTAATAATAAGGTATCACCTAAGGTTTTGCGGCTTGTTCAGTAATTACAATTTGGTTTCTTTAAGTTAAAATTTCTAAAACATGAACTTATTCTATAATAATGAAATAATAAAAACTTTTATATCCATTATAATCCCTTAATCTCTCGTTGATAATTAGATTATCATAATTAATATTGACCATGTTATCAAATTCAAGGAGACAGATAAAATCGCCGACAACGACAGTGACGACAATAACAACAATAGTAATAATTGAAATAATCATGGAAATCATATTTATTTTTCTATTATCTCTAACAATACATGCTCAAATTTATATTTGTATCAAAAAATACAAAATATTAATAATAATAATAATGGAAATCCAAAATATTTATTATTTCTTCATAATTGTGTATATTATATTATGTGTTAATAATAAGGTGTCATATAAGGTTTTATGACTTGTTCAGTAATCATAATTTCGTTTCATTAAGTTAAAACTTCTAAAATATGAATATATTTTATAATAATGAACTAATAAAATTTTTTATATCTATTATAATCTCTTAATCTTTCTTTGATAATTTGATGATCATTATTAATATTGACTATGTTATCAAATTCAAACGGAAAGATAACAACGACGACAACGATAATGACGACAATAACAACAATAGTAATAATAGAAATAATTATCGAAATCGTATTTATTATTCTATTATCTCTAATAATGCATGCTCAAATTTATATTTGATTGAAAAATACAAAATATTAATAACAATAATGACGGCAATTAAAAACGTTTTGGTCCAGGAGTCACAATGGGCAATACAATATAATGAGGGATGGGAGAATCGAACCTGAGACCTAATGTACCTAGTAAATAGTACAATACAATGAGGGAGGGGGAATCGAACCTGAGGCTTAATGTGGCCAGTAAAGAGAGAGAGAGGTTATTGTACATGCTATCTATTGAGGCGGTTGTCGAGATAAATGCAAGGGCTAAGATTGTTTAAGATATTGATCCAACGGTTGTGGAGCAACATATACCTTAAATTTACTCTCATGCTAGCATTTTCCATTTCCTCAACACTCAGCCCTTACACATTTTAGCATTTATAATATAAAGATTAGCGCAATATGAAAATGACATCAAGCCAATTATCGGATAGAACTTGTTCAACATTGGTATGGGCGGTCTTTAATTCTCAAGTTATAAAATTAGGTCCGCATATGAGGCCTTGCTCTTGTCGTGGGTCAATCCTAAAATACCAATCTTAACCCACTTTAATCCATTTCAACCTATTTCAATCTAGTTCAACCCACTTTAACCTACTTCCACTATTCTAACCAAGTTCAATTTATCACATAAAAAAAATTCAACGTTCTTCAACCTACTTCAACCCACCTCAACCTACTTCAACTTATTTCATCATTTTACGCACCCCAATTTACCTACGAAGAGAATAGACCCTAAAAGTCATATCTAATCAATTAACATATAGAACTTCTTCAACGGTGGGAGGAGATAGCTAGTAAGAGGCCGCTACTCATCAATATTAACGACATAAATAGTTGACTGAAGTCGTTTCTTTTCATAATTATGCTTTTAATTTTAAAGAGAGTTTGTAAAACTTTTTATAATTATGAGTTTTTATTGGTAGGAATGGGCAGTGACACGTATAGAACATTCTGACATTAGATAAATGATGCAGGTTTTAATAGGGGAGTACCATTTACAGATATAAGTTATGAGTTTCAAAAATAATATGTATGCAATGAATTCTAACAACGTAAAAAGTGGGATACGGTACGCTTATATAATTCTGGAGGTATCAGCAATCAGTCCGGCCGACTATTGAAGAGTCAATGAACACAATAGAAAGAAGAAGAACAATGGATTGGATATACAATGTGTTGAACATAGTAGCTCCACCGTTCATCCTTCTCTTGGTGTGCCTATTTCTACCACTCTTTCGGTTGCCCAAATTGTTCATTTCCATCTTACGTTCATTCTTTTTCACCGAAGACATTGCTGGCAAAGTTATCATCATTGGCGCTACCTCCGGCATCGGTGAGGTAAGTTTCATTCTTTTTTCTTTCATCGTACTTCCTTGTATAAGTTGCATTCTTTACATAAATATGGATTTGGTCATGGTTTAATTTATACATCCACATTTGAAAAAATTACCATTTTCTTTTACTGGCTCCCCCCATTCCCCCGGGCTTCTTCTGGGGGCTAACGTCAAATATTTAACATTTACACGCATACTTGAGCAGATTTTCAGTTTAGACAAAGTCTTCTTATTGTTGGTTTATAGTAGGCTACTTGAAAAATTAGTTATTATCTTTTGTTTTGGTCTTTGGACCTCTATTTTAGTAGAGTCAAGCTGCCATTGGATTAGTGGCAAAGTAAGGAATTTTCGAAAGGGGGATTGAAAATATCTATGCATTTTAACCCATAATTAAATTGTTAAATTTTTGTATCAGTTGGGAATGCCCAAACAAAGAGTCACACATATAAGTTCAAATGAAGTTCCTTCCCAAAACCAATTGACAATGGGTGAAGTAACTCACAAACTTATATATATGCTCAAGCTCTTCAATTTTATCAATGTGCAACAACACCCACTTTCATATTCTTTGTAATTTTATCAATGTGCGACAATATCCACTTTCATACTCAAAAGAAACATACAATTTAAACAAATTTGGAATAGAAATTTTCAAATAAACTGACAAATTAAACAAGAAAAACAAATTAAGTATTTTTGACTTGGAATTGAAATTAAACCCACAAATTAAACAAACTATTGCTATACCCCTGTGATGCAAAGCCGTTGATTTACTTTTTTAATGAATGTGTCTATTTGATTCATCGTTTATATATCTATTTATCTACTTTTAATTTTTTTTTCTCTTATCAATTGATATACATATGTACTGTTAGATAATTCCTTGATTAATAAAAATGAAGTGAATAATATTTTTAAAAAAAATAAAAAACCATGAGAATAGTGGAATAAAATGAATCCCAATAAGAAAATTGTATACAAAAGATAATAATTTAGCCTCTCTAATTTATATATGTAACATCTCTACCCTACAATATAACAAAGAGTTTAGTGTTTCATTATCTCCCTTATTTATTGAGGTCCTAAATACATTAGGTCTCAGGTTTGATTTTTCCTCCCTTTGTACTGCCTTTATGGCTAATTTGAACGCCCCCAAAAAAAATCTCGCTTATTTTAAAAAATTTCTTCTCTAAATATTGGATTACTCAAAAAATTATAAGCTCGTGTAGATGTGTAATATGTTAATCATGGAGTATAATAAATCTTAAAAAAAGTTCCACATTATAGGTAAGCATGTTTGAGTATTTTAATGCTATATTTAAAACAAGTAGGTTTTATCGGTAATTAGAATTTTTCAAAAGTAAAAACTTTTGGTATGAAAAGCCAAAAGGGTGAGAATAATAAACATGAGGAAAACAAACGATGAGAGATTACAAGTCAAATTGTTTTAACAATATAGCATGATAATTTAAAAGGGTGAGCCCAATAAAAGTGAAAAAGAATGAGAGATTACAAAGTAATTATGGAGAGAATATAGACTGATATTTGATATTTAAAATTTTAATTTGCGATAATATTTAATTGTACATTGTGGGTTCTCTTCGGATGGAGTACAGAGGACCCTCAACCAACCTTTTACTCAATATTCAAGATATAAAGCTATAAACGTATAAGCTGTCAATCAAATATCTCTCTAAGAAATTGTATTTTACTAATAGTATAATATGTAAACATATAGAAATGTTGCGTGAAAAGAGTTATTACCAACAATACTTCTTTGCATAAGTTTCAAGGCTTAAAAGCGAAGTAATCAATATTCATTTCAAAATCATAAAGCATTGATGAAAGCATTAAGACAACAGCTATAAATCATATATGTTAGAAATTATTATGGTCAAACCAATTTTAAAAGCTCCAATAGAACTAAAAGCTCTTAATAAAATGTCAAAGAAAATATTAAAATATTAAAAAAAATTTAAATTTTATGTCATAAATAATAAGTATAAATATTGAATTAAAAAAAGAAAAAATCAACCAATAACACCTTGTCAGCTCCACATAAAATTTCCCTTGAAAATATCACCCATTGATCTCACTCTTGTTGTTCCCACATGATAAAATTGCATCAAAAAGAAAAATCTTGTCTTACTCCTTAATTTCAAGTTTTAGCAGTTTCTACCAAATAGAAAAATGGGAGAAAGTTGGGTATGAATATGATTTTTTAAAATAAGAAATCAACATTTTCATGCATATAAATGCATGAAATAATGAGCACTTTTAATATGAAAAAAAATCACCAATAAATTTTATTAGCAAATGAAAGACAAAGTAAACCAATAACAACTCACCATCTCACATTTCAATGCTACCTAAGCTATCCACGTATTAATCTCATATGCTATCACTCAATTTTATATATATTTATATAGATTCGGAATTGAAATTGGCAAATAAACTCACAGACTAAACAAGAAAAGCAAATTACGCATTTTGACCTATAATTAAAATTAAACCTACAAATGTAACAAATTTGGAATTAAATTGGCAAATAAACTCACAAATTAAACAAGAAAAATAAATTAATCAATAAATTGAAGGACTAAATAAGAATTTCAAAAGTAACCAACAAATTAATTGAATGAGAGGACATGAGCTGATGGTTTGTTTCGAGTTTCTGAGTAGCAAAAATTTAGGAAATAAAAAAAATTTAAGCAATGAAAACATGAAGATGAGGACTCGAACCTGCAACTTCAAAACACTAAGTAACAACTCGCTCACCAGTCACCGCACCAACTACTAGGTTAGTACAATTTCCATATAGCTAATTGCCTTCGTTTTTATTTATACAAAAACTTCTTTTCTGTTTTGGGGTGCACATTAAATTTCTTTTTTGAAAGGATGTCAGTTGACCCCATATTAAATTTCTTTTTTAAAAGGATGTCAGTTGACTCCACTGCACTTATGATCCATGCTAGATCTGCCATTGCATTTAGATCTGACAAAATTGACCCGAG
Source organism: Selenicereus undatus (assembly GCA_017589665.1). Lineage (NCBI taxonomy): Eukaryota > Viridiplantae > Streptophyta > Magnoliopsida > Caryophyllales > Cactaceae > Selenicereus > Selenicereus undatus. The sequence continues at coordinate 22,717,253 of JACYFF010010365.1, forward strand.
ATCCGAAATCCAAACCGAATGACCCGGACCCATACCCGACCCGACACCCGAAATATGCTCACCCAAAAGTGGATCCGAAACCCGAATTGACCCGACCCGAACCATACCCAACCCGAAATTTTTAACAAAGTTGCTTGTTTTGGCATGACAAGCGTATTTCACAAAAAATTGGTTGAACCGAAATCGACCCGACCCGACTCATACCCGACTCAAACTGAAATGACCCGAAATATCACTTAACCCGAATATGACCCGACCCGAACTTGACCCAACCCATACCTGAACCGAATGACCTATTTACCAGGTCTAACTGCATTGGTTCATAATAGCATGAAACTCTCTCATAATAGATTTTCTCTAAGAATAAGACTTGAACCCGATAGCTTAATTAGGGTAAACAAATACCAGATTGCTTTAACCTACCGATATTAATAGTTATTATCCATTCGAACTTGATCATTTGTGCATTTTAATTTGATTGTTTGACTTGAACGGTCAACATTGACTATTCCCTTTGATGTGGGAGAAGTAAATAGGATTGCTTGTTTATGGACGGTTAAATCCATCATGTTAAATTTTCGGGGTACTAAATTTCTTGACCATGGACACCCGTTTAGTATGTGCGCCTGTTTTTTGGGCCTGCACTCATTTGCCTTAAAACTTTCAAGAGTTTTCTTGACATGGAATTAAGTCTTTTCAGATTGAAAGGTCTTTACTATGAATCTAAGTCACTTGTAATTAGACTTGATAAAAATTAACTTGACCTGTAAATCTGAGCTGAACCTGCCCGAAAGTTTTGAATTTTGAACACGATTTTCTCGACCCAAGTCCGAAATAAGCCGAACTCGAAAAACCCGCAAATTAGCGGGTCAAACTCGACCCGAACCTGCCTGCTTGACCCGAACATTATATCATTAGTTTTTGATTTTTCTCTTATTTATCACTCTTAATAATAATGGTTAGTCATTTTTATCGAATAATTTAAAAATACATTTTATAACTATTGCATCTATTTATAAATTAAGCAATAATAACCATATTTTTTCTTCTCCATTCTCTAAAAATAATATCATACACAACTTTTAAGTGGAAAAACATTCAAAATGGGTATAAAATTGCATGAGATAACTACATAATCTTTTTAAAAAAGTTAATTTAAAAGAAGACAAGCATTAAGATGTGCAAACATACCATCCTGCACTTAGTTAAACAAATATGTCTAATTATTTTTTAAATTAATTAATTTGTAATAATTTAAAATTTTGATGTTATAACTACAAGATAATATCTTGTGCTTTTTTTATTCAATTTTATTTGGTTTTCGTTATAACTAGTCATGAACTATGATGCTAGTTGTAGGAAAACGGCTAGCAGTTTTCATATAGGGGTTGACCCATTAATAAAGTTTTACCTAATTGGACATGGTAGATTAGTTAATAAAAATATTGAATTATTATATAGGTTATTAGTGGTCAAACTGCTACAACCCATTAAAATTCTGTAGAAGGGCTGGCCCTTAAATGGCTGACTCGTTATTGACCTTCTTTCAATATATGCGTCAATCTACCCAAAATCAAGTGGGGCTTGATTTTTTGCCCGCCCATACAAGATGTTCATATATTACAATAAAAAGTTTGAATATTTTTAATATTCTTTTGAAAAATTGCAATTGTTATGCCTTTTCATTAAATACTGACAATTTTAAGTAAAAATACAGATATTTTTTGATCTTGAAAAAAGAAAAATAACTTACAGAAAAGGCTCTCTAAACCCGTTGGGTTAATCTGAAGCACGTAAAACCGAAATACACCCGCCCGTATTGTATCCGAACCCGAAATACACCCGACCCGTATTTTACCCGAGCCCGAATACACCCGACCTATATTTAACCCATTCGCCCGAACTGACAGATCTACTTGCAATGGTCTTATCCATTTTCTCGAAAAAATTCAAATCAGAAAATTAATTATTGTCTACTACGTTTAAGAAATTTATTCACAATTTCATGCTGATTGGATTTTAATGAAGATGAAATGAAAGCCAACATCTAGCAATTACCATCTATGTGAAAGTTGCAGTAAAGCCCAACCAGTTATCGCTACATATTATTTAACTTTGTGCAGCAACTAGCATGCGAGTATGCTAGAAGAAAAGCATGCCTTGTACTAGCAGATATTAGGGACGAAATCCTTAGCAAAGTAGCTTATACATGCCGAGAGATGGGGTCCCTTGATGCTTTCACGGTGACTGCAGATGTTACCGATGTGAATGACTGCAAGCGCATTGTTGATTCTGCCATTTCACACTTCGGAAGATGTAAGCAATTTACTAATTTCTTATATCATTTTGCACATTGTTTAGGAAGAATCAAACAGTAATCTTCCTGGTGGAAGTCAGGCATACTATCACTAGACTACCCCCAAAGTCTCCCAGGGAATGGTTGCTAGATCTAGCAGTCTGGCCCCACTTTGTAGGTGATAGTGAACTGCATTTTTCATTCGGGCCTTGACTATTTGGCGTGTTGCTAAAAGAGCTTTACCTTGTATTTTTACTTCTAATTGGAAAGAAAGTCTTAAGAATTCACCTTCATATGCTTCTATCAAAAAAATAAAATAAAAATAATTCACATTCCTGTGCTGCATATAATGATTGTTGGCGTAATTGAAATGGATCATCTGGAGTGCAATGCTGGGATTGCATCAGTTAGCAGGGTTGAAGATTATGTAGACATCACTAAAGCACGCTGTGTTATGGTAATTCGCTTCAAATTTTCTCTTCTATCTCGCTGTTAATTGCTTCTTGTCCCTAAAAACAGCCTGAACGTATAAATTCTACAAGTTGACACATGTTCCGATTTTCTTGCAGGATGTTAATTTCTGGGGGTCTGTTTACATAACTCGTTTTGCGATTTCACACCTAAGAAATACTGGTGGAAAAATCTTTGTCATGGCATCTGGGACAGAATGAAGAAAAATCAAGAAAGTAGGAAGAATGCAATTCTGTATTATTATTGTTATTATTTTGTACAAGAGGAATGATATATATATATATATATATATACATGTATATACATGGCAACTTGTTAGTTACAGGATCTTGATGATCTTGATGCAGTAACCAACTTGTAACAACTTGCAACTTGTTGCCAGCTAGGATATTAGTTAATTTACATATTCTTTAACTGAATTAATAGAAGGGGGAGGAGGAGGAGGCTTGTCACCCCCCCTCAAGCTGGAATGGTCTGAACAGTTGACCATGCCAAGCTTGGACATTAGTTCTTGAAACTGATGGCTGGGAAGTACCTTTGTGAGAATATCTGCTAGTTGAGATGTGGTGGGTAAATAGCTAAGTTGTAGGAGACCTTCAAGTACCTTTTCTCTGGTGAAGTGGCAGTCGATTTCTATGTGTTTTGTTCTTTCATGGAATACTGGGTTGCGAGCTATGTGCAGAGCTGATTGGTTATCACAGTTGAGGGTGACAGGAGTAAGATTGTTGATGTCAAGTTCCTGAAGTAGTCTGACTATCCATGTGACTTCTGAGGCTGCTTGTGCCATTGCTCTGTACTCAACTTCAGAGGAACTCCTTGAAACAGTGCCTTGCTTTTTTGATTTCCAATTTATGGGAGAAGATCCTAAAAGAATTAAATATCCTGTTACTGATCTTCTTGATGTGGGGCAAGCTGCCCAGTCTGAATCAGAGAAGGCTTGTAGACTTAGTTGAGCTGAACCTTTGAGGAGAATTCCCTGTGCTGTTGTGCCTTGAATGTAGCTTAATGTATGTGTTAGGGCTTGAAGATGACTTGTCCTTGGGTTTTGCAGGAACTGGCTGAGATATTGTATAGAAAAACTCAAATCTGGCCTGGTGTTTGTTAGGAAATTTAGTTTCCCAACTAAGGCCCTCTAAACTGTTGGATCAGGTAGTAGGTCCCCTTCATCAAGGAGTAGTTTACAGTTGAGTGGAAGTGGAGTGGCAGTACTCTTTTTTAATGCAAGTCCACAGTCTCTTAATAGTTCTCTAGTAAACTTTTGTTGAGAGAGAATGACACATTACTGAGTTTGGTGTACTTCCAAGCCCAGAAAGTAATGCAGTTGTCCAAGATCCTTGATTCCAAATCTGTCATTGAGGCATTGTTTAACATGCTGAATTTCTGTAAAATTTGAACCAGTGATCAAGATATCATCCACATATACTACTATGGCAGTGAGGTGAGCAGAGGACTTGTTTAGAAAAAGAGAATAGTCATTCTTAGATTGGGAATAGCCAAGAGAGATGAGTGTGTCTTTCAGTTTGCTGAACCATTGTCTACTGGCCTGCTTAAGACCATATAGAGATTTCCTTAGCCTGCAGACTTTAGTCTGTGGATTTGGTATGCCTTTTGGCATTTGCATATACACTTCCTCATCCAATTCCCCATGTAAAAAGGCATTATTAATATCCAACTGGTACATTGTCCAATCCTTTGCTGCTAAGATTGCCATGAGTGTCCTGATTGTGGTCATTTTTACCACTGGGGAAAAAACTTCTTGATAGTCAATACCATATTGCTGAGTGAAGCCTCTTATCACTAACCTTGCTTTTAGCCTTTCAAGAGAACCATCAGACTTGAGTTTTGTTTTAAAAACCCATTTACAGCTAATTGCTTTCTTCCCCTTAGGGAGTGTTACAACATCCCAAGTATTGTTCTTTTGCAGTGCATTAACTTCCTTTTGCATTGCCTCTACCCATCCTGGTTGTGCAGCAGCTTGCTCATAAGTGCTTGGTTCTGGGTATTTGTTTATGGTAGATAAACATGTCATAGTGTTGGAAGGTACAATAACTAGATTGCACCAACTCTATTGGATGTTTGGGCAAATGTAATCCTGGAGATGAGGAGGAGGTTTATGATTTCTAGTGGACCTTCTTGGCTGTGTAATTTGTGTTGCAGTTTGATTTCTGAGCTGATGGCTTGGTTCTTGATTCAAGTTAGGAGAAACGGTGCTGGATGGTGGTTCTGTTTGTATTTGATTGCTCATAGTATGTGGAAAGTCTGTGTTATTTTCTTCAAGGATTGGGAAAGGTAACGGTAGATCTGATGTGTGATGTACACCTGAGTAAGGGAAATATGACTCATGAAAAACAACATCTCTTGTTGTCAAGACTTTCTTTGTTTCTAAGTCATAAACCTTGTAGGCCTTTTGGCCATAAGGATAGCCTAGGAAAATGCAAGCTGTAGCTCTTTGATTAAATTTACTTCTATTTCTTTTGAGTGTAGAGGCATAACATAGATACCCAAACACTCTTAAATGAGTGTAAGAGGGCTTTTCTTTGTATAAGACTTCAAAGGGGGTTTTGTTGTCCAAAATTGGTGTAGGAAACCTGTTTATCAAGTAGACTGCAGTAAGGATGCTTTCCCCCCAAAATTTTTGAGGTAAATTGGACTGAATCATAAGGGCTCTAGCTACCTCTAATAGGTGTTTATGTTTTGTTTCAACAATCCCATTTTACTGGGGTGTATCTACACAAGATGTTTGGTGTAATATGCCTTTTTGACTGTAAAACTGGATAACTGTTCCATCCTTAAACTCTGAGCCATTATCAGTCCTGATGGTTTTGATTGAAAGGCCAAACTGGTTTTCAATATAGGTAATGAAGCTTTGTAGTAAAGGAAAAGCATTGCTTTTAGTAGACATTAAATGTATCCATGTTGCTCTAGAGTAATCATCAACAATGGTAAGGAAATACTTGTAGCCATTGTATGTAGCACACTTGTAGGCCCCCCAAATATCTACATGTACAAGCTCAAAGATTCTTGAAGCTCTACTGCTACTTAAAGGAAAAGATTGTCTATGTAACTTTGCTCTAGGGCAAATAGAACATATGATATTGTGGTTTCTCTTATCACAAGGTAGACTAATACATCTCATTTTGTCAAAGGATAAATGCCCTAATCTGAAGTGCCAAGATTCAGCTGCTGAAAAGTGATGGTTCTGGTGGAAAATGGGCTGAGTAGAACTAGAACTGTGATGGTCAGTTTGCCTAGTGAGCTGCAGTGCCAGAGAATGATCACTTGCTGCCTCTTTGCTATGGGTCTGCACGTGGTAGAGGCTTCCTTTTGCTTTACCAAGGACCACTGCCTGTGATGTGACGCCCTGGAGAACACAGTCAATAGTTGAAAAAATGACTTTACCGGCTATTTGCTCACACAACTTATGGACTGACAAAAGGTTAAACTGAAACTCAGGAACATGTAAAACATTTGGTAATGTTAGATGAGGAGTCAACTGGACTGAACCAATGTGAGCTATTTTGGATTGTTTTCCATTTGGCATTGTAATAAATCCAGGAATTTTAACGGGCTGTAAGGTAGAAAAGAGATGTAGATGAGGTGTAATGTGGTCACTAGCTCCACTGTCTATAATCCAACTGCCACTATCAAAGGTTGCAGCAAAACAAAAACTATTTTTACCTGCCATAAAACCTGTGCCAACAGAGGAAGATGGATGAGCATTGTCCAAGGACTGCTTACTTAAAAGCTGAAGAAGTTGTTGATACTGTTTTGCATTAAGTGTTGGCAAAGACCGGGTAGGCTGAGTTTCAAACGAGGTTATTGTATGAACATCTTCTATCCAAGAATCACTTTCTTGGTCTTGAGTTGCAGATGCTGCAACTCTCTTTCCTCTGTACAGCTTGTGGCCTGGGGGGTACCCATGAATCTTATAGCACTTTTGTATTGTGTGTCCTGACATTTTGCAATGATCATAGAACAGAGGCTTTCTAGACCCAGAATTCCTGCTGTTGTATCCATTATTTCCAAGAGTATTATTGTTGTTATTGACTCCATAACCAAGATTGTTTCCAGAATTTCTATTTCCATTTCCTGGACCATAAGTAGTATTTCTATTTCCATAGCCATTTTGATTTCCCATCATGGCAGAAGGGTCTTGGCCAAACACATTGAAAGTGTTGGTATGTAAGGCAGCAGACTGTGGAATTATATGAGCACCAGAGGACATTTCTCTTTGATGCTCTTCTTGAAGAAGCATATAATATGCTTCACTGACTGTCGGTAAAGGTTTGGACATTAGTATATTTCCTCTAATAGTTTTGTAAACATCATTCAATCCTACAAGAAGCTGAATTAACTTCTCCCTTTCCCTCATTTTATGAACATCAACATAAGTTGCACAAGTTGTCCCACAAGAACATGTAGGGGTAGATAACATTGACTCGTGCTCATCCCACAGCTTTTTTATCTCAGTAAAATAGGAAGCAATGTCACGATTACCTTGAGCGATTGAATACAAGTCTCTTTTTATTTGGAAGAATTTTGTGCCATCCGATTGACCAAATCTTTTTTCAAGATCAGTCCAAATCTGCCTTGACGAGTTAGAGAACAATATGCTATCTGAAATGCTCTTTTCCACAGTGTGAAGAAGCCAGGAAATTACCATCTTGTCGCACCTATCCCATTGTGGGAATAATGGTGAAGTTAGAACTGGTTGACTGCATGTTCCAAGGACAAACCCCAGTTTATTCTTGGCTATTAATGCAGTCTCCATAGATTTCTTCCAGGTTCCATAATTTTTGCCATTCAACAGCTCATTAACAAGAATGCTGTTGGGATTGTCAGAAGGGTGTAAGAAAAGAATGTGTGAGGGATTCGAAGTGGCTTCAGACATTGTTTCTGAAGTATTGTTTGCATCTGTGTTTTCTGAAGTAGCAGCCATGGAAGAAGAGAATTAAACGAGCCTCAGCTCTGATACCATGGGACAAAATGAAGAAAAATCAAGAAAGTAGGAAGAATGCAATTCTGTATTATTATTGTTATTATTTTGTACAAGAGGAATGATATATATATACATGTATATACATGGCAACTTGTTAGTTACAGGATCTTGATGATCTTGATGCAGTAACCAACTTGTAACAACCTGCAACTTGCTGCCAGCTAGGATATTAGTTAATTTACATATTCTTTAATTGAATTAATAGAAGGGGGAGGAGGAGGAGGCTTGTCAGCATCCTCTGCTTCTTGGGTACCTATGCCAACACTGAGTATCTACAATGTATGCGACCCTTTTTGTCTCAATTATATATGCACATCCTAAGTAAGACTTTTAGTATGATGAACAGCTCAAACCGCTATAAATCTTGGCTCACTGACATGCAAAAGTTTTACATTCGATTCCTCTAGGAAATTGAATACTCTAACTGGTACTGTATTAAGAACCTTGCTGTGTGAGTTGACACAAGTGTGTACAACATTATGCCTTTTGATTATTTTCAGGCGAGTAAAGCAGCACTTGTAGCTTTTTACGAGACATTAAGGGTAGTAGTTGGCTTCGATATTCATATAACAATAGTCACTCCCGGGTTCATTAAGTCAGAAATGACCAAGGGCAAACACCTTGCTGGAGATGGTCGGATGATCGCTGATGCAACTGTAAGAGATTTAAGCTTCTTACTTCTTAGCTTGTTTCCTTGTAGCTTGTCTGCTAATATTATGCATACTTCACTTCCATTTGGACATTAGCTCCTCCTTAGATCTTATTGTCATTACATCCAATCATATATGCAAATCACTTATGTTGGAGAGATCCAAGGAAGGAGCCCACTTCAACCAAGGTCCATGGCAACAAGCCCAAGTGAGGTTCCATCCTAAAACCAATTGGCAATAGGACGAGTAGCCCATTTGACTTATATAGATGACCCTTCTTTTTCAAACTCCCGATGTGGGACTTCTTTACTCATGTATGATATTCGCAACAATCAAACTATGACTCAACAAACTCAAGACCATTGTCAGTCCTAAGTTTCTTGATCTTTCTCCCAGTCTGGTTCTCAACCAGAGCCTTGGACTTCTTGAACATGGAGAATGTCTCATTTTTCTGTCTCAAGAAGTAAACCCAAACTTTGCATGAGAAATCATCAACAAAAGTTAACATGTAGCGCTTACCTCCAAGAGAAGGAACCTTTGAAGGACCCCACAGATCAGAATGAATGTAGTAAAGGATCCCTTGAGTACGATGCTTCACTTTAGAGAAACTCACCTTCTTCTGTTTCCCAAAAACACAGTGATCACAAAAATCAAGATATGTTAACCAAGCCTCTACCTATAGCTAAGTTCGAGCATTGCTTGGACTTAGTTGGCATTCACAGTATCTACGCGTCCTTCGGGGCATTGCCCCTTTGGGGGGGGGGGGATCACCCTTCGGGGTGCTATGATGGTGTTACAGAGTTGGTGATTAGAGATTTCGGTCCAAGGTAGAGATTGTTGGGTTGTTGGCCCAAAATCAAAGGCGGCTAGGGTTTGTCTTGAAGCGCATTTTCTCCTGGCGGCTAGAGTTTGTCTCTAAGGGTAAAACCCTGGTTTTCTAGATCCTATAAAAGGGGTTTATGCCTAGGATCTAAAATAATTCCAGAATTACTCCTGAATCCCTAAACACATTGAGAGGTTGAGAATTGTGAGAGATATTACTAGAGAGGTTGTAATTCTGCTATTGGATCAAATTACTTGTTGTGATTGTGATCGTTTTGTATTCTCCCTACTCATATAGTGGATTGATTGTACCCGTCGCCGTCCGTGATTTTTTCCCGCATTGGGTTTCCATATAAATCTTGTGTGTCGTTGTTTTGTTCTTGTTATTCTTCTTTAAGTTTCTGAATATCTGTTTCATCCTATTGCTTCCGCTATTAGTTTTCTCTAATTTCCCAACAAGTGGTATCAGAGCTTTGGTTTAGGATGTCTTCAATTATGAAGGTTGATATTCAGAAATTTGATGGGGAGATTAGTTTTAATCTCTGGAAGGTGCAGATGAGAGCAGTTCTCATCCAACATGGGTTGTGGAAGGTTCTGCAAGGACCTCACGTGAAACCCGAGAAGATGACTGATGAACAATGGGCAACAAACCAAAAGAAGAGGTGTGGATCACTGACAGACGAGGAATGGGAAGAACTGGAGTTGAAGGCGGTCTCAACCATTCAGTTGTGCCTAGCACCACATGTCCTGCGAGAGGTGGTCGATAAGGCAACTGTAGTGGATCTGTGGACTCGGCTGGAGGAACTCTACATGACGAAGAGTCTAGCCAACAAGATCCGTTTGAAGAAAAGGTTGTACACCTTTCGTATGGTTGAAGGTACCCCTGTTCAAAAATATTTGAATGAATTTAATTCTATTCTGGTTGATTTGGAGAGTCTGGATGTAAAGATTGAGCATGAGGATAAAGCTATTCTGCTTGTTGTGTCTCTAACCCCTTCTTGTAAACACTTTAAGGAGATTATGCTATATAGTAATTATGATACTATATCTTTTGAGGATGTCAAGTCTAATCTACTTTCTAAGGAGAAATTTGACCATGATATCCATGCTGATCCAGCTGAGAGATTAGTTGTTAGGGGGTAGAACTGAGCAAAAGGGGAACGGTAATAAGAAAAAGAACCGATCTAAGTCTAAGAATCCTCATTCCAATAAGACCTGCAATTACTGTGGTAAATTGGGTCATATTCAGGCTAACTGTAAAAAACTAAAGAAAAAGAAAGGGAAAGAGGAAAAAGAGAAAACTGCTACAGTTGATTGTGCAGTAGAGTGAGAGTCTGATGGTGATGTATTGCTTGCTACCATATCTTTGGCCACCACCTCTGAAAAGGGGTTAGGTGATGATTGGGTTTTAGATTTTGGTTGTACGTATCACATGTGTCCTCGTAGGGACTGGTTTGTCACTTATGAGCCTGTTGATACTGGAGTTGTACTTATGGGCAACGATGTTGAGTCAAAGTTGCAAGAATAGGTACTGTACAGGTTAAAACCTATGATGGTATAGTTAGAACTTTGTTTAAGGCTCGTCACATACCTGATATGACTCGTTGTTTGATCTCCTTGGGTACTCTTGAGACTAATGGTTGTAGGATTGTTATGGAGAATGGTGACCTAAAAGTGACAAAGGGAGCCATGGTGGTAATGAATGGACTGTAGTAGGGCAGTCCCCACATCCTATAAGGAACTACAGTTACAGGAGTAGCTGCAGTTGGTACAGCATCAGCAAATGCTAATGATACAAGATTATGGCACATGAGATTGGGCCATATGAGTGAGAAAGGGATGACCATTCTAAGTAAGAAAGGTTGTCTGGGTAGCGCTGGTACGGGTAAGCTTAATTTTTGTGATCACTGTCTTTTTGGGAAACAGAAGAGGTTGAGCTTCTCTAAAGCGAAGCATCATACTCAGGGGATCCTTGACTACATTCATTTTGATCTGTGGGGTCCTTCGAAGGTTCTTTCTCTTGGAGGTAAGCGCTACATGTTAACTTTTGTTGATGATTTCCCACGCAAAGTTTGGGTTTATTTCTTGAGATAGAAAAATGAGACATTCTCCATGTTCAAGAAGTTCAAGGCTCTGGTTGAGAACCAGACTGGAAGAAAGATCAAGAAACTTAGGACTGACAATAGTCTTGAGTTCGTTGTGTCAGAGTTTGAAGAGTTCCGCACGATGAATGACATAGCTAGGCACAAGACTTTGGTTGGTAAATCACAGCAAAATGGAGTTGCAGAATGAATCAACAGGACTCTACTGGAGAAAGCTCGATGTATGCTTTCAAATGTCGGGCTTTGGGATGGCAAAGCTTTTTGGCAGAGGCTATTTCTACAGCCTGCTACTTGGTGAATCGTTCACCACACACCTCCATTGATTTTCTGATTCCAGAATAAGTATGGTCAGGTAATCCTGTTGATTATTCTAGTTTGAGAATATTTGGATGTCCTGTGTATGCCCATGTGAACAATGGGAAGTTAGCCCTTAGGGCTATCAAATGCATGTTTCTTGGATATGCATATGAGTCTAAAGGATACCGCATATGGTGTCCTGAGTCTAAGAAAGTCATTTAGGGTAGGGATTTCACTTTCAATGAGACTGCTATGTTATCTTCTGGGAAGGATTATGTTGTTTCTTCTACTGGTACAGGTGATCAGGAGGATACCAGTGTGGAGATAGAAGTGGAGACCGTTACAGTTCAAGGTGGAGCTGCTAATCACCCTAACAGGGAGGCCCAGGGTACTGAACCTTACACTATCAGTTCTGATCAGCCTCTGGTGGAGGTTGTTCACTCTATAGCTCGTGATCATCCTCGAAGAGAGATAAGGAGACCTGCCTGCTACAATGATGATGAGGGACTGACAGCATATGCACTTTTAGTTGTAGAGGAGGTGCCTGAAGGTGTGGAACCTTCTACCTATATTGAAGCAATCTCCTGCCCAAATTTATCTAACTGGATCCTAGCTATGCAAGAGAAAATCGAGAGTTTGCAAAAGAGTCGGACTTGAGAATTATGTGAGCTACCTAAAGGTTGGAGAGCCTTAACTGCCAAATGGATCTACAAGAAAAAGAAAGGTATTCCTAGAGTTGATGATGCAAGGTGGAAAGCGCGCCTGGTTGCTCGTGGTTGCAATCAGAAAGAAGGTATTGACTATAATGAGGTAACATACCCCCATTAGAGTGCTTCTTGCATTTGTTGTATTGTTTGATCTGGAGTTGGAGCAGCTTGATGTGAAGACTGCATTCCTTTATGGTGAGTTGGAGGAGGAGATCTACATGAGGCAACCCGAAGGTTTGGTAGTTCCTGGGAAGGAATAACTGATATGTAGATTGAAAAAGTACTTGTATGGACTTAAGCAGGCTCCTAGGTAGTGGTGCAAAAGGTTTGACACCTTCATGATTGTACAAGGATACACACGCAGTCGATATGATATTTGTGTGTATTTTAGATAATATTCTTATGGTTCTTTTATTTACTTGCTATTGTATGTTGACGATATGCTGATTGCCTCTAAGGATAAATCCTTGATTAGCAAGTTGAAATCTCAACTCAGTGAGGAGTTTGAGATGAAGTACCTGAGTGCAACAAAGAAGATTTTAGGCATGGAGATTTAGAGGGATCGAAAGGCTGGTAAGCTGTACTTATCTCAAGGACACTACCTTGAAAAAGTACTAGGCAGATTTAGTATGGATAACTGTAAGGCAGTTTCCACACCCTTTCCTGCACATTTCAGGTTGTCTGCTCAGTGTTGTCCACAATCTGATGACGACATAGATAGAATGTCTAATGTCCTTTATTCTGGTGCTATTGGTAGTTTGATGTATGCCATGTTATGCACTAGGCCAGACTTGTCACATGCTATGAGTGTGGTAAGTACGTATATGCATAATCTTGGAAAGGATCATTGGTAAGCTGTGAAGTGGATTCTTCGCTATGTGAAGGGTATTGTTAAAAAGGGGTTGGTATTTGATAGGAACAAAGCTGCTACATATGATGTTACAGGTTTTGTTGATTCTGTCTATGCTGGTGACCTTGATAAGAGAGGGTCCATATCTGGGTATATCTTCACTATGTGTACAGGTGCTATCTCTTGGAAAGCATCGCTTCAGTCAATTGCAGCTCTATCTATTATAGAGGTTGAGTATGTTGCTGCTACTGAAGGAGTGAAGGAGGCTACTTGGTTAAAGGGCCTCGTTAATGAGCTTGGAGTTCCACAGGCTGCCACTGTGGTGTTTTCTGATAGTCAGAGTGCTATCCACCGGATTAAGAATGATGCCTACCATTCGAAGACTAAGCACATCAGTGTCAATTATCACTATGTCAGATATACAGTTGCTGCAGGGGAAATAGTGGTAAGGAAGGTTCATACTTTGGAAAATCCTCCAGATATGTTAACCAAGCCTGTACCTATAGCTGAGTTCGAGCATTGTTTGGACTTAGTTGGCATTCACAGTATCTAAGCGCCCTTAGGGACATTGCGCCTTTGGGGGGAGGGATCACCCTTTGGGGTGCTATGACGGTGTTACAGAGTTAGTGATTAGAGATTTCGGTCCAAGGTGGAGATTATTGGGTTGTTGGGCTTCGTGGCCCAAAATCAAAGGCAACTAGGGTTTGTCTTGAAACACAATTTCTCCTGGCGGATAGGGTTTGTCTCTAAGGGTAAAACTCTGATTTTCTAGACCCTATAAAAGGGGGTCATACCTAGGATCTAAAATCACTCCTGAATCCCTAAATACATTGAGAGGTAGAGAATTATAAGAGAGATTACAAGAGAGGTTGTAATTCTGCTGTTGGATCAAATCACTTGTTGTGATGGTGATCCTTTTGTATTCTCCCTACTCATATAGTGGATTGATTGTGGTCGTCGCCGTCCGTGGTTTTTTTCCAGCATTGGGTTTTCACGTAAATCTTGTGTGTCATTGTTTTGTTCTTGTTATCTTTCTTTAAGTTTTTGAATATCTGTTTCATCCTATTGCTTCCGCTATTAGTTTGCTCTAATTTCGCAACAAGTGGTATTAGAGCTTTGGTTTAGGATGTCTTCAATTATGAAGGTTGATATTCAGAAATTTGATGTGGAGATTAGTTTTAATCTCTGGAAAGTGTAGATGAGAGCAGTTTTCATCCATCATGGGTTGTGGAAGGTTCTGCAAGGACCTCACGTGAAACCCAAGAAGATGACTGGCGAACAATGGGCAACAGACCAAAAGAAGAGGCGTGGATTGCTGACAGACGAGGAATGGGAAGAACTGGAGTTGAAGGCAGTTTCAACCATTCAGTTGTGCCTAGCACCACATGTCCTGCGAGAAGTGCTCAATAAGGCAACTGCAGTGGATTTGTTGACTCTGCTGGAGGAACTCTACATGACCAAGATTCTAGCCAACAAGATCCGTTTGGAGGAAATGTTGTACACTTTTCGTATGGCTGAAGGTGCCCCTGTTCAAAAACATTTGAATGAATTTAGAAATTAACTGTAGGTGTTTCGTATAGTACTCCCGTTGCATAAAGCAGACAGGTGTGCACAGGTCATAGTGAAGAGCGCATGCCGGGGTGAAAGGTATCTAACAAAACCAGCATGGTACAGGGTCACCTACTGGTTGAAAACATTTTCCCCTGAGCTTTTGGAAATGCACCTCAAGTTGATGTACTTATACTTACCCAAACACGGGGCTTAATCCAAGATTCGATCAACTGAATTTAAGACCGAGTAGAAATGGTATTTGTACTGAGCAGATCAAATTTGGGTTTTGGCTAGTGCAGGAAGTGTTGCACTTCTGTATTGATGTGTTGTACTTCATCCAAGATTCATGTTTCTTGCTTTTGGTTGCTCCTGCTATAGAAATGACAGTCTAATCTGATTACACTAGAAGCTTCAATTTCATTTGGGATGTGCGCTGATACGAGACAATTCTATATGCCCATCAAAAGCCTCTAAAAGAACCATTTCAGAGTCAAATCCAAAGTAGAGATGTTGTTGTTAGGTAATCTAGATATTACAAATTCTAAGGATTGCATTGGATGCACAAGTCTGAATATTTCGATATAACACATCATGAGTAGAGCCCCATGTTGATATTTTAATATGATAAGAACCATGATATAAGTTTAAGAGGCTACTCATCCTTTACCGATCAGCTTTAATGTGAAACCTTAATCGACTAGTTATTATGAAACAGTTGAAGCAAACTCCCTCATTTATCATCTTCAACATGTGATATCAAGGTTAATGGCGACAAAGTTAGAGATAATGTGTGGAATGGTCGATCTTGTGGTCCAGTGGACGAGCACTTAGGGTCAATCAGTCTCACCATTTGACTAAGTTTTAATGTCCCCAAATGCTAGCGCTATTTCTATATGCTATCAAATGCCTAATTGTTTCTTAAAAATAAACCCATGGAATGCTCTGGAACACTAACAGCTAAGCATAAATGCCATTGACTGCTCACAAACACTGCTGATGGCTAAATGCTGATTGTGAACACTGAGACGAATAGGTCCTAAGTCTTCATTCAACAACATGACCTTCAAATCTTCCTAAACTTGAATATATAGAATAGAAATGAGTCATTGGTACTATCTATTGAACATCTAACCTTCTACAAAATAACCGCTTTCAGTTTATCTTGACTTGCACTAGATACTAGGTCCTATAGACTTAAAGGTTGATGGGCCTCAATTTCCCTATGACCCACGTCCTTTGGACTAAATGATTTTTTTAACAATGTGGCCAGAGGAATTCCCTCACTTCGATCGTCACCTTAGAAAAAGAAGTAATCATTTTAATCAAGGGATTCCCTTAACTATTTGTTTGGTTTTGGATTCTGCATCTCGCTAGAGTGGAGATATTATTAACCCAATAAGAAGTAGAGATCCGCTTAATTATTAACCTAAATAATGGAAATATTTATGCTTCTTGTCAAAACTAGAACATGTTGGAAAAATGTAGCTCCTGGATTCCAAGTTGTACCTTCATCATCTGAATTGAATTCATTAAATATTTCACATGCGTACCGTCAACATTAGAAATCCGTTGTAGAGAAACTAAATTATACCTTTGATATTTTGAGGTTGATTGAATTGCTATCGGTTTCTCTCCCTGATCAATGATTGAGCTTCTCAGTAATATACACACGCATGACATGGGCATTGAGACTCACAATTAACCCTAGCTTGGTGCATAAGTCACCAAATCCTAGTCCTACCATACATAGGAAAGGGAAATATTACAAAAAAGATTGTGATAAAATCTATCAAGATACAATTTTGCCTAACACTCTGCCTCAAGTTGGAACATGCAGATCGAGAATGCTCAACTTGCCCTTTAAGAACTGAAATTGTCCCTTTCCGAGAGCTTTAGTAAAGATGTCCGCTGGTTGTAGCTTAGTCCCAATGTGGGCAAGAGTAAGAATTCCGACTTCAAGCTTTTCCCAAACAAAGCGACAATCAATTTCGATATGTTTTGTTCTTTCATTGAACACAAGATTTCTTACAATGTATAAGGCTGCTTGACTGTCACATAAAATTTTCATTGGAGGAGAGAAGATGCCCAAGGATGCTAGGAAGGATCTTAACCAGACCAATTCACTTGTTGCGAATGCCATGGATCGATATTCTAATTTGGCTAAAGTGCAAGATACGATAATCTACTTCTTCCTACGCTATGAAATAGGTGAGCCACCCAACATGATAAGGTGCCCAGTGAGAGATTTTCATGACATGGGACATGCTCCCTAGTCTGAGTCACATAAGCCAGCAAGTTGAAGGCTGTTGTCAGCTCTTAGTAAAATGCCTTGTTTAGTAGTACCTTTTAGATAATGCAAGACACGTCCGACAATATTCATATGTTCCTCTCTAGGTACCTGTATAAATTGGGAAAGAATGTGGACTGAGTAAGACGTGGCCTTGTTATTATGATATAAATCAAGTGTTTAATAAGCCTTTGATATTTGGTAGGATTTACAAGGAGGTGGCCTTGTGCCAATGCTAGTTTATGATTTTCTTCTATGGGGAAGTCAACCGGTTTAGCTCCCAAGAGACTGCATTCATCAATAATTTCTAGGGCATATTTTCCTTAGCAAAGGAATAAACCTTGCAATCCACGGGCAACTTCAATGTCCAAAAAATATTTCAATGAGCTGAGAGCCTTAATATTGAAACATGTATTTAGATAAACTTTGAATTGTTTGCATGCTTTAGTATTATTTTTTGTAAGCACAATATCATCAACATACACTAACACATCCATAAAGATAGCACCCTTTCAATAGGTGAATAATGAGTAGTCAGCGGAAGACTGAGCAAAACCATATTCGCAAAGTTTGTATGAGAGCTTGGCAAACCATTGTCTTGGTGCTTGTTGTAGACCATAGAGGGATTTCTTAAGTCGGCAGACTTTGTTTTCATCCTTTATTTTGAAACCCGAAGGTAATTTAATATATACTTGTTCTTCGAGGTCACCATGCAAGAAGGTGTTATTCACATCCAGTTGATGTAATTCCCAACTTTTTGCCACTACTACAGCTAAAAGGCAATGAGCACCCATTTGTACATGTGACATAATTCTGGTGGAAGACTCTCAATTGTCCAAGTTTCATTCTTTTCCAAGGCTTTCATTCTTCTGCCATAGCTTCCCTCCACCTTTCATCTTGTACTACTTCATGATAAAATCTAGGTTCTGCAACTTTAGTAATAGTAGCTAAAAGTCGTTGATGAGATGGAGAAAAATTTGTACATGTGATATAATTCTGTAAATGATTACGCATACTTGAGCATGCCTTTTGGGAGGGGGGTACGGTAGTACAGATGGGGTCTTTGGATCGGGCATTTTAGCAAAAATAACCATCAAAATGGGTCAGTGTCTTTTGCGAGCATTAGCCTTGTCTAGGGTCTGTGGTTTGTAGCACCAGGGTCCGTGTGGCTGATGGAACCAGGCTCCGGGCCCAATTTACTGGTTCCCGTAATGATGGGCTTCGGTGTGGAACTCCCCCTCTCTTCAGGCCCGGTTGGAGATCTACTAATGGCTTCCCCCGCTTGGGCCATGGGCTGATCTACTGATGCACCGGACTCGCCATTGATAGAGTTGGCGCACCCATCATTAGGTGATTGGCCTAGAACTTTGTCCAAGCCATCACCTTGCGTTTTTGCCGCGACAGAATTCACATCAAAATAGGGAAAAATTCCTTCATGAAAATAACATCTCGGCTCTCAAAAATTCGTTGCTTTCCAAATTATACAATTTCCCAGCTTTCTTGGCATAAGGGTAGCCTACAAAGATAAACATTCTGCTTCGTGATGCGAACTTGTCACTCCCTTTTAGTTGGATTTTAGCATAACATGGGCTACCGAAAGTCCTATTCTAATCATAAGAAGTCCCTTATGGAAGAGAACTTCATATGGGATATTTCCATTTAATAACTTGTTGGGCGTTCTATTTATTAAATATCTTTCTATAGCCACACATTCACCTCAAAAACTCAAAGGAAGTTTATCTTGAAATCGAAGTGCCCTAGCCACGTTTAGCACATGTCGATAATTGCATTCTACTCTTCCATTTTGTTGGGACATATCAACACAACTAGTTTGATGTGTGATGCCCTTTTCACGATAAAAACTCTTCATGGGGCCGAATTCGAATTTGTTGCCATTGTCGGTTCTTACCACCTTAACTTGCTTGGAAAATTGAATTTTAATCATGGTGTTGAATCCCCTTAAAAAAGGTCCTACCTCACTTTTATGCTTCATTAGATATAACCATACTTCGTAGCTAGCATCATCAACCAAGGTTAGAAAATAGTGTACTCTACATGAAGAGGGCTCATGATATCGCTCCCATATATCACAATGAACAAGTTCAAATAAATCTTCAGCTTGATGAATGTTCTATTCTCTTGTGCCACAGATCATCAGGCCCTACTACATTACTCTTAACTTTTATCGGTACTCCATCATAGTAATAGACCTCATCTCTTTGCTCACACGCAACAATCGGCATCCTCGAAGTATGGTCCTGTAAAACATAACAATCATCAAAGAATGTCACACTATAATTTAAATCCGTGGTAATTTTCACAATCGAATTATAACTAAGATTAGGGACTAGTAGCACATTGCGTAGATTAGTTCCATCATCCAACACTACCGTTCCATGCTTAGTTGACACAATTTAAGCGTCGTTGGGCGAGTTAATAAGAATGGGTCGTATATTTTCAGTTTTTGACAACAAATTCGCATCACCTGTCATGTGTATTGATGCTCCACTATCGAGCATCCAAAGGGTTTTACCCGTGAGCTTTTCACTTCCGCTTTTAGGTGTGTTAATAAGGCTCATTAGTCTTTGAACCTGTTTGGGCATGAGCCCACGAATGTTAACCTGAGCAGCTTCAGTTGCTACGTTCATAACTGCCGTGGCTTGTGAATTGGCCGAGACAGCATACACCATTTCTCGTCCTCCACCTCTTCCTCTATTGCCGCCAAAACATCCACCATGGCCTCCTCTATTTTCGCATCCTTCGCGACCTCGTCCGTGGGAGCCCCAACCGGGTGGGTACCTAATTATCTCAAAGCAACCTGCCTCCTGATGACTGAATTTTCCACAATGCTTTCACAATCCTTTTTCACTCACTGTTGAAATAGCCTTACCAGTCACTATAGAGGCTGCTACACAATCCATCCAATCATCTTTATTTATCATGACTATTTATGACTTTCTGCTTGATGTACCGTGTTGGAGATCTTGCCAAGTGGGGGAAAAGGTTCAATGGCTAGAATTAGGCCCCTAATATTGGACTAACGTCATCATTCAATCCCATTGAAAGTTGGACCTTTTCTTCATCCACCATTTTTATTGGTTTTTCTCCTATGCTCCACTCACACTTCCTGCAGGTACAATGTGCGAATCACACTTGATTCTCTAACTCACTCTAGAGACCTATAAGCTTCGAATAGAATTCCACAACCTTTGATTCCCCTTGCTTACATTCGGCTAGCTTTGTTTTAAGCTATGGATCTTTGGAGCGTTAGACACCACGTAGCGTGTGTTTTTTTCATATTTTCCCACATAAGCCCCACGGTGTTAATGTACACAATACTAGTTTGAAGTTTTAGATCAATAACGTTGAGTATCCAAGAGCAAATCATAAAGTTTACCATATCCCAGGCTTGCAACTCCATCTTGTCTTCTCCCTCCTTTGGCACTCGTTTCTTTAGGGTTCGTTCTGTGAACCCTAACTTATTTTTAGTGTTAAGACTGTTCTAAACGCTTATCCCAAAGGTCATAATCTTTACCATGAAATATCATAGCAGTGATCTATGACCCGGGGTCCTTTTGAAGGGTGTAGAAAATATGGCGAGTGATTTTTTATCAGAATTTCTTGTTAGTCATGGTTAGACTAGAGTTTTGATTGGTGGTGTTTTGTATAGGGTCCAGTTATGACTATGCAACTTATTCAACCCCTTTTTCTTGTGGACTAGAACTTACTTGTGGAAGGCACATGCAAATCTAGGACAACTGGTAATCTAACACCCAGCTTTGGACTTTGTTCAACAAAATTAACTGTTTAGATAATTGATAGCTATTCAGATAGCAAATAGCTATTTAAATAGGATGTTCTAATTTGGCTATTTAGAAGGCTGGTCAAAGCACATGTGTTCAATAAAATTGGTTATTATATTAGCTTATTAAATTCAAAAATGACGTGAGCATGGTGATCCTGCCACCGTTATTATTACTATTATTGGCCGGTAAGAATTCTTTAGTTTCACCTCACCGGCCTCCCCTCTCCACCCGCCACCCCACCAAAAAAAAAAGAAGAGAAAACTGCACTCATCTAGTGTTGTAACTGTGGGAAATGTAACTTTAACCAAAAACTAAAGAACTGTGATTACAATTAGACCGATAAAGCATTGCACAAAGTAACGGTGATGCCAAGTAGAATAGTAGTTTATTCGGGCAAAATTAGCTGTTTAGGTAGCAGATAGCGGTTCAGATAGTGAATAGCGGTTCAGATAACGAATAACATTTCTAATTTAGCTGTTAGCGGATAGGTATTTAGATCATTGGTTGAAACTAATGTGTTCGGTAAATTTAGATGTTATGCTAATTGATTAATGTAAATTGACATAAAAGGATATAGCTAACTTCTAAAGATAAAATTTTTAAAGGATATTTGTTGACTAAAAAACATGAAATACTACTTTTAAATATCAAACGTTAATACTATTGACTTTTCAGAAATGCTTCTTAAAACGCTAAACGCTACTTGAAATACTAGTCAAAATACTAGTTTATCCAACACTAAAAATTAACTAATTAGTGTATTGACCTGGTCAAAACACTAAATGCTACCCAAATGGCTATTGCGGAACACAACAAAATGTTAATAATGGGCATTTTAGGCATTTAACTTTGAAACGCTAACTCCAGCACTCAAACTTAAGTAATGTAATGTTTGTGATCCGGCACTCGAAATTAAGAAATGTAATGTTTGTGAAAAGCTTATAGAAATACTATTTGTTTGTATAATATCCTAGTATATAGAATAGTTAACTTTTGAAAAATTAGCATTTTGACTTGACCAAAATGTGGCAGAAATAGTGTAGTTAGGATACAATATTCAATTGGATATAATTCGATATTAAAGAGAAGTAGGAAATAGAGTAAGATGGCACATAATATTTACAAAGAAAACCCTCTGATGTGGAGATATAAGCCACGGACGAAACGAAGAGCATAATCCATTGTTGAAATGGGGGAGTACAAAGCAAGGATGACAATGGACTGAGTTTGGATCGGGTCCGCCAAGATCCAAATTCAGATCCATTTTTTACACCTGGATCCAGATCCGATCCAAATTTCCAGGGTCTATAAAATTTGGATCCGGACTCGGATCCTCTGGATCTAAGGGGTCTATCCTTAACAGGTCATGTTGCTTTGAGTCACTTTTTTTTTTCATTTCTTATATTTCTCGACAAAACAAAAGTGCATATATAAAATTTTGTCATATAATTGGATTCTTTTCCATAATATATAGAAAAATACTGAATTATCGAAATGAATAATATACTATCAATTTTGTCATTGTGACATTGTATAGTAAATTGATTTTATTAGCTATTATAGGATAAGTTATGCAATTTGAGGTATTCAGATATTGTTTTGACATTGAACTTAGGGAGTCCTACATGCTTTCGATTCTTATAGGGCAATTACATAAGACATCTCAGTACAAAAATGCGTAGATATGATTAACCATAACAAAATGGAACAAATATTAAATTCAATCTAGAATTTTAGATAGTAGTTTGTTTCTGAAGAGGGTTTGAGTGTTCATCCTTTGTCACCCAGGTCTGTTAGAGATATGGTGTATGAATGTGTGGTTGAGGATATAGAAATAGCTATGATAAAACTACTTGGGAGTTTGGATAGAGGCACCGGAAAATGGACAAAAGTGTCGGAAAATAGCTGATCAGTGAAGGGGTAGCACCAAGATAAGGGTAGCGTAGCTAGCTCTGGCGAAATCGTGACAAGCAAGATCGTAGGGTCATCGGGAAGAGGGAGGAAGGCCCTGGACTCTGGAGAACGAGGATCGGAGGAGATGGGGTAGGGACGTAGAGTGGTGGATACTGGACGAGATGAGGTCGCAAGAGCAGAAGAGTGAGGAAGAGAGGCGCGATTGAGAGGAGTGAGAAATGAGAAATTTGAGACCAAAACTGAAACCTAACATCGATACTATACAAATAGTAAAAAAATAATCAAACAGATCTGTATACGGGTCTAGGGATGGGTTTGGGTCTCAAAGTTTTAAGTCTAGATCCAGATTCGACTCAGATCCAATAGGACCCAGATCCTCTAAAAATTCAACGGGTCCAAATTTTTTGGATCCAGATCCTTATAAATGGATTGAGTCTGATGGATTTGGATAAGGTTCATGATCCATTGCCATCCCTAGTATAAAGGGATACAAAATATGTTTATTACTCCCTAACAACACCCAAAACACCCTCAAATAGAATTAATAAGTGATCAACCCACTCATTTTTGGTACACCAAATATTGTATAAAAATATAATAAATACACTATGCTCACCTTTTGCACCCTTTAGCTACTACCGAGGCCATCCATTTTATAGAGGGGAAATGAAGCTTTGAATTAATTGGAGAGATTTCAAAGCTTCATTCACCGGCATATGTATGACATACCTAGCACAAACAAAAGTCTTGATTTTTGGAAAACTATGATTTAAAATTAAAATTTTTTTAAGTTGGAGGTTGATGATTGACAAAGTGAAATTCTTTATTTTATTTTATTTATATTATTTTAACTTTTAACTTTTGTGGAGGCTTATTTTCTAAAGTCATGAGAGCATATTTCTATTCATTGAAGTTTGCTATTTTTGGATGGATTTGTTTTGTATATATTGACTATTGTAAAAATAACTAATTAACTCATTAAATGGTGGGTTCTCATCCACTAATTTTGGAGATTTTTGTCGGATATGGAGAAATAGGGAAATGGCTACTATAGTGTCTTTCACTATAAATAAGCTGGTCATTCTAAGGTGTTTACACCAGAAGAAAAAAACGGAAAAACATCTCTATAGCTTTAATTCTACTACTCTATCTTTGAATCTAAAAAAGTCTCTTCATGATTTCCTCTACATTAATAACCATTAATAAGTTTTATTTACTAATTTAGTATTCTTGTTGAGGAAAATTCTTATTACTTTATTAAAAAGTTCATACACAAATTTATTTTCCTTTGAGCATTGAGTTGAAACTTGGTTCGGGCTTTGGATCACTACATTTGAGAACAATCGACGGGTTGTCGAATCTTGGGAGAGGATTGTGATTTGACCGATTGACGAACTAAGTGGTTAAGGCAAGCCCTAACCTATCAAACCTATACCGATAATACAAGATGGTTGGTTGCACCATCAAAGACTACCCAAACCCTCTTTCAAAAGTCATGGGCAAGTCTAGTTGCTTTAAACACTTATTCTTATAGGTTAACTCAATTAGACCATGAGATTAGCAATCGTTAGACCTAGCTAGGATCCAGACTGTTTTCATTTCCAAATCCTGGCTATTCACTCTCCCACACTAGCTAGTTGACTTCATCATAAGGATGAAAGCACTTTTAAGAATTTCATCGAAATACTTGATGGGCATGAGATGAAACTCTAAATTAAAAGCAGAAATAAGGCGTTGTTAGGCCTATTACAAAGACTAATTATCCATCAAAAGGATAATCACAATTCATGCTAACAAAAACTAGCAATTAATGATCATAAACACAACAAAACCCATAATAAACTAATCTAATAACTAAACTAACAAGCATAAAATAAAGAAATAAACCTAATCTCAACACAAAATTTAAAAAAACCTAAACAATTAAGCTAAACATAATGTAAATGAATATGATCTAATAAGAGAAACAAAAGTAAAGCATGAAATAAAAGACATAGAGGGAGAAAAAGACTTAATCTTTATAACCTAAATAAACTTCAAAATGTACAAGCTTAAATCACAATCCACCAAAATAAAACTTAATCTACATAATGCATTACCCCCTAATGGGGTTTTTTAGTACCTAACCCCAAAATAAATGTAGCTCTCAAAACCTTCAAAAGGCCCACCAAAGCTACCCAAAAACTCTTCTTCAATAGTAGTTGAACCAATAAGGGGACCATAGGAGTTGGAGTGACAACAATGTCTGTGACGTGTTTGCACTATTTTTTGCTAGGTGGCCTTGAGCTGCCGTGGCCACCTCCTGGTTTTTACTTGGAAACGCCTGAAGTTGTAAGCTTGGCAACGGCGGCAAGGATCAGTACCCATGCCCGTAGGGGTTGCCCAGAAGAGTTGGGATCACCACTAGCATGCATGAGCTCCTATGCTACCTAAATCTTCGCTTCTTTTTTTTGCCTTTTTTAACATATTAAACCAACAACTCAAAGATTCTCTAATACATCCTTAATAACCTCTCAAATTTAGCCACAACGAAGCCAACTCATCAATTCATCCATGACGATCTCTCCAATTTAGTTAAAATGAAGCTAAGCCAAAGAGTCTGTAATTTAGCCTCAACGACTCACCAATTCGGCCACAACAGCACTAAGTTTAAGAGTCATCAATTTTGCTGAGGCAGTTTCTCTATTTCGGCCACGGAGAAACTGAGTAGGAGAATCGCCAATTCGGCCTCAACAACATCTCCAATTCAGTTGCGATAAAGCCAATTTAGAGAGTCTTTAATTTGGCGTCAACAACCTCTCCAACTCAGCAATGACAAAGCCAAGTTGGAGAGTCTTCAATTTAGCTGCGGCTACGTCTATAGTTTAGGCATGATGAAGACAAGTTGGAGAGTCATCAATTCGACCATGGCGATCTCTCCAATTCAGCAAACGACAGTCCAAGTCAGGGAGTCTTCAATTTGGCCAAAAAGACATCTCCAATTTGATAATGATAACACAGAGTCAAAGAGTTATCAATTTGGCTGCGACAACCTCTCCAATTTAGCCGTGACAAAGATGAGTTGAAGAGTCTCCAATTCAGGCTCAAAGACTTCTCTAACTTTGCCACAACAATGACAAGTCAGAGAGACAGTCTTCTCTAATCGGCCACAAAGTCTTCTCCAACTTAACTACAAGCACCCAAAACAGTAAACTCTCTCAACCTTTTTTTCTCCTTCTTTTTGTAATAGTAAACTCTCTCTACCATTGCGTGATGATTTTGCTCACATTCACCCATTGCGTGATGATTTTGCTCACATGATGCAGTTTCACTATCAATATCAATGGTTCTAACTGTGGCTCCTTTAGGTCTGGGAATAGCCAAAGATTGGGTGACCCACTCCCACCCTTGATCTTTGTGTTAGTTGTAGGCTACCTTTCAAGGACATTATCTTTCATGGCAACATAATCTTTTAAGATTCATAAGACTAATAAACTTATGTTGTGTGGTGACCTGAAGATATTCTGCAAAGCACATGCCCCCCACCACTCGGTTTATTATGAAAGGGTTGATCACTTCTCTACTGTTACTTGTTTGAAAAGCAATCACCATACGTCAAATGTTTGTAGCAAGTTCTTTGAATAGAAAAAGGAAGAGATATTACATGAAATCGGCTTCACTCTATAAGTGTTACCTGTTAGCTATTTGGTTTACATCTCATCCCCAAAAGATGGTCTAAGTCTAATTGTGATGCCTTCATAGACAAACTCACCAGAAGGATCAGATGTTGGACTTCTACAACACTATCATCTGCAAGAAGATTGGAACTAATAAACTCTGTCTTGTTTTCTATTCATACCTATTGGACATTGTTGTTTGTTTTCCCCAAGGTGGTGACCAAGAATATTGAAAGCATTTGCCTAAATTTTCTCTGGAATCAGTCTATGGATTGCAATAAAATCCCACCTATTACTGGGGGTGATCTATCCACCCAAGTCCGCAGGGGGGTTAGGAGTCAAGAAATATAGTTTTTCGGAATCAAGAAGCTATTGCAAAGCACTTATGATTTCTTACAACTGAGAAGCAGTCTCTATGGGCCAAGTGGGTCCACGAAGTCTATCAAAAGAAGTTTGACATTTGGCATGTTAAGAAAAAGCAGAACACTTTGTGGTTCAAAAGTCTAATCAAAATAAAAGACAAATTTGTTGCAGGATGCTAGGGAAACCACTCGATTCACAATCCTTCTAGTACCTAATTTCAAATGGGCAAAGATGATTAATGGGACACATGAAGTGAGTTCCCAAAACACACATTCTATTTTTGGAGGGTAAGTCTTGATAGATTGCTTACAAGGGATAGATTAATGAAGATGAGGATTAACATTAAAAATACATTTTACATTCAATATGTTCTTCAGAATGTTTTGAGTTATTTGAATATTGGTGCTTGGGTCTAACATATCCAAGATATCAGTAGACTTCTAAAAAGATGTAGAAACTATAAAAATTAGGCATCAAGTGCTTTTCCCATGCATTACTACCATTGCATATGGGGCTTGGCAAGAACGTAGTTACAGAGAATTTAGACAGAGCAACACATTCCTCAAATAGTTTTTTAAGAATGTAGATGTATAGTTAACAGTAGGCTCTCCATCTTGATAGGACATCATAAAAAGGATAAAACCGAAGCAGTTCTGTGTCCATGTCTCCATTGAAGGCTTAAGTCCCTTCAAGGCTTATAAATGATTCATTATTTCATGTTGGTAACAAATTCCGTTTTCTTGTCAAGAAAAAAACGTACTTTGTATTGAGTACCATGTTTTTACTTACATACATGGATGCTTACTATGTTCTTACTGCATGAATGAACTGATCGTTGTCTACAAAGATTAATTATATTACTATGAGAAAAATAATATTTGCTTTGTCAAGAACATTTTGTCATGAATTAAGTTTATTCAAAAATGGAATATATGTTTAGAAGTAAACATATACGGTTGGCTCCTTCGAGAAACTAGTATCATGATGATATATGTACAATTCGCTAAGAAAGAATATTTATAACATATGCAAAATTTGATACGGTGATTCCATTTTGAAATTAAAGAGTAATTATTTACAATGTCCCTAAAAACTGGATGATGAGTGAAGATTCAGATCAGCCTAGAGTGGGGTGAATAGGGTGATTGTAGAAATAAAATTAAAATTGAAATCAAATGCAAAAATTAAATAGATGCGTAAAGATATTTTAACGAGGTTGGGCCTCAATTAGGCTTAAGTTCCTGCCCAGAGTATCCAACCCTGGGATTCAACTCTGTACTTTTTTTTTATTAAGATGAACTCTCAACAATCTGTCAGAGCCACCTCACTCTAGAGATCCCAATCACTTAAACCAACCATTTGGTTTAGGTTTGGGGGAGTTGACCTCACAAACTCCAAGTTCACTCCTTAATAATTTTTCACACCTCAATTCTTTGATCTCAAAAGAAAGCTTAGTACAATAACTCAATGTGTATTTTCAATGTTTTTTCTCACTTTCTTGGATGCTTTGCTCTTGCTCTTGTGATCTCTATTTATAAGCTTGCTAGTTGTGACCTTAGTAAATCAAGAAGGAAGTTTCTGCCCAGAATATCCTAAAATCTGATTGCTGGCCCTTGAAATATATTCTCCATAAATTTGATTTTCTTGTGAGCTAAATATTTTGATTTCTCTGCAAATCATCCACATTGGATATGCTACACATGATATTTTTCTTGCACATGATGTTAATAATCTCTTAAAATGAGCAGCAAGAGACTTCGAATATCACTTTGATATTATTTTGCAAATTAAAATTGTGTCTCATTTAGTGGAATATATAAGTTAACTTAGCAAGATCAAATCATATAAGATTGAAGCAAGGCAATATTATCTTTAAGTGATCTTATATGATTCTAAAATTTGAAATTCAAATTTGAATAGGCTAGAGCATATTTTCAAATCAAATAAAATCTTTAGATATTAGATGATACCCACATATTTTTCTATCCATAAATAAATATTAGGATAGACAACTTAATTCAATCAAATCCGTTGATATTGTTTACTTAGATTATATGGATAAATATCCATGGGAACTCAATATTCTATCATATCACTTCCTTCATAATCAATCAAAGCTTTTCACCCAAGACTTAAACTATTCAAGTGGTAAGCCTACGTATTAATCAAGCATGTAACCAATTTGATGAATTGGACCAATAAGAACGTTATATATAAAATTGAAAAAAGATATAAATATTCATATTCAATAAACGACTATTTCATATATAATTATTACCCACATTGTTCGTTATCATCAAAATCATTATGTGACTCTTAGAGTCAATAATGAGGTTTATAAATTATGAGTATTATGTTTCTTAGTTCTACTTCTTTTCTACAGGTGAATATATGTTGACAACATAAAATGTTGGCAGGTTGATTATATATTTAAAGTATCTCAATATAGCTTAGAATATATTTTTTTAAATTGAAGTATAAGTTCATGTACTGAATTACAGCCCAGAAAAATATTAGGGGAAATATGTTTTTTTTGTTATATGAAAGACTCATATAAACTTATCATTGTGATAAAGATCATATTGACAATGAATATAACATTTGGTAACCTTTGCCCTGCTTTTATTATTAGTGATACTAACATGATAATGTTTTTATTTTGATTATGTTTTTACTTTTAAATGTGGTAAGGAGCTAATGTGAATTTTTTACATATTTTTACAAGTTGTATGATAATATAGTGCTTTATTTCAATGTTTAATGCAATGTCTACACTTATTTGTTTCATGGGATAATGATATGAATTTTATATTTAGTTTTAGAACCCATTTTTACTTGCAAGTGCTGAGGTTAATTGTAGACTAGCGAGTATCGGGTGTCAATCCCACGAGAAACAATAGTGATTTTAAATTTTAACTTTTTCAATTATAAAGAATAAGTTAATTGAGGAGTTTAATTATCAATATGAATTAAAGGAGCAAAAGAAAAGCAAATGTTTCAAGTAGAGAGAAATCAGATTAGAAAATGATCTAGGACTTCAGATTTCACCATTGATGCACACATTGAATTACTAATTCAATTGGGGATTAAGTTTGCCTCTTATTCAACCTCAGCTGCAAACATGAGGTCATAAATTAAAAAGATGATTTTAATTGTCAACTGAGATCATTTATTTAACAGCTTAGCATGAATTATTCTTTTAGACATAACTCGTCTAATATGTAGTATAAATTATTTAATTTTAACAATTAAAAATTTAAAGCCCAATTTCATAAAATCATATTAGCCTACAAGGTCTAATATTCATTTGAGATTGCAAATTAAACTATTGTAATCAACATGAATAAACAGTAGTATGAAGATGCATAAATTGGTTAAGTTCACTTATAAACTCAAAATTATGCAATTATAGAGACAAAAATAACCCCATAAGAAATTAGCAAAATAATATTATTATCAAGGATTCATCCTAATCCTAAAAATGAGTAGTTTAGCTGGCCATAGTTAGTGAAAAGACCATTTAAGTTGGTATATTTCATTTTCTATGCCCAAACTTTTATATCAATTACGCAAATGATATAATCAAGCACAACCTCTCAAATTTGACTCATAAATGAGATGAGACGAGAAGAGAAAAATAGCTAATAAAACTTATTTTCTTCTAAACTCGTCAACCTAGATGATTTTTTCTCATAAAAGACTTTCTTCTCTCTTAGGAAAAAAGAAAATAGAAGATAGGAGATAGAAGAATGCTTGGATGCTTGAATGGGTGAACAGATGAATGCATTTTTTTTCCCATCCTTGACCCCTCTTTATAGTAGAAATCCAACTCCTTTTGGTGCCTAAAAATTAATAAAAATTAATTTCAATTAATTCTGGGCTGTTATATATTGCATAAGAAAAGGCTAATGTTTAGCTAAAATGAATTTAATTAATTAGCCTTGACTAGGTCACTTAGCTCATGTGGAAAATGGGAGCACTTTGAGAGGTTGGGGCTAATGCTGAGCTACGTCGGCGGGCTGTGGATGAACAGGCCCACACGTGGGAGTCTGAGAGGGTGAGTGAGGAAAAGAGAGGGGCTAGGGAGCACGGCTAGGCCACGGGCCAGCCCAGATGGGAGAGAGAGCACAGAAAGAAAGAGCAAGGCTAAGCAGCAGAGCAGACCCAGGTAAAGGGAAGGCGGCCTGTGGAGATCAAAACGGAAGGCCCAGCGTAAGAAAGAGAGAAATGTAGCACTGGTAGGGCTTCTGTCTGGTGCCTTAGCCACAGGTCAGACCCATTTTGGGCTGGACTTTTTCCTTTTTTTTCTTAATTTACTGCTGGGCTTCTGAGCATCTACACTTGGGAGCTTGGACAAGACTGATTCGATTTCATCAATTTTGTGCACAAATTTATTTATTTTATTTTCACCTGAAAATCATATACAGTATGTATTATTTACTCATAAAAATATATTTCAAAGACTTAAAATGAGGTAAAATGAAGGATAAAATTACATGTAAAATACGAGTTATCAGATAAGTAAATCTCTTGATATCATTAACTAGTAAAAGAGACTCAAGATTTTTGAAGTGTCATTTGTATATTTAGCTAATTATAAACATAAATTGAGTACATAAAACAATTACAAGACACAAAAAGAGAGCTCTGTATAATTGACAAAGCGAAGAATCGTATTAAAATTAATGACCTTCCAAATGTTTGAAAGTGTGAGGGAGATTAAGGCCAAGAGCAAGGGTTCTAAGGAGATAAAATAGTTAATGAATCTATTATCCATAATGATGTCATATTAAAGAAGTGTGCGTTTAGACCTAATTTCGCCAACTCCATCGTGCTAATTCACGTTCGCAAAATGGTCTGAAACTTGGATTTGTGTGTCCTAATGAAATAGATGAGATAGCTAGTGCTGTCATTAGTAATGCGGATGCACAAGAGGAAATTGAGTTTTGGCCAAATGCTTTAGTTGGATATCTTGGGAGGTTTTCTCCTTGTTTGACTTTTGGTCAAAACTCCAGGGTTTAATTCTAGAAGCATGTGTCTAAGCCCAACATCTATAGGTACACGAATGGCTAGATTATTATTCTATTTTGATGCTCCCAAGGGTACGAATAAAATTTTAAAAGAAGGAACCCACACCTTGGGTGTAAGAGCTTTGATTATTAAAAAGTGATTTGTTAGCTTCAGTTTTGCTAAGGAAGAACTCGCTACCGTATGCTTTTTTTGATCCATCTATTGGATTTATGTTTTCGTGCTTCGCCGATTAATACTTTGAGTAAGATCATAAGTCTAGTTGGCATTCCCTTATATGCTAACCAATAGATCTCATAGAAGAAAAAATATCTTATGCGCGTGTGCTTATTGAGGTTTATTTAAGGACATACATGGCTCATGAAGTCTCTATAAATTTGCCAAATGGGAGGAGTTATATATATAATCTATTTGGTATGAATATGTGTCATACTGTTGCCATAGATGTAAAGGCTTAGGGCCTAAAGCTAAGGAATGCAAAAGGCCAAGCAATAGTTGGATATGGAAGGATATGACTCTTGCTAATTAATACGGACAATTCCTCTAATGAGAGAGTTTACTTTGTTGAAGATGATATAGTTTAGATTATAATGGAAGGAAACTCTCCATTTCAATCTTACAATTTTTTAGAAGAAGATAATCAACTCTAACCTAGTCAAACCACAACTAGTGGAAAGGACCATAGTGACTCTAAATCTCACAAATCTATTAATAGCTTTGGTTTTAAGGTCATAGGGAAGACTACCAATCACTGTCATTTTCAGAAAGGTTCTCAATCAAGACGTATTTCCTTGAGAGATTCCTTTCATGCTTTAAAGAATGCTAGAGCTACTCAAGCAGTCTTAAGTGGAAGTAAGAGGAGAGATACATCACAGAGTATAGGTAGAAATGTATTTGCTCATAAACAATGATATCAAGATCTTTGGATGGAATGTGCGGTGCATGAATGACCCTACTTAGTAGACGAAGATTAGTTCCATAATTTGGAAGATTAAAATAGATTTTGTTGGCCTTTTAGAGACCTACTTTACCCGGACTCGGCTGAACAGGGTGCCGTACCCGTGTCGACACGATCCGACGCGGATCCGAACATGGGTTACGGGTCAGTATTAGGTGCTAATTTATCGTATTTTACATGCCTATTTTACTTAATTTTAGCTCGTACAATAATATAATCCCTAGAATTTTCACTCGATTTATTTACTTTTGTAGGTAATAAGACCAACCAAGCAAGTGCTGCAAAAATGAGCAAAAAGAAACAAAAGAAGAAAACAAAGCAACGCGCGACGAGGGACCAGACGACTACACGACAACCACCATGCGCCCCAGCTAGCACAGCCACCAGCCAGGAGCTGGTGACGGCGGTCGCCCAGCTGACGGCTGGCCATTGCCCCCTGGCTGCTGCATGCTATTTTGTTTTCTCGACTCGTATAAAAGGGGGTTGCTTTGGGACTTTTTAGGGGGTTCCACTCTGACAATTTTTAGAGTAGATTTAGGTTAGGTTTAGCCAATGAAAACCTCATTTGCGGGAATTAGATTAGTGAGATGAGGATTTGTTTTGGTTGTTTGGATTCAACTTGTGGATTCTCAAGCTCATTCAATCGACCTAAGTTTTCTCTTCTCTTTCTGTCTTTATTTTTGTATGTTTTCCTCTTGTTTTGATTATGTTTGATTTGTTATTTTGCTTGACATTGTTTAGTTAAATGTTCAGTTTTGGTTGTTAGTTCGTGCTTATTAGCTTGTTAGATTTTGTTATTGATTTAATTTCCATGCTAGTTCATGTTTGTGTGTTTAGTTGTAATTAGGTTTAATTGTATTTTACGATGATTAGTGATTAATTTTGATTGGCTTGGATTGTGATTAGCC
Organism: Selenicereus undatus; assembly: GCA_017589665.1. NCBI lineage: Eukaryota > Viridiplantae > Streptophyta > Magnoliopsida > Caryophyllales > Cactaceae > Selenicereus > Selenicereus undatus. The sequence continues at coordinate 22,750,918 of JACYFF010010365.1, forward strand.
TCTTGATGGCTAATTAGGTTAGGATTAGGCTTAACCACACCCAACTTATACTTAGAACACAGAGTTTTCCCTCACGTCCAAAGTGTTCGATGAAATGCTCGAGAGAGCTTTCATCCATATTTTTTAGGCGATTGACTTATGCCGAGAGGTGAGGTCTATTAGCTAGTGTGGGAGAGGGCATAGCTGGGTTTAGGACATAAAAATAGTCCCGATCTTAGCTAAGTCCGAGGGTTGCTAAATTTGTGGTCTAATTGGGTTAACCCCATAAAAATATGTGGTTAAACTAATTAGACTAGCTCATGAACCTTGAGAGAGGACTTGGGTGGTCTTCGAAGGTGCAACTGACCATCTCTTGTTTTTAGCTGAGGTCAGGTAGGTTAGGACTCATTTTGACTATTTAATCAGCCAATTGGTCAAATCATAGTCTCAAGCTAGCTCTTGTGGTTTATTAGCTTAGTTTAGCCTTGTTTTCATTTCCTTTCTTCTTGGCATAGATTGAGTCGCTCTAGCTAATCCCGGTACTTGAAACCTAACTCAGAGTGGACGACATCTTGTGTACTCAACGGTACAACCTTGCACTTGGAGTTATAAATTTAAAACTCGAATTCTTCCCATCAATCAGATACGATAGAAATCACCGGACACGGTGGCGGGGGAGTGGGAGAAATTAAGATACATACCACCATGTTTGTTGCTCTTCTTCGGTGAAATAGAGTTGCAGATTGGTTGCCTTGTGCATAAAGGGGTTCAACAACGGTGCGATAGAGGGGCTTGACTTGCTGAGCTGCAGGCTATGGCCATGCCATGGTCTTCATCTTCAACACGATCAGAACAGCATGTTTGCAGTTAGATAGGTAGAAATCGAGATGAGAAGAGGTAGGGGAGAAAGCGACAGCATGCGGTGGATGGTGGTCGCCTAGTCAGTGAATGGCCATCGGTGGGACGACGATTAGGGTTTGGCTGGGTAACATAAGGCTAAGTTTTCAGTCTTCTACTCTTCTTACTCCAATGACTCCACGACTGTTTCTCTTTTCTTGCTTTCCAGTCGTGGACTCGTGGGATTGGCCCTAGTAAGGTGGCTAGGAGGTGGACGTTAGAGCGATCAAACATTTCGGTTGTATTAGATATTTTAAACATTAGATAAGTCTAAATTTTTTTTGCATTTGCTAGGTGGTAATGAGTATTAGATTTACAGGACATATATTATTGTAAATTATTGGAATTTTTACAATTATTATAAATTGGTTTTGTTAAATAAAGTGGTTTGGATGTTGCATATTATCTTATTGAAAATGATAAACTATACTCCCATAGAAGAAACATATGTTAAGTCCAAATTCTTTGACAAGTGCTTCTATATACTTCATTTTTGGGTCATTTTGTAGCACTTTTTCGGGAAGTTATGGGCTTTATGTTATAATTTATGCTCCTATTCTCGTTTTATACCTCATTTGAGTGCAGATTGATCCACCACAGAAGTATCCTAAGTCCTACGCCCATGAAGCAAGAGAAGAGCAGAAGATTTAAATTCTAGCAAGAACCACGGTTTACCCATGGTGGCCTCCACGGACCGTGGCGATCCTATAACTGCTAACAGCTTCATCTTCCTTCGTTGTGCGGCTGAAGATGCTCGGTTTTTGTGTTTAAAAGGGGTGTTTTTTGGATGAAAAAGGGGAGATCCATCATTATTTCACCGCTACTCTCTCATCCATCTTTCATAAATTAGAATTTTTAGTTTATTTTTGGGATCAAAAAGAGACAATTGAAGGCAGAATTTTGCTCTTGGAGGCTTGGAGATCGTGGCACCATTGAAGGGCTGCCATTATTGTAAAGCTTCTTTTCCTTTGAATTTATCTTTGAACTCTTGTGTTCGTTGAATTTGAAATATGAGTGAGTAGTTTTATTTAATCTAGGGATTTGTTAGCCATAGTATTGTAGTTGTATCCTTAATTTCTACAATCTTGTGCTTACTCCATGATTGGAATGATTTATTTCTATCTTGAGATTGAAATGTTGTGAATAAAGTTTGGCCAATTTTGCCTGCTTATATTAGGTAGCGGAGTAAAATACTGAAAAGTGATCACCTTGATGGAACTTGACCTAGCAAAACTCGAGAGAGAATTGCATGTTAAGAGGAGACTTAGTATTCATAAATCTTCAACCTAGACTAAATCAAGGACACTTGAAAGAGTGTGTGTTGAATTTGTTTGGGCCATTTTATTTATTTCAAAAGAAATAATTAAATTTAACTCGATTGCAATTCCTTGAATCATCTAATCCATGGAAAGTGCATGCTGAACTCTATGATCTAACTCTTTACTTGGCGAATCGAATCCCTACATGCTTTACTTTGATTGAATTTCCAATTAGATAGTAGGTATATTTAAATCAACTTATTAAAAAGGTTGATTTCTTAGCATTTTCAATAGGACGTTAACTCAATAGATTACTATGGTCTCTGAGGGCGATCCTTTAATCTAAACTACAACACTCGTGTGCTTGCAGCATGCCAAGTTTTCGACGCCGTTGTCAAGGACCAACTTGTTAACTATTGAGTTAATTTACGAAATTGACTAAGTGTTTTACTTTATTTTCCACTACTAAAACAGTTCAAATTAACGACGGAATTCAGTGACGGAAAAAATTAACGACAGATTTGGCGACTGAAAAACATGTTGCGAAAAAGTCAGATTGTGCGACAGATATGGCGATGGAAAAATCAATCCGCCGCCACAAATGGCACATTAAAATTTTTTTTTTTGAAAAAATGGACGATGGAATTTCCGCCGCCTAAAAAAATTTCCAATTTTTTTTAAAAAAAATTGGGCTAGCGACGGAATTTTCATCGCCTGTCCGTGGCCAGCCCACTTAAATGAAACCAGATTTCAAGTTTCATTTGGTAGTGCTATGCTGATTTTCGAAGAGGGAGAGAGAGAGCGACTGGTGAACGGGCCTCGTGCGACCACTGCACCTAGGCACCGTCGGCCGTCCCCACACTGTCGTCGCCGTCTGTCACCTCGCCCCCCCACCTGCCGCTGCCTCACCACCGGTTTTTTTGGAGCAATTGGAGGTATTTTTCTCAACCAAACTACTTGTAATTTTTTCAAATTTTTGCATTACATTGTTAGAATTTCATAGTTAGTTCATATTTATGTTGAAATGTGGTGTTTGTGTGAGGTTATTGCTTTAATTTGCTTCAAGATTGGGGTAAATGCGATTTAAGGTTTAGGTTTGGTAGTTTGAAGTTAAAGTTTGATAGGTTGGTGGAATGAAATGGTTTAATTGATAATGTTGTTGAAATGTGCTATTTGTGTGAGGTTGTTGCCCTAATTCGTTACAAGAATTTGGTAAATGCGATTTAGGGTTGAGGTTTGGTAGTTTGAAGTTGAAATTTCATATGTTGGTGGAATGAAATATTTTAATTGATAATGTTGTTGAAATGTGGTATTTGTGTGAGGTTATTTATCTAATTTGGTGGATTGAGATTCCATAGAGTAAATTATGTTGATATGTGATGTTCGTATGAAGTTGTAGCTCATATTTGTTTAAAGATTTCGCCCAATGCAATGTACACATAGATTTGGTAATTTTAAGTTGAAATTTGATATGTTGGTGGAATAAAGTGGTCAACTATGTATGAATTATTAGTTTTGTGATATTCGTGAGAATGTAAATATATTTGCCGAAATTTATAAGTTTTTTTTGGGTGCATATATAATATAAAATTGCGTAATTTATGTAATTATTATAATTTTGATTAAAATTAATTCTTATCAAATACCTTATGTGGTTATTGTTATTTAAGTAGAATATGAATGGTCCTCCACATCGTAGGTGGATGTATAATAGATTACTGCATGATCGCAGTGGTTATACACAAGAATTTGTAGATGGAGTAAACGAATTCAATCAATTTGCACATAGACAGACAAAGTTTATGAATGGGAAAAAGTATAGGTGTCCTTGTGCAAAATGCAGAAATAGGGTGTACTTGACACCTGATGAGGTCAAGATGCACCTTATGTTTAAGGGTTTTGTGCAAGGGTATTAGTTTTGGATAAGTCATGGGGAAATAGAACCTCAGCAATATGATTATGGGAATTCAAATAGTGAAATTTCCGAAGTTGGAGGTTCAAGTCATAGTAATAATGACTACTCTGAATCCTACGTAGATCGGATGGAGGACATGGTTGATGATGGTATAATAGCAAATCAAAATGTAAGGGAAGATGGGTCAAGCACTTGCCGAGAACCATTTTATAACATGGTTCAAGCTGCCCAACAAACCTTACATGATGGTTGCTCCACCCATAGTGAGCCATTTCCGGCGGTGAGACTATTGAGTATTAAATCTAATTATAATATGCCTAAAAATTGTTTCAATGAAATTGTTCAATAAATGAAAGAGATGTGTCCCCCTAACAACCGCGTGCCAAACAACTATGGGCAAACGAAGAAGGTTGTTAAAGATCTCGGCAACGATGTGGTCCAAATTGATTGTTGCCAGAAAGGTTACATGCTATTTTATAAGGAGAACGCAAACCTGGATGCGTGCAAGTTTGGTGGGCATTCAAGATGGAAGAGGTAAAGGTCACAACAAAGGAATCAAAATCCATTGCCATACTCGAGGATGCATTACTTGCCGTTAAAACCTCGACTGCAGAGGTTGTGCGCATTAAGAAGTAGTGCAAAGCACATGAGATGGCATTATGAACATCAACGTGAGGATGGTGTTTTATGTCATCCATCAGATGGGGCAGCGTGGAAACATTTCGATACCAATTACCCTGAATTTGCTGCAAAGCCTCGGAATGTGAAGCTTGGCTTATGTGCGGATGGATTTAATCCTTACACATTGTCTTCAAGATCATACTCCATTTGGTTGGTGGTCGTTATACCTTATAACATCTCGCCTGAAATGTGTATGACTACACCGTTTATGTTCTTGACTTGTGTAATCCCTGGGCCCAAAAATCCCAAGAACAAGATAAATGTATATTTACAACATCTTGTTGATGAGTTGAAAGAGTTGTGGGATGTTGGAGTTGAGACTTATGACATTTCTACGGGGCATACATTTCAGATGAAGGTTGCACTTATGTAGACCACCAATGATTTTCCCGCATATGGAATGTTATCTGGGTGTAGTAGTAATGGCTAATTGGCATATCCTATATGTATGAAACAGCGAAAGGTTTTGAGATTGAGAAATAGAGGTAAATTCTCATGGTTTGACTGTCAACGGTTTTTTTTGCCAAGGAATCATGCATTCAGAAGAAATAGAACAACATTTAGGAAAGACAAAACTGTTACAGGGGGTCCTCCTCTCCGACTATTTGGGGAAGAATTTTATGCCGAGGTGGAAGATTATCAAATGGTAACTACAAATGGTGACTTTGTCATACCAGGATTTAAGGAAAATGAACACAATTGGACGAAGAAGAGCATATTCTAGGAGTTGCCCTATTGGCAACACCAATTGCTCTGCCATAATTTGGATGTGATGCACATTGAAAAGAACTTTTTCGAGAACATTGTCAATACTGTTATGGATGTTCAAAGGAAAACAAAGGACAATGCCAAATAAAGAATGGATGTTGCAGAAATGTGTGATAGACCAGAATTGCATTTACATTCAGGCCCAAGTGTTAAGCTGGTTAAACCAAAAACGAAGTTCATACTTCCTGTGGATAAACGAAGAGAGTTGTGTGAATGGGTGAAGGAGCTTCAAATGCCTGATGGATATTGCTCTAATTTGAGGAATATTGTGGACCCTAATGAGGCTAAGTTTAACAACATGAAAAGTCATGATTGTCATGTGTTCATGGGGACTCTTTTACCAATTGCATTTGGTGCGCTCCCAGATGATGTGTTGAAACCTCTTATTGAGATAAGTCAGTTCTTCAAGATCTTATGCTCAACAACATTGCGGGAGGATATGCTTGAAGAATTGCATCGCAACATTGTCATCACTTTGTGTAAGTTGGAGACCATTTTCCGTCCTTGCTTTTTCAATGTAATGGAGCACCTGCCAGTGCATTTGGTAGAAGAGGTTGAACTAGGTGGTCCAGTATAATACCGATGGATGTAACCATTTGAGAGGTAAAGTATACTATAATCGATGAAACCTTATCTCAATTCTTATATGTGAAATCACTTAGAAGTGAATGCAATTGTGAAATTAGCAGGTTCTTTGGTCGATTGAAGAAAAAGATAAAGCAACAAGCATGTCCTGAAGGTTCAATCACACAAGCATACCTAGAAGCAGAGAGGACATTCTTCGCGTTCTATTACTTCGGCTCTAATGTGCCCTCTATGCGCAGGAGAAATGAGGATGACGATGAACACATTAATCATTTTCCAACTCTGTTCGTGTTTGCACCGCAAGGGACCGCTATTGGTAGGGAAAGATCAAAGTATCTCATAGATGCCGAATATGTTGCTGCCCATTTTTACGTGCTGTTAAATTGTGATGAAGTTAAACCTTATATAGGGTGAGTGGTATTTTCACTTCCAATTGAGTTTATCATTCAGAGCCCAAGTATATTAATAAGCTTCATAAAATGTGATAGAATTTTCACAGAACAAGTCAAAACTGTACATCCTAATGTCAGTGACGCAGATGTCGACGTCATCATCGAAACTCATTTCACAGATTGGTTTAGTCAAAATGTAAGTATTATAACTCATTTATTCATAATTTTAACATAACAGTTAATTAGGTGCATTGTATTAATTAAAACCACATGTTATGTCACCTTAGGTGCATTATATTCAACTATTCGAGACCGACAAACATTGTTACTTGAGCCAATTGGCTGTGAAGCCAAAGCGGTATATGTTGACGTGGACGACATATAGAGTAAATGGATTCAAATTCCACACAGAAGCTCAAAGCGTCGGGAAGAGAACATATAATTGTGGTGTTGGTGTTTGTGGCACTGGGGACAACGATATTGAGAATGATTATTCTGGTGTAGTAAAGGATATTGTCCAAATTGAGTACGTAGGTGAACCACATAAACGATGTGTGCTCTTCAGTTGTGAGTGGTTCGATCACACATTGAATCGTGGGACACGATCTCATAAACTAAGCAACCTTATTGAAGTCCACCGTACAAGGAGGTACCGAAAGTACGACCCATTTATCTTCCCAAACACTGCATCATAAGTATACTTCATGCCACATGCAGATCGCTCAAGGGATAGGGCCAATTGGCCTGTTGCCACACCAACCAAACCAATGGCGAAAGTGGATCAACAGTACGCTCTCCCTATTGCTTACCAACAAACGAACATGACGACTATCGTCAAACCTGTGAATGATGTCATCCCTGTATCATTAGTGGATGAAAGGGCACCACTGGAAGAGGTTATTGATGAAATAGGGTTTTCATTCATTCAGGGTCATGACGAGATAGATGAGATAGAGAATGATGAGGGTAATGAAACAGATGAAGCTGAAGAAAATTTGCATTTGTATGATGATGACGATGACAAGGATGCAGATGATTGATTGCTTATGTATTCTTATGTATTTGAGTACTTTGAATGTCAAACAATTGGTTGTGACTTTACTTATATTGTGTGAATGAGCTTTGCAAAATATGTGTTGCCTACGTACCTATTATGGTGTATGAGTAAATGGTTTATATGTGCAATCATTACATATTTGTACTTGGCTTTGTTGTCACCTATTTCAAGTATGGATTCTACTTCTCATCGAGATAAGTCCTCCCCTTGAGGTAGAGGATGAGGGTCTAGGAGCTCTGCTGTAGATCCGACCACAATAGACATTGATCCATCTTCTCCCCAGGTTCCTCATATACCAGTTCAACCAGGAGCCACAATGGCTGCTTACATACCAGGTATTTCAAGACCAATCCCTCATCCATTTGGGGCTTTCCATCATCAAACGTCATACATTCCCAACCAAAGCACCATGTACGACCAATTTTCCTACAACATTCCTCCAAACCCCTATCTAGTTCACACTGTGTAGCCTACTCCTCAACCCACTCACCCTAACACAAACCTGTCCCAAGACAAAATTGCAAGTGGTAAAAGTGAAGTACAATCCAGTCATGGGAGCACTCGAGCTAAGCCTTGGATTGAGCCAGACGGTAACGGGTAAGTCTTCATTTGTTATATCTTATGAAGTATTACATGAATTTTGCACAACAAGTAATCACTTTAATTTGTTATGTTCAATTAGGTTTCTCCCCAATGATGGTGCTGTTAGTAGGATTTCGCTCATGTTTCAAAGCAAATTTAACGGAGCTTGGCCTAGTTAGAGTAAAGTGCCCAAACCAGTACGAGATTTGTGGTTTGGAGAGTTCAAAGTAACTACAGTGACTACGTATTAACCGTTTCTGTGAACGTGATAAATTACTATTGTATTATTTGATGTGTTTTTTGTTTTCATAATTGCGCAAGTGGTTTACTTGGGATTCGGTCCATGAGGACCGCATACGAAGGAATTTTGAAAATCGAGGCAAAGCACGCTCGAGAGACTTCTTTAGCAAAGCAAGGAAGCATAACAAGAAGCTTGTTTGGCTCGGTGATGCTCAATGGGAGGGACTCCAACAGCACTGGGCAAATGAACATTACAAGTTGCGTGAAACAGCCCAGAAGAATCGACTGGGAACTCCAGAAAGTGGTGGCTCATCTCTCCACACCTGTGGCTCAATCCCTATGCATGAGCATAGGCGGTGTCTGATAAATGAATTAATTGTTGCTATGTATTTATTTAAGTTTAATACTATATTTTGTGTTGTGCTTGATATCATTCTTTGTGGCACGTACACAATGGAACAACTTGGGATGGACCCGACCATCGTTGAATTATTCAGTCGCACTCACAAACTCCATGGTAAAGAAGATGCCCTAAGGGTTGACAAGAAATCACAACAAACATATGTAAGCAACTAGCTATTCTCAATCTTGATGGGTAGTTCAACATGAACTTGTATACTTTATTTTCAGTAATTATAGTATACATGATTTCGTGTGCATGTTGTGGTATTGTAGGAATCCTTTGAACGTGATTTTCAAAATGTTATCAACTCTCAAAGGACCGGGGATGACACTTCTCAAGATCCAAACCAGCCATTTCCAAACCCAAATAATTTGTGGGTGAAGACATTCAAGAACAAGAAGGGTTGTATTTATGGCATTGGTGACAGGGCTGTCAACATTAGGAAATCCGATTACTTCAGTCCCAGTCAAAGATCCGGTACAGTTTTCATATTAAAGTGTCAACGAATATGGTTATACATTGAATTTACTTAATTGCAATACTAATGCGTACTTCACTGAAGTGTTAGCCAGCAGGTACCGGTTCTACGCCATCGCAACAAGAGCTCAATGACTTAAGGGGTGTAGTAACCAACTTGGGGGGTGAGCTAACTGCACAAGCTGAAAGCTACCGGTTGCTTATGGAGAAATGTAAGCAACTGGAGGAATCTAACAAATTGGTCACCCAAAGCAACCAACAACTGAGCCAACAAATGATGAACATCGATCAACACCTCTAAGCTTTCTTTCAAATGCAACAGGCGTCTGGCTCGGGATCTCAGTCACCATTTACTCATCACTCGCAACATAATGAGGAAGAGGATGAGGATGAGGATGATCTTCATCTTGGTGATTGAGTTGGTTGCAGTTTTCCTTCAGCTGGTGACTCTTCTGCTTGGTTCTTTACGAAGTATATCTCTTGCTGCTTGCTTCTCCTCCCCTTTGTGCTTATTTCACTCCCCTCCCCTAGGTGCTTATTTAATTTTCCTCTCATTTGGCGCTTACTTATCCCTCTTCTACAAACATATAAATTCATTCTCAATTACTGGCAACTTTCGGTTTGTTTGGATTTGTGGTTTTTGATATGTACAGACTTTGTTTGGAAATTGTGGTTTGTAAATTGAAAACCCTTGGTTGGAAGTGTTGCGTTGGATGTGATATTCCACCTTTGTGTGGCTTGAAATTATTGAGAATGCTTCAAATGAAATCATATTCGAAGCCATTGGATGTTGCTTGAGTGCAAAGAGCTTGTAAATTTCTTGCAGAGATTGAAATGCATGTACTAAGGAATATGATAAAAAACAAGCGTTTTTATTTTTAAAAAATGAGAAGCTTAGCGACGGAATGGCTACGGAATAAAAAAAATTATTTTTTTTTGGGGGCAGGGGTGGGATGGAATGCTTGGTTCGTCGCCATCAGCGACAGATTTTCCGTTGCTTAGTCCGTCGCTGATGGCGACGGATTTTGCATTCCGTCGCACCCCTGCCAAAAAAAACATGTCGCAATTTCTGTCGCTGAATCCGTCGCCAATGACGACGAAATTTCAAAATTCCGTCGCCAGGTACTCAGCAACGAGCGAAAATCCGACAGCAGTATTCCATTGCCAATTCCGTTGTTGATATGAAAATTCCGTCGCTGATATATCTTATTCCGTCACTGATTCTGTCTTTATTTGGTCTTTTCTTGTAGTGTTCCTTTTCTTTTTTGATTGCATTGGTAGTGTTGGTTGTTGTGCTCGTAGGAATTTTCTCCTTTTATGCGAAGTTCATTTCAGTATGAACCCGATCCTAATTAAGAGCACTTTCAGTTTAAGGAGGAAGAAGCAAAGGCTTGAGAAACAAAGGGGCAAAGCTCGAGAGACCTCACCAACTATGGCGAGAGGAGGAGGTGAGCAAAGAAGGACACTTTGAGATTTCATTACCCCAGGATTCCAAGGCATTGCCTCAATCATTGCTCATCTTAACGTGGAGGCAAACAATTTTCAGCTTAAGCCGACTCTCATTTCCATGGTGCAACAATCCTAATTTGGTGGCACCCCGTTGGAAGATCCTAACTTACACCTCTCAGTCTTTTTAGAGGTGTGTGACACATTGAAGCTCAATGGAGTCTCTACTGATGCCATTCAATTAAAGTTACTTCCCTTTTCACATAAGGACAAGACAAGAGCATGGCTTCATTCTTTACATCTCGGATGCATCCCCACATGGGATGAGCCTAATAAAGCCTTTCTTGTCAAATTCTTCCTACCAAGCAAGACGACAAGCTTGAGGAACCAAATCACTACTTTTACCCAAAGGGATGATGATACCCTCTCTGAGGCTTGGGAGCGGTTCAAAGATTTATTGCGGTTGTTCCCTCGTCATGGCCTTCAAAGATGGATGATTGTTCAAGCCTTCTATAATGGAGTGATCCAACCTATAAGGTCCACTATTGATGCAGTAGCAGGGGAAACCTTGATGAATAAGACTGAGGATGAGGCCTATATTTTGATCAAGGAGATGGCACTTAATAACTTTCAATGGTCCAACGAATGAGGCCAACCTAAGCAGGTTAGCAGTAAGCTTGAAGTTGATGCACCTACTTTACGTAATGCTAAAGTAGATACTATGACTCAAAGGTTGGAACGGTTAAATGTGAATGCTGTGAATTCTAGCGCCCCTCCCTTATCATGTGAAATATGTGGTTCCATTGACCATTTAATTGAGAATTGCCAAGTTGGGAGTCCTTTTGCCCAAAACACTTGAGACCAAGTCAAATATGTCAATAATTTTAACCCGAGACCGACTAATAACCCTTATTTCAATATTTACAATTCGGGTTAGAGGAATCGCTCAAATTTCTCATATGGGCCTAACTCTTCCACCAGGCCTAAAATGAATGCTGTGTAACCCCTCAGATTTCAAAGACCTTGCTTTCCCCAACAAGCTTCCCAAAAGTCCAACCTAGCTACTGTGGGGGCGAGAAGAAGATCAATGGTGATGTCAAGCTATTTACAAAGGCAGAATTGCATTTTGCCAACTCTAAATTCTTTGAAGAGGGCACTATACCTAAGGAGACTATACCTTCAGTTGGTAAGCCAAATGCTGCAATAATTTCACGGTGGTACTGAGGTAAGACAACATGAAACAATGAGAGTATCATAAGGGATACGTTGAAGAAGAGACTATCACCCAACTTGCTAAACATGTTGCTGAGCAAGTGGTGGTTTCCGCAAATCATATGCAACCAGTCTTAAGATATGTTCCCAAAGCTCGTCATAAGGAAAGGGAAACAACCTTCAGTGGGTGCATAAGTGGAAATATAGGGGGCAAGGCTATCAAGAACGATAGCGGGGCCAACTTGGGCACCCTCAAAGAAAGTGTCACGTTGCCAACATAAAACATATACCAACTGAAGGTGAGCAGACCCCCTCTGCCTAAATTTGTCTCTTGTTCCAAGATCATATTAGATGAAGATGAGAACTTGCCAAATGCGTGAACAAAGGAATGATTTGACTCGAATGCATATAAGCTTATGGAGAATGCATGTTATGATTTTAATAATCCAGTTGCATTATGGAAGGTAGTGGAGGTAGAACCTACAGCCTCAACAAAACGTAGAAGAAGATTCAAGAACAAGGAGGTCTAGTGGATGTCCCAAAAGTGGGTCTTGGTTATACACCAGTGAAACTGATCAGGATATTAGGACGATGCAAGGCCAAGCAAAATATGGTTCAATATATCTTTACTAAAGAAATAGATGAGAGTGAGGACGAAAATGCTCAACCTCTTATAAAGTATTCTATATTTGATAGGTTACAACCATCTGCTTCAAGAAAACACCCATCCCTCTTCACTAGAATTGGGGGAGGTCAAAACTCTAAGTCTTCTGTGTTTTGGAGAGTAAAGAATCGTTCGCAACTAAGACCTTCGGTGTTCAACATAATCACGAAAGTAAGAGAATCGTCGAATCCACTACCCCCAAAACAAAAGGATTTAGTGTTCAATCGACTCAGTGATATAAACAACAACAACAAACTCCCAAAGTGGGTCCCGCTTTCGCGGGGTCTGGCGACTCAGTGATATAAACGAAGTACAAATTTCTATCCTTTCTCGCATGAAGCGATTTTCAACCCTTGATGTGAAGACAGATGGTTTACTAAGGGTAAAGACAAGCACTGTGGTCTTTACTGGTCAACCAGGTAATCTTGACATCAATAAAGGAGATGAGTAAGAAGAAGTGACTTCTTCTAATCATATCACAGTCCAAGAATGTGAAGACTCAGAGTCAGAGATAGAACTTGCATACATTCTTGAAACTCTGGAAGATGGGGGGCAATATACAGTAGCCGATTTGAAGGAATTAGATCTCAGAACTGTCGAGAAACCCCGTCCCATCTATGGAAGTTCATGGCTTACACTCGAGGAAGAAAAAAGTATTTTAATCTCCTTTCAGAGTACAAGGACGTGTTTGTATGGAGTTACAAGGAAATGCCAGGGCTTGATCCCAAAGTCACAGTCCAACGCTTATCCTTTAGAAAGAATGTCCCACCTAAAAAGTAATCTCAACAACGCTTTTGTATGGATTTAGTACCTAAAATTGAAAGAGAGGTCAAAAACTCATAGATGCAGGATTCATTGGTGAGGCAAAATACCCGACTTGTATCGCAAACTTTGTCCCTATAAGGAAGAAGAACGAACAACTTTGTATTTACATGAACTTCTGGGATCTCAACAATGCTTGCCCAAAATATAATTTCCCGTTGCCCGTCACCGAGCTCATGATCGATTTGACCATGGGACATGAAGTCTAGTCCTCTATGGAATGTACTGCAGGTTACAATCAAATCCAAATGACGCCAGGAGACCAAGAAGCCATAGTGTTTCCCACTCCCAAAGGCATCTTCTGCTATAAGGTAATGCCCTTTGGATTGAAGAACGCCGGAGCAACAAACCAAAGAGCAATGCAAACTATCTTTGGTGACATGTTGTATACAACAGTGGAGTGTTATGTTGATGATATGGTGGTCAAGTCAAAAAGGAGAACATACCACCTACAAGACCTTCGTCGAATTTTAGATAGGCTGAGGAGATGTCAACTAAAGATGAATCCACTTAAATGTGTGTTTGGTGTCACTTCAGGGAAGTTCCTAGGCGTTATAGTTCGGCATAGAGGCATTGAGATTAACCAGGCCAAAATAAACGGAATCCAAGAGATGGATGCCCAAAAAAATCTCAAAGAACTACGAGGTCTTCAAGGTTCTTTGGCTTACATTAGAAGTTTCTTATCCAACCTAGTCGGTCATTGCCACCCAATCCACCACCTTATGAAGAAGGGTGAACAGTTCGAATGGGATTAGTTATGCCAAAAAGCCTTCGACAGCGTCAAGAAGTACTTGTTAAATTCACTAGTTCTGGGGGCACCAATCTTCGGGAAACCTCTTGTATTCTACATTGCAGCGCCAGATAAGTCTTTGGGGGCATTATACGCCCGGGAAAATGAGGAAGGAAAAGAGAGAGCTTTGTGTTACTTAAGTTGCACTTTGGTTGGCACTGAACTGAATTACTCCCCAATTGAAAAGATGTTTTTGGCTCTCATATTCGTCATTCAAAAGTTAAGACATCAAATGCAAGCTCATACAGTGCAGGTGATTTCTAAAGCTAACCCCATCAAATGTATCTTATCAAGGCTAATTCTAAGAGGGTGACTGGCAAAGTGGGTTGTAACCCTAAAGCAATAGCCACAAAAGGTTGTTATAGGACAAGCATTGGTATTACCCAATTCCTGATGCTTGGGAGCTAAATGATGACTTGTCCAGTGAAGATATGTTCTTCGTTGATATCCTCCCACCTTGGAAGAGGTATTTTGACGGATTCGCGAGACATGATGGTGCTGGTGTAAGAGTAGTCTTTGTTTCCCCAGAAAAACATGTCCTTACTTGTTCATTCATGCTAACTTAGGTATGTTCCAATAATGTGGCGGAATATTAGGCATTGATTTTGGGCTTTCAAATGGCGATTGAAAAGGGAATCAAAGACCTTGACATCAATGGTAATTCTCAATTAGTCACCACGCAACTTCTCGAGGAATATGAAGTCAAAAAGAACAACCTTGTGTCATACCATACATATGCCTTATGACTACTCAATAAGCTTGAAACCATCAAGTTACAGCATGTTGCTAGGAGTGCCATCAAAATGGTCAATGCACTTGCAAACCTTATAACCACTTTGGCACTAGGGCCAGAAGAAAGGATGAATGTCCCTATTTGCAACCGGTGGGTTGTTGCACCCCTTGGTGGAGAGTGTAAGGAAAAAGTCAATGTAGTCAGTGCCCAAGAAGTTGATGAAGCATAAGACAGAAATCTAACGAAGAGTTCCCTGCATACTTCATTGGACTCTTTATCAGCGTTCTTTCCTCAACATTTTTTTGCGATGCTTGGGTAACGATGAGGCAAAACAAACAATAGAGGAAATGCACTTAGGAATATGCGGTGGACACCAGGCAGGGCCCAAATTATATGACTGAATCAAGAGGATGGGTTATTATTAAACTACTGTACGAGCCCTCACTAGTCGATCATGGCTTGGCATGCCACGTTGCTTGTCATGACTGGGTCTTGACAAGAACAGGGTGGTTACCGCTTGGTCATTCATGCACCCAACTTGCCAATATGATTGGTTTTGTCCGTGAGTCATGACTGGGTCACACAGGACATATCCCTTGGTCGTGACAGGGTCACGCGGGATAGCTCTCGGTTGTGACTGGGTCACACAGAGCATTGTCGTGGTGGATTCCTCGACAAGAACATTAGCCCCCAGGGCATGAATAAAATGACCATCGGTGTTGTGCGATGACACCAAGCACCTATGGTAGTGCTAGGCATGCCAATAAGCCCAGGCGTTGTGCGACAACGTCCAGTACCTATGCTGGTACAAACTTGGGCATTGTGTGACGATGTTCAGTACTTATGGTGGTACGAACTTGGGTGATGTGAGACATTGGCTAGCACCTATGGTGGTACGAATAATGCTAGTTGTACCCAAAGAGTGAGCCAAGACAAGTACGCAAAATACTGAGTTGGATTACTCAGTGAAAGACAAGGGATATAACCTTCGTCAAAGTCCATGTGGGAAGGGACTTAGCTAACGATGGATTCCGTAAGCTACACCGATGCGATCGGTAAAGCTATGGCATGGCAAAGTCATAGCTAAAGTCTCGGGGAGACTTTACTTAACTCAGGTAAGATAG
Organism: Selenicereus undatus; assembly: GCA_017589665.1. Taxonomy (NCBI): domain Eukaryota; kingdom Viridiplantae; phylum Streptophyta; class Magnoliopsida; order Caryophyllales; family Cactaceae; genus Selenicereus; species Selenicereus undatus. The sequence goes on from JACYFF010010365.1 coordinate 22,766,944, forward strand.
ACTTAGCTTAAACTGGCTAATGGGACTCAACTTGAGTATGACCTCAGCTGGAAGTTCACGGTGGACTTGTCGGTCGAGCTGTGGGAGCTCTGGACTAGGATGACTGAGCTGGGTAGCTCAGGGAGCTACCTCAGCAGGGTATCACCTTAGATAGGTATGGAGGCAGCTGGGCAAGTAATGGGCTTCCAGTTGGACAACCACTGAGCTGGGTGGTTACGCCCCTAAGGGACACGCCTCTTGAAGGCGCCACTTGGCAAGGCGTCTGCCTTGCAGGTACTGATCTCTTGGCAGCTGTGGGAGGGCTGGTTCAAGAGACATGCCCTTTGGGCACAGCGGTTACAAGGTGGCGGTTGGCAAGGGCGGTTACCTCTTGCGGTTGGTGTGTCAAGAGGCACACCCGTTCATCGTGCCTCTTCAAGGATTACAACTTTAGCGGGAAGGAGTTGGCAGCCGTGGCTTTCAAAGACATGCGCCCCTTGGTGAAGAGATACACCCCTTGGTGAAGAGACATGCTTCTTCACTTGGATGTGAAGGGCGGCCCTTACCCCTTTTCCCCTACAAATAGGCGCATGGCCCTTGTGTTTTGGGCATGTTGTGGTATGCTTCCTTGAGTGGAAAAATCTAAGAGTTTCCTTGTTCTAATTCTAAAGATTTGCCTTGTAATTCCTTTGTCCCGAGATTAATAAAAGTGTTTCTCTGTCGGATCATTGTCTTGTGTACTTTGCGTTAATTTAATTAAATCGTAGTTAACCTGTTTAAGTGGGCTGTGAGTAGGCTGCGTTGAGTCATGGACTTAACCGCCACACGGTGTGAATCCGGGCGAAAAAGTTGGCCGAATTTTACCTCGTGACAGTTGGTATCAGAGTGGGTTTTATCGCTTTACGATTCAATTAAATATGGAACATAAAGCACCCAAACAACCGATGCAACGTTTTAATGTTGGGAGCTGGGAAATTAAAGACCCTTGTCCTGAAACAAAAGGAAAGAAAAGAGTTAGAGAGGAAATTGATGTGAGTGTGGGCATGAACAAATTAACAAAAGACCCTCGTAAAAAGTCTCGAAATTTCCGCGAATGTTTTATTTGTTGCGGCCCTGACTATGCTCAAGATTGTCATCTTATGCGCCAAGTTTCTTCTATGAAAATAGAAGGGGACGTTGGCAAGACCCATCATATTGCTACACCCAAAAAGGGAAATTCTTTCCCTAAGTGTGACACCCTCAGAGGTTCAACCAAAGGGGTCGTGCTTGATAAGGGGATGATGTACGTTTCATGCAACATCAACGATCATGACGTGAAGTCCTTGGTAGACACCGGAGCCACCCATAATTTCATCCAAGTGGAAATGGCAAAGCGGTTTGGTTTAAACCTATCTCCTTCTGATTCCCTGATCAAATCAGTGAACACGATGACTTCAAGTTCCCACGGTGTAGTTAAGGATGTGACAATAAGGTTCGATGATTGGACAGGGAATGTAGATTGCTGGCCATCAACCTAGATGGCTTTGAAGTCATCCTCGGGGATGAATTCCTAAAGAAGGGCAAGGTGATGGTCGTGCCTCACCTTGGTGGAATTCTGATTAGGGACAAAGGTTCCCCCTGCTTCGTAAAAGTAACCCCTACGAATAAGAAAGAGACGGGACCCTTCTTGTCGACCTTGTAGTTCAAGAAGGATTTTCAGAAAGGGATGCCATCCTTTGTCGCGATTTTGGTAGAGATCAAACCTGGACAAATCGTGGACTTACCAGGGGAAGTGGTTTTGGTACTAGAGAAGTTTCAAGACATGATGCCACTAGAATTGCCCAAGCAACTTCCACTGCGAAGGGCCGTGGATCATGCCATTGAATTGGAGGCTGGATCCAGACCTCCGGCCCAAGCTCCTTACCGGATGTCCCTCTCCGAACTTGCTGAGTTGCGGAAACAACTCAATGAGTTGTTGGAGGCCAGTTTCATCCAACCGTCCAAGGCCCTGTATAGTGCCCCGGTCTTGTTCCAAAGAAAGGCGGATGGTTCACTACGCATATGTATTGACTACCGTGCTTTAAACAAAGTGACCATCAAGAACAAGTACACGGTATTGGCAAGTCAGAATTACTGAAGGAGATTAGCCTAAAACTACTTGTGTTACCAGGTACAGTTCGTACAAGTTCCTAGTTATACCGTTTGGGCTAACCAATGCCCCTGCCACATTCTGTAATTTGATGAATGATGTACTCTACGAGTACCTTGATGATTTTTGTGTAGTATACATCAATGACATAGTGATATATTCACAAAGTCTAGAGGAACACATTGTCCACCCGAGGAAAGTCTTTCAGAAATTACGACAACACAAGTTGTTTATCAAAAAGCAGAAGTGCGAATTTGCTCAAATCGAAATAATGTTTCTTAGTCACAAGATTAGTAAAGGTCATGTGAGAATGGACCCAAGGAAAATAAAGGCAATCATGGATTAGCCTAGGCCCAAAATAGTTTCCGAATTAAGATCTTTCCTAGGGCTGGCCAACTACTACCAAAAGTTCATCCAAGGCTACTCTAGGAGGGTGACACCCTTGACTAATCTCTTGAAAAGGGATCAAAGGTAGATATGGGAAGCCACTTGTCAAGAGGCATTTGAGGAACTTAAGGCTAAGATAGCCTTCGAGCCAGTCTTAAGATTACATGAGTTCGATAAACCGTTTGAGGTTCATACCGACGCTTCTGACAAAGCGTTTGGAGGGGTTCTGGTCTAAGACGGACACCCCATAGCTTTCGAGGGGAGAAAGCTTCATGGTGCCAAATTGAGATATTCGACCCATGAGAAAGAGATGTTGGCAGTGGTACATCGCCTTCGTATTTGGGGACAATACTTGCTGGGATTGAAGTTTGTTGTGGAAACAGACAACATTGCCGACACATACTTTTGGACCCAGAAGAAGTTGTCACCAAAACAAGCACATTGGTAGGAATTCCTCCAGGAATATGACTTCGTATGGGAGCATAAACCTGGGAGGCATAACCTAGTCCCCCATGCAATTAGTTGGAAGATAATAACTTCGATGACAGTTATGGTTGCCCCATTGTCTCGAATTGAGACTAACTTTGCAGCAAGAGTGCTGGAGCAGTCCAAGGAGGATGTTGTGTACCAGCGTTTGCATTAGCAAGTGCTCGACGGTGCCATACAACGATATTGGTTGGAGAACGACTTGCTTTTCACACATGGTCGTAGTCTCGATGTACTCGCTGGACAATTATGGCACGTGCTTCAGCGAGAAGTTCACGATGCCAAATGGGCTGGTCACCCAGGATGGGAGAGAAGCCTAGCATTGTTGGTTAGAATTTACTACTGGCCTAATATGGAAAGGGAGGTTAAAGCCTATATTAAGTCGTGCATGGATTGTCAACTTGACAAAACTGAGAAGAAGCAAGAAGCGAGGCTTCTTTAACCTCTGCCGACTCCAAGAGGCCTTGGCAATCAGCCATGATGGACTTTTTCTCGCGGTCCCCAAGTGTTAATGTGTGTAAGTCGATAATGGTTGTCGTTGATCGCTTCTCTAAGTACGTGGTGTTTGTGGCAGCACTAAGAGCTTGTCTTGCCAAGAACGCAACGAAGTTATTTCACTCTCACGTGGTGAAGTACTTCGGCTTGCCTGAAGACATCATTAGTGATCGTGACACTCGTTTCATGGGTTGGTTCTGGACGGTACTATTTAACTTAATAGGATCCGAATTGAAGCTTTCTATGGCTAATCACCCCCAAACTGATGGTCAGACTGAGAGAATTAACTCTCTACTTGAAGAGTATCTATGTCACTATGTGACAGCTTCTCAACGTAACTGCCTCGAACTCTTGGATACCACCCAATTATGCTATAACTTGCAGAAGAGCAATACTACTGGCTTTAGTCCCGTTGAGTTGGCCATGGGATGGCGACCGCTAACTCCACAAGAGGTTGATAAGCAGAACAAAGATATTGTTTGCCTTGGGATACACGGCTTCATCCTGAATCGGTAAGAAATGTTGGAGGAGGCAAGATATAACTTAGAAAAGGCTGAAACTACATGAAGAAATATGCGGACCTCAAGAGTAGGGCTCTTGAGTTTGATGTGGGAGATCAAGTTATGTTGAAACTGACTCCGAAGATCTAGAAACGGATCAGCAGTAAGACTGCACAAAGATCCTTGATCTCGAGATATGACAGGCCTTTCAAGGTTGTCCAAAGGATAGGCCGGGTGGGTTATCGCTTGGACTTGCTAGAAAGATTAAAGGAATACCGTACTTTCTATGTTAGTTTTCTCAAGCCGTACGTCCCTGTCATGGCTGGACTTTATCCCCTTACTTGTAGGAATCCACCCACAGTCCGTCGTTAATATGACAAGGATGTGGAGCAGATCCTTGATATGCGAGAGAAGGGCTAGAGCAAGAAAAACCAGAGGGTTGAATTCTTGGTCCATTGGAAGGGACAGTTAGAGGCAGAGGCTACTTGGGAAAAGGATATCAATGTTTGGCAGTTCGAGGAACATATTTGGGATTACTTGACGAGGGCGTTAAGTTCTTCTGGTAAGGGAGGTTTGTATGACCCCTCATTAGTCGATCGTGGCTTGGCATGCCACCTTGCTTGTCATGACTGGGTCTTGACCAGAACAGGGTGGTTACCCCTTGGTCATTTATGCACCCAACTTGCTAATGCGATTGGTTTTGTCCGTGAGCCATCACTAGGTCATGCAGGACATATCGCTTGGTAGTGTCACGCGGGATAGCTCTCAATTGTGACTAGGTCACATGGAGCATTGTCGTGGTGGATTCCTCGACAGGACAACGAGTGAACGTTAGCCCCCGGGGCATGAATAAAATGACCATCAGTGCTATGCGACGACACCAAGCACCTATGGTGGTGCTAGGCATGCCAATAAGCCCGGGTGTTATGCAACAATGTCTAGTACCTATGGTGGTACAAACATGGGCATTGTGCGTAGATGTCCAGTACCTATGGTGGTACGAACTTGGGTGATGTGCGAGTACCTATGGTGGTACGAATAATACTAGTCGTACCCTCAGAGTGAGCCCAGACCAGTACACATCATACTGGGTTGGATTACTCAGTGAAAGACAAGGGATAGACCCTTCGTCAAAGTCCTTGTGAGATTGGACTTAGCTAACGGTTGATTCCATAAGCTACACCGATGCGATCGATAAAGCTTTGGCACGGCAAAGTCGTAGCTAAAGTCTCGGGGAGGGTCTACATAGCTAAGCTAAGATAGACTTAGCTTAAACGGGCTAACGGGACTTAGCTTGAGTATGACCTCAGCTGGAAGTTTACGGTGGACTTGTCGGTCGAGCTGTGGGAGCTCCCGACTAAGATGATCGAGCTGGGTAGCTCGGGGAGCTACCTCAGCAAGGCATCACCTCTAGAAGAAAATTGATTTTTTGCAGCAACTTAGTTGTAGCAATTTTAAATTTGCTACAATAATCTAAAAAAAGTAAAATAATTGTAGCATATTTAATATTGCCACAAAAGGTTGAGTCTATTGTGGCAATTGGGCAAAATGGCCACAAAAGACATTTATATTTTTCACAAAAAGGGGGTCAGATTTGGAGGGAAATTTTCATCCATTGAAAAGATTTCCCTCCTTCCTGTTTGCTATATTTTTATTACCAAATATATTTCCCTCCCTCTCAAATAAAACCTATTTGCAATTGAAAAAAAAAGAAAAAGAAACAAATTGAAGAACAGGCAAGCAAAACCGTGAGGGAGCTCATCTTTACAAAACCTAGAACTTCTTTTTACGTTCCCTTCAATTCTTCAGTCCCTACTTCCCTTGAATCCTCCTCCTTCAATTCTTCCCTACGCTTGTTCCAGACAATTGTTCATCTCATACTCCTTCAATTCCAGTTGAGCGTGCGATAAGTTCTGTTGTTGTTCCTTCTTCTCATACCAAAGCTAGATTAGTTGAAGCTTGGATTCTTCGATCCTTTCTTCCAATTCAGCATTCGATCTAGAACTCGGTTGTGTCTTCAACTCTTTTGCAATTAAGCGTGGATTCATCTATCCTTCCTCCTTCTCAGAGCGACCCGAGATTGATTAGTAGATTGAAGGGTTGAATTGGTCGTGTAATTGTGACAACAGGTATGCCCTTTTATCTATCTTCCTGAAATTTGCATAAACCCTAATTGTTTAATGGTTCTTTGAAAATCAGTTTCGTTTCTTCCCATATATTACTTGGTTCTGTGAAAGTGATCTGTCTTGTTGACAACATGTATGCTACTTGCTGCCTGCTTCATTCTTGAACTGGTTTCTGGAGGTTCATTTGCCCAAGTAATCTGTCTTGGTGAGATGTTGATTGCAACAAATTTGTGTTTCTCCCCATCTGCTACTTGGTTCTGTGAAAGTGAAATTCACCCGTTCCATCACCTTTTGTTTCATGGTTCTTTGAAAATCAGTTTTAGGTTTTGATTAAATTGACTCAAGTTATTAAATTGCTCTGTCATTACTCTCATGTGCGTAACTTTTGTTAAATTACTCAAGTTTCTCGGTTCAGGAAAAGGCGGCAAATAAGTCACACAAAAACCAGAACTGTTTCAAGCAATGTAGGCTGGGTTTCTTGCTTTTGGATTTGGTTTTGAGCAAACTATTAAGTGATGTTCAGGAAAAGATAATCATGTTGTCAATATGTTCAAATGATTTATTTTCCTAGTTGAGTAATGGTGTTTGAGCAAACTATAAAGTACTAGTTGAGGTCAGTGGAGTAGTTCAGACTAGAATGCTTATGTTCCTGATAGGGAGGTTCAGGTTATGTCTGGTACAAACTCCTAATGTCAGTTGGTCCAACAATTTTGTCACAAAAATCCAAGCAATATTAACAGGAAATTATGAGGCTGATTCAATCTAGGTTGGTGATTGCCTATGTTTGACTATTCAGAGTGAGGTTTTATGTATGTGTTAGTGTATTTATTTATTTAATTTTGGCGAACTCCATTAGGTTCTTGATTTGTAGGTTTGCTTTGATTGCAAATGATTCTATTTCTCAGCTTCCATATAAACAAACAAAATCCATATGGATTAAAAAGACTACAGCTTATCTAATGTCCTGCTCACATTGAATCTGCCCATTCCAACCCATCAACCCCTTGCTTGAAAAATAAATATCCAACCCCATAATAGATCTTTGATATCAATAGTCATCCTGGTATAAATGGTTTGGAAGTTGGGGAGACGGTTGTCGTTGCCTCAGCTATTCTCATACACAATGTTATGCAAATTGGAGCATCCAAGGATCTGAGTATCAGCAGGCTCATGCATTCTCTATTTATCTTGTACAACCTTTCTTAGCAACTTCTTTGGCTTTACTCTGCTACAACTGGTATCCTTCTTCTACATTCATTGGAGACACGTATACATACTTTGCAGGAATGACAATGGCTATTGTTAGCATTCTAGGTCACTTCAGCGAGACACTGTTGATTTTCTTTGCTCCTCAAGTCTTGAATTTCCTCTTATCTCTTCCCAGCCTTCTGGCTTGATTCCTTGCCCTTGACATTGCCTCCCAAAATTCAACCCTAATACAGGGCTACTAACTGGGGCAAATGATGGCACACTTATGAACTTCACATTAAGACTAGTTGGACGAATACGGGAAGAATTGCTTTGCATTGATCTTCTTCTTGTCCAAGTTGTTGCATGTTGTTTCTATTTCTGTATTGTGTTTTTGTTTGAAATTGTAGTCTGCATGCTTGAAGTAATACCTGTCCGGTTGACAGGTTCATAACTTAAAATCTGAATTCCTACATATTCTGAAATTTGCTGACTGTATGTATAATTATAAAGGAAATAGGTTGCGACTTTGCTGTGCTTTTGTGGCCTCCTTAACTATGTTGTGTCATCTTTTTCATAATGTCTATACTCTATTGTTTACTTTATTTTATTGAAATGGTCTTGCATTGCTTTGGGAATTTGCAGCTAGGAGGTACATTGATCAGAATGTTAAAGTTGTGGTAAGCAATGAGCTAAGAGTAGAAAGTTCAATGTTATCAACGTTTTCCTTGGTGTAAATTATAACAACTCAGCTGTTTACAGAGGGTGCGACTTCCACAGAAGCTTACCTGCAAAAATTGGATAAAGCAATTGAGGTACATAATCGTAGCCATCACAAGAATATTTGTGCTGGAGCTATTTAATTTCCTTATATACTTTTCTGAGTTAGTCTATCCAACTTATTTTATATTTTGACAAAAAATGTAACCTCCCTGAAGCTATTCCCTAAAATTAAAAAGGTACTAAGGACATGTTCCTCTGTAAATATATTTGGCTTGTGATTGGATATAACTCAATTTGCCCAACAATTTATTGCATTTTCTGTTTTGACAGTGAATTGCATCTGTTTAAGTGATCAGGGTATCTGGTTTAACAATTTATTCAATGTGTTGGCTGTGAAATACATCTATTTAAGTGATTAGGGTATATATATTACTGAACTACATACCTAATGTACTCAATATTTGGCATGTAGATCAATAGTGTCTTGTTTGTGCATTTCACTTCTATTGCTTGAAACTGAACATTCTTGGGTTGAGTGTTTGAAACTAAATAAACATTTAAAGGAGAGAAAGGGATATTTTTATCCTTTGCTTATTTCCTAAATCTATCACATTCAATGACCTGTTACTTGCTTTCATAATATCATGTTAACCACATCAATCCCAACACCCCCTGCCTAGGGCAGGGCCTTTCACCTTAATTTGTGGGACTCTTTCCTTTCTTCCCTGCCCACTTTTTTTTGTTTTTGTTGGAGGGGGGGGGGAGATAGGGTTGTTTCTAGCAGTTTAGTGACATTATTTTATTATAGTGCCAGTGAAAGCATTAAGCATAGATGCTAATTATGGATTCCATTGTACATTTATCAAAAGCATTGTGTATTGTTATATATTTATCACTAACATTAAATCATTGACTTAGAATGGTTATATATTTATCAAAAGCATGTTGTGTATTGTTTGTTAGTATCATGTTTGAGATGTATAAGACATGTTAGTTTGCTAAAATGCCCTTTTCTTTATGTATATTTGCCTCAGTGCTTTGTCCATGTATTCGTGTTTAAGATATTATTACTAAGGAATAAATAAAAATAAACTACAAATTCATACGTCCAAGATAAAATGTTCATTGAGCTGATACTGTAAAAGTTTTATTTTTGTAATTGATTATTAATCAATCTTTGTTTCATGCTTAAAGATGGTTAGGGATCGAAGTTGGATCAATTGGAAGACTTATAAATGTAGGAAAAAACTAGAGTATGTAGTTGGGGTCAAAGAGTTTCTTGATTTTGCCTTCGCTCATGTGGGTAAAGAGGGAAAAATAAGATGCCCTTGCGTTAATTATGATAACTATACTCATCATGATCGCAAAACCATTTTTATTCACTTGATGAATCAGGGAATACTAAGACATTATACAATATGGGAATTTCATGGTGAGAAGACTAGCCTTGAAGGGCATACTAATTCAACTGGTGAGAATGCTAGTAATGAAGAATATAGATAGGATTATATGGATCCGAATGTGTAGGACAATGTTGATGAAATAGTTTTAATGTTACATGATATTGCAAACGTGAGAAATTTTGATATACCGGAGCAGAGTGAAGGTGGACATGGCATTGAAATGAAGGAGTCACCTGAACTAGTTGAGAAATTTCGTAGGTTAATTAGAGATGCCGAAAAAGAGTTGTTTCCTAGATGTGATAAATTCTCCAAATTAGAGTGTATGGTGCATCTTCTCCATATAAAGTGTCTTTGTGGTTGGAGTGATAAATCTCTTACAATGATCCTCGAACTATTAAAGAAGGCATTTGATTTTGATGATACTTTTCCTAAAAATGCTTATGAGGCAAAAAGGTATACATGTGACCTTGGCTTAAGTTATGTGAAAATTGATGCATGTATGAACGATTGCATTCTTTATAGAAATGAATATGAGAATGTGGAAAAATGTCCTTGATGTAATCATCCTAGATGAAAGGATAAAAAGAGAGAGGCTGATGATAGTGACGATGAAAATGAAAAGAGAACCAAGGGGAAGAAGATACCTCATAAAGTGTTGAGATATTTTCCTCTCATACCCAGGTTGCAAAGACTTTTCATTTCATCCAAAACATCGTTAGACATGCAGTGGGATAAGGAGAAATGTCGAGATGATGGAATATTAAGGCATCCACCTGATGCCAAAGCGTGGAAATCATTTGATACATCTTTTCCTCAGTTTGCATCAGATCCTCGTAACGTAAGATTGGGTTTATGCACTGATGGATTTACACCTTATGGAAACATAAACTCAACCTACAGCATTTGGCCTATTTTTCTTGTTCCTTAAAACCTGCCACCATGGATGTGCATGAAAAAGCCATATATTATATTGAATATGATAATTCCAGGTAAAACTACACCTGGAACTGATATTGATGTATACTTGCAGCCATTAATTGATGAACTGAAAGCACTATGGCATGTAAGGGTGAACACATATGATGCTTTCAAAGCTGAAAACTTCAACTTGCATGTTGCATTATTTTCGAGAATTAATGATTTTCCTGCTTATGGTAATCTATCTGAATGATATACTAAAGGGCAGTTAGCTTGTCCAATATGCAATAAAGATACAAGGTCACGTTACTTGTGTCATTGAAATAAGTAATGCTATATGGGGCATCGGAGATTTTTGAAACCAGATCATAGATGGAGGTATAAAAAAAGATCATTTGATAACACCATGGAAATGGATCCTCATCCTAAAATGTTATCTGGGGATGATGTTCTTAGGCAAATTGGTAATCGTGAAAATATTAAGTTTGGAAAGATTGCAAGTAAAAGGAAGCGAACCAAGCCAAAATTGTTTTTCAATTGGGAGAAAAAAGCATTCTTTTGAGTTACCTTATTGGTGAAAGAACTTAATTCGTCATAATTTAGATGTAATGCTTATTGAGAAGAATATTTGGGAAAGCATCTTGGGAACACTCCTGAATATGCCAGGAAAGACAAAAGATAATTTGAAAAGTCGTTTGGATTTGGTAGAAATGGGATTGAGGAAGGATTTGCATCCTAAACAGGTTGGGGACAAATATCAAATTCCAAGGGCAACATTTACATTAAGTCCAGAGGAAAGAAAGGATGTCTGCAAATTTTTAGCGGACTTGAAAGTTCTAGATGGGTATTCCTGCAACATAAGTCGATGTGTGAATGTGGATGAAGGGAAAATAATTGGGACACTGAAAAGTCATGACTGCCATGTCTTTATGTAATACTTGTTAGCTCCTACTTTTCGTGGGAAATTGGATAAGGATGTGTATGAAGCACTTGTTGAGTTATCTTTATTCTTTAAACATCTTTGTGCGAAGGCTTTGAAGGTGGATGTTTTAGACATGCTAGAAGAAAGTATTGTTATTACCCTCTGTAAGTTGGAGCGTATCTTTGTTCAATCTTTTTTCGACATCATGGTGCATTTGACAGTCCATTTAGTCGAACAAGCAAAGTTCATTGGACCAGTACCTTACCAGGTGCTGTATCCATTTGAAAGGTAAGTATTATAACATTTTGATTTTAGTTTGTTGTGTAAATATTAGTGTCAAGTGCTATAATGTATTTTATTTTCTTTGGCTAGGCGCATGCACACATTTAAAAATGATGTGCGTAATAAGTCTCGTACAGAAGGGTCTATTGCAGAAGCTCATGTGGCAGATGAGTGTTTGACTTTTTGTTCAAGATAGTTAAATAAAGCTGAAAGTAGATTTAATCGTGTGGAAAGGAATGAAGAAGGTGGAGAAAGACGAAATAATGGGTTGTCTGTTTTCATAAAGATGGGGAAACCATTAGGCCAAGGAAACATTAATGTACTTTCTCACGAAGACTGGAAGCAAGCTCAACTTTATGTTATAAAAAACTATGATGAAGCATAGCCCTTTATAGAGTAAGCTATTGTGTAATGCATAATACTTATTTGATTCTATAATTAAATGAAAGATTATAATCATATTTTGATTTGTTAGGGAGTATGAAAAGGGAAATCTTTCAGTACGATCTTTTTCTATCAATTGGTTTGAAAACCGGGTAAGTAACAGTGACTATAAGTATATTTCGATTAATTAATATAACTTTTTAACTTATCTTTTTTTTTAGATTACTAATTTGTCAAATGATCATGACAAAAGAGCAAGTAGAGAACTCTTGATATTGGCACAATGTTCAATGAAGAGAGTTACTTGCTATGATAGTTATGTAGTGAATGGGTACAAGTTTCACATAAAAGCTCGAAGCAAAACCCTTAACACACAAAATTGTGGTGTTGTGGTTAAAGGTAACTCGTAAAGTGGAGGGAATGATTACTTTGGGGTGCTTCTTGAGATTATTGAGTTCAAGTATGATAGTTTCCATAAAGTAGTTCTTTTCAGGTGCGAGTGGTATGATGTATTTAACGAAAATGTTGGACTTAAAAGGGAAGGGAATGGGGTGACATCCGTGAATGTGAAACGCTTTTGGAATACAAATGAGCCATATGTTTTAGCTTGTCAAGTTGAGCAAGTGTATTATGTGAAGGATACCATACATAGAAATTGGCGAGTTGTAATGAAAACTAATCCTCATAATTTCTATGACATCCCTTATGAAGATGAAGAAGGAACATCATTTTGGGATAACGATGAAATAGTTAAGGAAGCATATATCCCAGAGATTAATGACAGTAGGATAACTTTGGTGAGGGATGATGTAGAGTTTGAGATGGTGGATGCACAAATTATTAGCCAAGAGTTGTTGTGCCAAAAGAAGAGGGGGAAAGGACAATTGGTAGAAGATGCAGATGACTCTGACTCTAGTTGTAAAGATGACATGCCATTGTTTGGGGATGAACCTCATGAGGAACCTCACAACATATAAGTGCACTCCAAACGTGTATACTGGTCATTTTAGTGTCTTAATTCTTGTTAAGATATATCTGCTGTTGATAACTTTGCTTTGGTATTTTCTAGAATTTTGCACCTATTTTGTCATTTACTTTTAAATTGTTATGCTGACTCTACAATAAGAAATACTTTGTGGTTTCATTTTGTGATTTAAGATAGAGATGAATTAGATTTTTATATTGTCATCTGGTTTCAGTTTGACAGGGTGTACCTGTTACAGTTTTGACTTGTGGTTTCATTTTGTCATTTAGAGGGAGGATATGAATCAGATATTTATGTATGAGGGCAGGGAGTACATGTTATTTTAGGATTCTACTTGAATTATGCTCTCATTTTGGTAGGGAGTACATGTTATTTCAGGATTCTCCTTGAATTTTAAGGATTCTGCTTTTGGTTCTGTATATTGTCATTTGCTTTCATTTTGATAGGGTGTACCTGTTATAGTTTTGAATTGTGGTTTCATTTTGTAATTTAGAGGGAGGATATGAATCACATATTTATATCAGAGAATTGTTGTTTATTTTTGTAGCTTGTCATCTGAAGATAGTACTTGTAGTTGAGAATATGCACCATCCCATACACATCCATATGCATTTTGGCAGGGAGTGTACATGTTATTTCGGGATTCTAATTGAATTATGCTCTCATTTTGGTAGGGAGTACATGTTATTTTAGGATTCTCCTTGAATTTTAAGGATTCTGCTTGAATTTTGGCTCTGTATATTGTCATCTGGCAGGGAGTACACATTACACTCATGTCCTTGTCATGTTTCCTCTTAAACTCAGCCAGAAAGTGGCTCACCATTCTACTATCAAAATCTCCTCCACTAAGGTGGGTGTCTCCATTAACTGCTTTGACCTCAAAAACACCCTTCTCCATTGTGACTAAAGAGACATCAAAAGTCCCACCACCTAGATCAAAAATCAAGATGTTCTTCACAGATAAAAAACACAACACATTGAGTCCAGCTATTATACCAGCATCTCTTGTTGCGTTACGCTGAGATATCTGGGGGCTGTGAATTATGCTCTCATTTTGGCATGGAGTACATGTTATTTCAGGATTCTCCTTCATATAATTTTGTATCTCATTTTCCTATATATGTTTATCACATATACTTGTATATATGTGTACAGGATAATCATGTATATCACACTTCAAAATTTGCGGAATATGGAGAAGTTGAAAAAGATTGTAGCAACATCGAATCGTGTTGCCCTTAAGAGCAGTGCCATAGAATATGAAAAACAGTGACACAAAAACATTGAGGAGAACAATAGGGTACTCCAACAACTTGGAATCCCTCTCATAACAACTACCTTAGGAGGGAACAATGACTTGGCACAAAGACAAAGCAGTCGAGCTAGTGAGGAGGATGGTGACTACATGCCATTAGAAAATGAAGGACCAGATAATGCAACTGCAGCTGCTACGAAAGCCTCTACGATAAGGACAAGAGGTAATAGAAGGCAAGCTAATGATATGTTGTTATCCCCTAGTTTGTTGTCAAACTGAGCAACTAGTTTGACATTTTCAAGCCCATACACAGGTTCTTTTGTTGCTTATTTTTAGGAAACTAAAATTCTTTTTTTTTAGGACTTGGAATCCCTCCGATGACAACTACCTTAGGAAGGAACAATGACTTGGCATGAAGGCAAAGCAGGCAAGCTAGTGAGGAGGATGATGACTACATGCCATTAGAAGATGAAGGACCAGATAATATAATTGCAGCTACTACGAAAGCCTCCAAGAGTAGAACTACTGCAGATACTCGAACAATAAGGACAAGAGCTACTAGTAGGCAAGCTAATGATGTGATGGTATCCCCAGGTTTGTTGTCAAACAGAGCTACTAATTTGACATTTTCATGCCCATACATAGGTTCTTTTAATGCTTATTTTTAGAAACTAAAATTCTTTTTTTTTAAACACAAATGTAGTTGATATATTCGATGGGAGTTCCCAGCAAGTTCGGAGAGATAATGCAGCACCTTCATTTGTTAGACAAGGTAAATGTTCTCTACTAGGATATTTGTCATTATTGATTTTTTTATATTTACATAATTCAGTTAAGTCTATTTGTTTTTAAATGCAAATGAAACGTGACAAAGAACTTCAAACCAAATCATTGAGGAAGACAACCAAATTAATTCACCTAATTCAGGAGGTTCATTATTCCCATGTTATGTTTTTAAAATCTGATTTAATATATTTGTTCTTATGGAGTTATTTGATTTTTACTATGGGTTCCTCATCTAAATGTGGTAAAACAAAATGTCAAATTTGGAAAAGGAAATGGGATGCCAATCCGAGAAAGGTTGAGGTTGAACTTGCAGTAGAATTGGGTCGTGCTGTTGGTGCCAGTAGTGCTCAATTTGTTATAGAGGCTAGTTAGTTGATGAAGAGATGCATGCCATTAAATGTAGAAAAGTGGGATCATATACATATTGACCAGAAGCGAAAGTTTTTTATGAAACTAAAGGTTTCCGTTACTAACTGTAGCTGATATACATTGTCTTCTCCCCCCCCCCCCCAAAAAAAAATCTTCACTAGCATTTGTTATTGCATACAGGACATGTTTAAGTTCTCACAGGGCTCTTATGTGGACAAGGCAATGGAGAAGTGGTGTAAGGTTTGGTATAGAAAATGGCAATATGACTTGAAACAAAAAGCATATGCAAACCACAACACGGTGGCCGATCGTCGTAATAACCGCCCAAATGAAGTTGATCCTGATGAGTGGAAGTGGTTGGTAGGTTATTGGGATGGCCAAAAATTTAGGGTAAAGTTAAACATGCTCATGATATAATTCAACATGTTGAGGTTTTTTTTTAACTACTTCTGATGAACTTTGCCTTGTAGCGTCAAAGTGAGATTAACACCCAAAATTAGAAAAACCAAAAAATGCTCGCAAAAGTTGGCACAAAATCCATTGCTAGCACCTTTTATGGCATGCTAGGTAAAGTTTATGCACTAATTGATTCTAGTATTTCTGAAAGATGTATATTGGTAAATTATGTGAATATGTGATTTTGTCTAATGACTTCAATTGCAAAAGGAATAAATTATATTAGACGAAGACCAACAAGAATCTGATTCACTTAATCCAGTGTCTATTGAACCAGATTATCTACAACTCTGGGAGATTGAAAGAAAAAGAAAAGATGGAAGTTGGTCTAATGAGCTTGCTAAAACTATATATAAAGACCTTTAAGAACTACACCAAAAGCAACTAGACAAGTACGGAAAAGACGAACTCACTCCACAACAGGCCTTTACTCCTATTCTTAAAAATCGAAAAGGTTCATGCCATCAAAGAGGCAGGGGGCAGGGGGTTATTTCATTTACAGCCTCCCAGGTTCAAGTTGTCGATGAGGCTGACATTGAAGCCCAAATTGATGCTGAAGTGAATAGACGTGTTTCTGAACAATTAAGACAGATCCATGAAACCTATGATTCTTGTCTTCATGCCTTAGAGGAAAGATTACACCCTGCTACAAGTGCCCATGTTAGTGTCTAATCTCTTTGTGTATCAGTATCGAGTACTTTTACTTTTTATGCCAAATATAGTTAATGTTTTACTTTTTACGTCATATGGCTAGGTGCAATCAAGTGGATCGTCCCGGCATCTTCGATCTTCCTCAGAACATTATAGTCCGTAAGTTAAAACAATTTAGCTATATACACTGTTTCTAATGAAAGAACTATAGTCTCATTCATGCTTTAAGTTCCGTTTTTCCTCTATATTCAATTCGTTTGAATATGCTATTATAGCCTTTGCAATTTGTTTTTAGTTTTCTTAATATTGTTGTCGTGCTTGCTTTTATTTTAGTTGTTTCTATGTTACTGTAGTTAGGGGGCTAGCTAGCTATGTGTTGTGGAATAATCCTTAGCTTGTTTTGTAAACCTCCACATCCCTCTACACAGAAGGTCTTATTCTTTGCTATTGTGTTATGGAATCAGTTTACAAACATGTTCCCATAGCCACACTTATTTTTAGTTAAAGTTCTCTTTTAGTTAGCTTTCACTTTAAATTAATTAAAATAACTGCTTAATGTGTGTTTCAAGGCCCTAATCTTTGCTATTGTAATTGCAGGTACACTGGAGATGGATATGCATTAAGTTGATACTTGGGGCGATATTAACAAATATGACGAAGCTTTGCCTCTTTTTTTAAATTTTTTTCTAGTCATATACGTTTTTTAGTTTGGTACCATTAGGACAATCATTCTTCCATGTTATTTGAACATTAGTGAGTTATTAAGACAATCAACAGTTGTGAATATTACATTATTTTAAATACTTTAATTGATGTACTTTTCGTATATGTTACGATTTATCTTTTTAGTTTTGTGTTCTATGTTATTGTAAGATTACAAAATGGAATTTATGATTAAATAAACAAAAATTAGAAGAAACAATGAAATTCATGGCAATATAATTTGCCAGAATAGTGGAATTCAAACAAAAGGTGGTAAGTTATAATTTATCACAATTTAAATTGGCATAAATAAACACATACTGTGGCAATATAGTACATTCTGCCAATTTTTCCATTGCCACAAATTCCATTATATTGTGGCAAATTAACACTTGTAGCAAATTATTACTCGCCATAAACTATGAGCATTTGTGGCAAAATAGTATTTGTCGCAATTCATAATTTGCCGCAAATGATATATTATTTGTGGCGCAGTTTATATTTGCCACAAAAACCTTTTGTAACGGGATTTTTGTGGCAAAATTTTAACTTGCCACAAAATGCATTTTGTGGCCAATTTACACTATATTGTAGCAAAAGTATATGTCACAAATGCTAGCGTTTCTTGTAGTGAGGCAGTTAGGCCAGTCGTGGGCCGCCAGTTGGCCAACCACCCGAGCTGGGTGGTTACGCCCCCAAGGGACACGCCTTATGAAGGTGCCCCTTGGTAAGGCGCCTGCTCAGTAGGTGCGTATCTCTTGGCAGCCGTGGGAGGCCTGGCCGAAGAGACATGCCCGGCACAGTGGTTAGAAGGTGGCGGTTGGCAAGGGCGGTTACCTGTAGCGGTTGGTGTGTCAAAAGACACACTCGTTCATTGTGCCTCTTCAAGCATTACAAGTGCAGCGCTTGGGAAGAAGATGGCAACCGTGGCTTTCAAAAGATGCGCCCCTTGGTGAAGAGACGTACCCCTTAGTGTAGAGACATGCCTCTTCACTTGGATGTGAAAGGCGGCCCTCACCCCCGTTCCCCTATAAATAGGCGCATGGCCCTTGTGTTTTGGGCATGTTGTGAGACGCTTCCTTGAGTGGAGAAATCTGAGAGTTGCTTTGTTGTAATTCTAAAAATTTGCCTTGTAATTCCTTTGTCCCGAGATTAATAAAAGTGTTGCTGTGTTGGATCATTGTCTTGTGTACTTTGCGTTAATTTAATTAAATCATAGTTAACATCTTTAAGCGGGCTGTGAGTAGGTTGGGTTGAGTTGTGGGCTTGACCACCTCATGGTGTGAATCCGGGCAAAAAAATTGGCCTAATTTTACCCTGTGACACCTACCATAGTGCAAGATTGCATGGACTATACAAAGAGGTGCGAGCCTTGCCAATTTTATGCTAATTATATTCATCAACCTTCGGAACTGCTTCATCCAACTGCGGTATCTTGGCCATTTGAAGCTTGGGGGCTTGATGTCATGGGTCCTATCACTCCAAAGTCATCTGCTGGCTGCTCTTACATCTTGGTGGCAATTGACTACTTTTCCAAATTTATAGAAGCAATCCCATTGAGACAAGTCAAAAAAGCAAACATCATTGATTTTATTTGAACCCATATCATCTATTGGTCTAGCGTGCCTTGATGTATTATCGCTTACCATGGCAAACCATTTGTTAACAAGTTAGTGACCGCCCTCTGTGAAAAGTTTAAGTTTGCCCAAATCAAATCTTCAATGTACAATGCACCTACAAGTGGGCTGCCAGAAGCTTTCAATAAGACACTTTGCAACTTACTAAGCAAAGTGGTGGAAAAATCAAAACGTGATGGGCATGCAAGGCTAAGGGGAGGCTCTTTGGGCATACAGAACCACGTACAAGGCACCGACTGCAAGCAAGTTCCGAAGGCTTAACCCAATCAACTTCTTTCACTCTGGTGTATGGGGTCGAAGCGGTATTGTCTTTGGAACTTCAAATCCCTGCACTCTATATTGCCATGTAGGAAGGCTTAACCGAAGATGAAAATCGCAAGTTTCGCATGGCTGATTTCGAGGCCCTCAATGAAAAAAGACTTCGAGCGCAATAAAAGTTGGAATGCTATTGAGCTCGCTTATCGCCAGCGTTCAACAAAAAAGGTATGGCCTGGTTCATTTCAGGTTAGAGATTCAGTGCTAGTGATAAGAAGACTAATCATTATCCCGCATAAGACTGCAAGCAAGTTCACTTCAAAGTGGGATGACCCTTACATGATTCAGGAAGTCTACACCGATGGTACTTATAGGATAGTTGGTACTGACGGAGTGCGAGTTGGACCGATAAATAGCATATTCCTTAAGGTTTACTATCTTTAATGTATTAAAACATGTAAGCTCGATTGTATTACTTCTGGCCTGCAAAAGTATAAAATGTGAACGGCTAAACAACAGAAAAAAATCTTGTTGTTCAAACTATGACTTGGTCCTTTAGGGTTCTCTTTAGGTACGTAGGGAACTTTAGTATACACCCAAGTACAGTCATCATCATTATTATAAAAAAAAATGAAGTTTGTTGATGCTAAATAAAAAAAAAGTTCATTTTATTACAGGTTTTATGCAACTTGTGATTTTAAAGGAGAAATATAAAGATTTGGTTGGGTATGAACTCATCTGTTGGCATAAAGTTGATAATTATGGAATCCAATTCACAAGGAAAATCGACCAAGACACATGTGCAATGATGAATAAAAGAAAATTTTCATATGATCTTTATTCAATAGAGATCAAGCTTACACCACAAAAGTGCAAAGTGCATTATAACTCCATCTAAAGAAGAAAAAGGGAAGTTAACTATGGATTCCATTGGAAATTCTTCAAATCTTCGAAAGACACCTTTATGTAGGCTTCAGCCTTATCTAATCTAGCTTTTGTAGCTACATCCATCACTTCAGTGGCATTAAGTATGTCAATCTGATTTGCAAGTCAATAACTTCTTGCTTAGCTTCTTGAAGCAAATGCTCGCTGACTGCTGCCTGAGAGCTAAGATCTTTCTTTTGATCTTCCTAAAGTTGAAGCTCTTTCAGCAGCTCTTCACAGCTCAATTCAACCTGCTTCAACTCAGCCGTCTTTGCTTCATAATGGGCGCCTTCTGTGTTCAGCCAATGGGAGGCCTCATCAAGCTTACTTTGCACCTCCATACAACAACTTTCATGTTATTCAACAGATGTTTGACCAGAGTAGCTCTGTTACATGTCCTTGAAGTCACATGCTTGCTTGATCAACCCTTCAACCTTGCTCTCTAAAGGATAGACGTCAACACCTCTTTGAAGGATGGTGGCATAAAGACTGTCAAAATCACCTTTAAGAGAAGGAAGTCCATCAAAAGGAGTAGAAGACACCTTGTCAAGTATGTCTTTACCAAACACCTGTGCAGCATTCTGATCTACCTCCTTTATAACAGCATCAGCATTAAAGACGAAAATCCCCTCATGTGGAGCCCTCAAAGGGCGTTCTGGGTAGGGTACCAGTCAAGGAGCATTGGCTCTACGAATGGACTCGAC
This sequence comes from Selenicereus undatus, assembly GCA_017589665.1. Classification (NCBI taxonomy): domain Eukaryota; kingdom Viridiplantae; phylum Streptophyta; class Magnoliopsida; order Caryophyllales; family Cactaceae; genus Selenicereus; species Selenicereus undatus. Next base: position 22,787,589 of record JACYFF010010365.1, read on the forward strand.
CTCATCATCATTCGGGCAACAAACACCTTCCGAGCCATCTAATCTCGATCGGCTATCAAATAAATCCTTACCAAATGATGGTATTCGTCCAATCGATGGAAACAATTGACTTCCTGATGGTAGAGGAACGTGTTTGAGCCAAAAATGTGCTATTTTTAAGGTACTTTTACACCTATTTTATGCTTGTTTTAATAATATTTTTAGGGTTTTAATAGGAGATTATTTTATTTTGCAGATTTTGAATAAATACGAAAAAGGGCTTAAAATGGCGAAAAAGGCGAGAAAAAATAGAAGAAATGTCGGAGGTTGAAGAACCGGGCCAAATTCCAGAAAAAAACCGAGCAAAAAAAGAAGAGAAAAAATAAAATAAAAACCAGACCGGTCCAGTGAACCGGACCGGCCGGTTTGCCCAGACCGGTTCACTTGAACCGGTCCCTTAAAAACCCCCTCCCCTTCAGTTTCTCTCTCCTCTCGATCCTCGTTTTCTCTCTCTCCTTTGCCCTCTCTCTCTTCGAAATCCAAAACCCCTTCTTCTGCTTCTCTAATCCTCTTCGATTGCTCTTTCTCTCTCCCAAACTCAAACCCTCTTCCACCTCAGTTCCACCTTACCCCAAAACCACCCTAGCCCACCGTTTCCACGAAACCCAGAAACCCATCCCTCTACCCACGGTTTTTCATCACTTAGTACCATCCCACCACCGAGTATCATGCATCCAACGCTAGCACACCACCACAGCTGTCCTCCATCCCCATCGTCACCATCCACGCTAGCAAGCAGATCAACGGTGGAAAATTCAAGAGGGGTTCGGGTATTTAAGAGATGGAGACGACGCCATTAGTGGGAGTTTTATCTAGGTTAGCGTAGCTTAGGCAAATTTTAGGTAATTAGGTTAGTCATTTAGGCTAGTTGTTAGGTTTAATTTCTATTTTAGTTTTAATCTAGCCACAAATTTCAGTTGTGTTCTTCGAATTTCAGAATTAGGGTTAATGTTAGTTTGGAATTTCAACTTTCGAATTTCTTGTAATCGATGCTTTCTAGTTCAATTTCGGTTTGATTTCTGCAAAAAATTCGTGGGTTTGTGTTGAATTGGCGATTTCCCTGCTTTTGGATTGGTGTTGTGCTTCTGGGTTCGGATGGTTGTTCATCTGGACTCTCTGGCTGCGTTTGGGGCTCACATTTTGTGAGTTTCGTTCTGCCTTGCTTCGATTTCTCCCCTTTCCCTTGCTGTTTTTGATTCTGCTGAATTTCGTTTCTGTTCTCTTGTGTTTCATGTTCATCAGCTTCGGTTCTGTTTCGTGCCCCTTCCCCTGTTTCATTATTGCGTTCATTTCTGCTGTGCTGTGCTTGTTGTCCTTCATTTCGTTCTCAGTTTGCCTTGATTTTGTTCCCCCCTAGCTTAATTTCATGGCGTATACTCCCTTAGTTTAATTTTAGAATAATAACGTAATTGTTTAGTTGGTTAAACCATGATTAATTTCAGCTTAGTTTTGGTTAATTTGGTTAGTTTAGGTTTAATTATTTAGTGTTTAGGATTAGATGAGTTTAGTTGAATTAGGTTGTTAAATTGATTTAAATAATTTCACTTAGTTTTGATAAGTAAATTTTATCGTTTAGTTTCAAATGACCACAATTTCACGTCTTCCCTGTGGACCGACCCTTAAGTACTACGATTGACAATCGAGTATTTAAGGTTTCTTTTCCTTTTGTCTTTAATTTTCCACCACCCCTCAAAAAAACCCCTCAACAATTTTGGCTATAGTCGTGAGTATTCCCGCCTGTCACGCGGGTGACCTTGGGACGACAACATGAGATTTGGTCATATTTTTTTGGTTGCTTTCATATTTGATTTGTTTAGTTGTTATTTACTTAGTCATGTTTTGCTTAGTCATTTCGTAACTTTCTTTTCGAATTGATTTTTTTTATTTTTCTTTTTGATATCGTTTTTGTTTTCGTTATTTTAGCCCTTTTTGAAAAAATTCAAAAAAATTTCAAAAACATTTGAAAAACCCAAAAATCCAAAAAAAATTAGAAATTTCAAAAACCCAAAAAAATTGAAAATCCAAAAAAATTGAAAAAACTTTAAAGACTTTACAAATTTTCAAAATGCCAGTTTTTAATTTCCCGCAATTTGAGCATGAACCTTTTTAGAGTTATTTATCGCGACTTAATGATTATCGTGCTCAATTGCATCAAACTTTTGAAAAATGAAAAATTTGTGAGATCATTGTTTTGGGTCTAAATGCTGAATTTAGGGGTATTGTTGAGTCCATGTGCCCAGGGGTTTTGCTAGGATTGTTGTCTAGATCTCAAGATGAAGTTTGGTATTTCTTTGAAAATTTAGGTTGGGAAACTTACTAGTTTGAACAAGCTAAAATGAACTTAAAGTACCCAACTCATGCTGAGTCTGCTTTTTATGCTAATCCTTCCCCCCAAGATCATTTTCTAAACCCATATGACCCATCTTATTCTTATATGCCTCCTGTGCTGTGTGATTATTGTGAATCTCCTTATCATGATATTTCTACGTGTCCTTATCGTGCTGCCTGTGCAAGACTTGAAAAGAAAATTGATGATATGATTGATCAAATGATAGAGACCATGAAATTGAGAATTGCTGAATATTCTCAATGTTTTAATCAAATTAGAAAGACTTATAGTGAGCCTGACTCTAGGTTAGGATATCCTGAACTTGCAGTTAGTCTTACTGCTAATTTTGCACCTTCCTATTCTACTAGGCTTGATTTGAATGAAAATATGTGTTTGCCTAGCTTAGAACAAGAAAGTGACCTCCCTAAGTCTCTATCCACAGATCTTGCACCCTGTACTAGCTCACCTGAAAATGTCACTAATGAACAATCTGATTCTGATAGTGAGTTAGAAATTAGCATCATACCTGTAGTAGAATTTCAAGATTTGGGTGATTCAAACGATGTTTCACAGGAGTTGCATGATGAGATACCTGAACTCACTATGTTTGACTTTGATGATAATATTCTGCATGCAAAGCATGAATCTTTTTCTTGTGAGTTCGAGACCCATGGAAGTTCTAATGATGGTTTTTGCGCTGATTATGAGTCATTTTCTTTTGATTCCATCCAAACTGACTTCCTTTTTGAATCTTGCAAGTCTGAATATGTTGAGTCTGAGATGATTAGCACTGATAATTTTACTTTAGATCAGACTCATATGCCTTTTGATATTAAAAGACTTGTGAAATTTGAACCTACTCTTTGGCCTAAATTACTCGTTCATGCTAATATAGTTTCTAGGCCAATGACCTCACCACTGGTTCTTTTTAGGTATGTCTGCCTATTTTCTGATTGGGCCCAATAGTTTGATAAGTTGAAATGGGCCCTTACTTGTGCTGAATTGACATGGTGGATGTACTCTTTATGGTTCCAACTCTTTGCTTTTTTCTGTTTCCATCTTCTTGAGAGTTGGTCTTCGTTATATGATAAGCTGTTACATGCTTTAATGGGTTTTGATTTGAATAACAGCTTGCGATTTGTAGTGGAGAGGCTGATGCTCCATGGACCTCATCTGAGTGAGGCATAGCTTAGGTGTACTTCAACACTTGACCTGGTATGATCGTTCCACTATCTTCTCTTTCATTTTCTTTTCCATTTCTTTTCTTTCCTTTTTTTGTTCTTAGTTGTATATATTAGGTTTTGTAAATACTTGTTAATTGTGAATATCTACGGTGTTTTTTATGTTTGATTTTGTTTCTTTAGCCTAGCATGTTTTAGTTTTTCCTTTGATTTTATTTTTGTTTAGTAATTTCATTTTTGTTTCATTTTTTTCTTTGCTTTTATTCTGTTTTAGATTTCTTTTGGTTTAGTTTTCAATTTGGTAGGTCCTTGATTTTTGTTTTGGTTTTGTTTTTTGTAAATATGTGTGTTTTGTTTTGTTTTTGATTTTGGGTCGTGTTTTAGTTGTATATATTTTAGATTTTACGGTTGTATAGTTTATGAGCTTGCTTTTTAGCGCCTTAGTTCCCACAATGAGGACATTGTGAAGTTTTGGTGTGGGGGTGAGGTGCCACCTTTTTTTCAAAATTTTCAAAATTTTTTGTTGTTTTTGGGGACATTTGTACTATTTTTAATTAGTTTGAATCCCCTATGCTTTAGTTATTAACTTGTATAGAAGTAGGATGTGCGTGATAAGTCTTTAACTTCGAATATGATAGTCTAAGCCCTAACTCTAGCCCCAGTTGTTCTTTAAAGGTTGTGTTATTCAGTCCTCATTCATTCTTTCATCATTATCTTTAGGTTTTAGGTTTCCATGAATGATTCTCCGACTAGCTTATGGCATGATTACTTTGGAAAAAAAATTAAAAAAAATGGTATTATAAATAAAGAAAAAGAATAAAATTTGGAATGACAAATATCCCTTTGAGGCATGCGCCACTGGGACCCTTTGAGGCCTGTGCTACTGGGTGTTACCCTTTGAGGCAATATTGCTACTGGGAAAGCTTGCTTCCAAAGTCAGTTTAAGAATAATGTAGTTATGTCAACTAAGTGGGATTGAGTCTATTCTGGTAAATCTGAGTCCTGGAGATGATGATATACTTGCACACAAACACCGACATGGATACTAAATCTTGATGTCCAATGGGGGGAAACAGTTAGTGTTTTGATGTCATTTAGAGGTAAAGGGCTTTGAAGTGCATTCTATGTATATATGGGTCGATAATCAGTACATGGGTGATTTAACTGATTAGAGTGTGTGCACATGTTTCCCAAGTTTTGTATATATCAGTTTCGAGAAAAACCCAAAAAGATTTTCTTTTATTTTTGGAATAGTTTTGTGGGTATTTCACTTTGAAACTCTCATGAGACCTCACTCGTCCACTTGGGAGTCCAAGGGGTTTAAAAAGCTTGTTGCATGCACTAAATGGAATTGTGATTCCTACGACAGTGAGTTAGGATTTTTTTTCCTTATTTTCATTTTCTTTTAGTTAGTTTAGTTTGTTTTACTCGAGAACGAGCAAAATCTTGGTGTAGGAGTATTTGTTTGAGCCAAAAATGTGCTATTTTTAAGGTACTTTTACACCTATTTTATGCTTGTTTTATTAATATTTTTATGGTTTTAATAGGAGATTATTTTATTTTGCAGATTTTGAATAAATACGAAAAAAGGGCTTAAAATGGCGAAAAAGGCGAGAAAAAATAGAAGAAATGTCGGAGGTTGAAGAATCGAGCCAAATTTCAGGAAAAAATCGGGCAAAAAAAGAAGAGAAAAAATGAAAAAAAACCAGACCGGTCCAGTGAACCGGACCGGCCGGTTTGCCCAGACCGGTTCACTTGAACCGGTCCCTTAAAACCCCCTCCCCTTCAGTTTCTCTCTCCTCTCGACCCTCGTTTTCTCTCTCTCCTTCGCCCTTTTTCTCTTCGAAATCCAGAACCCCTTCTTCTGCTTCTCTCATCCTCTTCGACTGCTCTTTCTCTCTCCCAAACTCAAACCCTCTTCCACCTCAGTTCCACCTCACCCCAAAACCACCCTAGCCCACCGTTTCCACGAAACCCAGAAACCCATCCCTCTACCCATGGTTTTTCATCACTTAGGGCCTGTTCTTTTCGTGGGTCAATTCACTTTTACTCACTTCAACCTACTTCAACCCATTTCAACCTACTTCAACTCACTTGAAAAAAAAATACCAACTTCAACCCACTTCAACTTATCTCAATCTACTTCAACCCACTTCAACCAACTTCAATCCACTTCAACCCACCCCTTCATAATTTTAATAATTTGTAAAGTATCATGTGAGATTTAAGGCCTGTTGTTTTCGTGGGTAAATGAGCTAGGTAAAAGGGTGAAGTAGGTTGAAGTTGGTTGAGGTGGGTTAAGGTAGGTTGAAGTTGGTATTTTTTTTTTGGAAGTGAGTTGAAATAGGTTGAAGTAGGCTGAAGTGAGTTAATGTTGGTTGAATTCGGAATATTTTTTATGTGGTGGGTTGAAATGGATGAAAATAATG
>JACYFF010010365.1:22838566-22880983 GCA_017589665.1 Selenicereus undatus
AAAAAAAAATGGTGATGAGAGACATATGACAAGGTTAATGAAATTTTCTGACTTATGATTTGCTGCAAAAAGTGAATATTAGGTTGTAATGAAATGGTGTAAAATGCAACATATTTTTTTTTTGCCTTTCTTCTGTTTTTAAAATGGCAAACCTCATAGTCAAGGCTTATTTTCTAAGCATATTTGGACAAATAATGGTTCAGTTATCAGAGTGTACTGACAAGACTCTAACTCAATATTGTAGTATTGCTAGAATTATTCTCCTTGCAATGCAAAGGTTGAGTTAGATAGTATGTCAATATACTTAGTTAACAATGTTGTTTTCATTGTTAAGATTTATTTTGTTAGTTAAATACTTTTTTTATTCATATGTATATTTTTTAGGTTTATGTATATGCCAATTTTTCATATGCTAGTAAACGTATATTAATAACATTTAAATAATTGATTAGAGATATGATAAAAAGTCTTGTGGGTTGTCCAAAGGAAGAAAAAAAAAAGAGTTGTATACATATTGAAAGACAAAACAAACCAAACGGAGTTAATGTCATAACCAATAGAGTTATGACACTTGTCAAAAATATAAGAAGTCACTCAATTTTATATATAGTTATATAGATAAACAAAAAATAATAAAAATGTCCACCCTTATGATTGAAAATTGGTTGTATTTTAATTGTAAAATGAATAAATAAATGAATATGAGTCGATGTACTCTTAGTACAAATTTGATTTGCAGAGAATTTAATTTGACCTATATTTTTTTTCTTGGCGGTTTTTAATTGCTTAAATCTTATATAGTTAAAATCTCAGTTTTTAAGTATAGTTGAATGAATAGTATTTCAATAATTAAAACACACTAACAAGACCTTTTTTTTTTAATGAAAAGAATACGTTGACAAGACTTTAACCCAATACTTTATCATTGTAAACATAAAAGAGTAAATTTATCCTCCGTTACCATTGAAAATAGGTTGCATTTTTTATGATACAAACTAAATAAATAAATCAAAATAAGTCAATATATTTTTAGTGCGAATTTGGTCTATGCATATGTAACCAAGCAAAATTATTAAAAAAAAAAGATGTGAAGCTAATCTTTTAAATGACTAACACATGGTATTTTATCAAAATTATGATAGCTTGGTACTATTAATAACCTTTGGTATTTTTTATTGATACATAACATGCCATTTTTATTTACAAGTTTAGATTTGACTTTGTGCTTGACAAAATAATTATAACTTAGGTGACACTTTTAAGTTTAGATTTGGCATATTAGCCGTTAATTTCTTCTCTTATATGATTTCGTACAAAAAATATATATGTACTACATTCAAAAAAGTTTACCATACACTAATTTGGAGAGGATAATTTATGTTTTAAAAAGTTAGACTTGTACTCAGTTCCTTTTCATCAAAATATATTATTAGACTAGAAGTTTATAATTGCACTTTATTTTGAAAAGGGTAATAGCCATTTAGATTAACTATGTCAATATTTTTAAAATGACTTCACATGTATATTATAACTAGGGTTAACGTTAATATCTTTTATTTAATTTTATATTTCTGTGCATCAGCATGGCATGAACTGCTAATCTATAAATGGAAGCGCATACAGTGGTTGTTGCTATAAGACAACCAACATAAAAAAGTTGAATCGTACATGCATCACACATGTATTTTAACCGTTTAAATTTTTTTATTTTAACTAAATTAAAATTATATTTTATAATTAAAAAAAGTATTTATGATATAGTGGAGAATAATTACTTTAAGACTTATTTGGTTATCCCTCATCCATCAACCAAAGAATGAAAAGCTGAAAATTTAACGAAAAGAAAAACATCCAACCTTTCCTTCCCTCTTCCCCCATAGTAACAACAAATCCCCGCCCCTCCTATTTGTCCGGCCAACTCTAGTCATCATCTTTATCGATTCCAGTGTTATATATACTCCATGGTTTTCGACGAGAAGTGCCCACTCCATGTATTCCGACATTGGATCTCGTGCTTCTCTTCTCTCTCCATTTTTTGGGTTTGCCTAAGAACTTTCATATTTCCAATGGATTTGCCAAGATAGAACTCACGTACCAGTCCTCCAATTTTTATATTGAAAAGTACCCCGCCCTATCCATATCAACATCCACCGTAACAATTGTTTGGTTATTAATCTTTGTGATTACATGGCGTGTTGGGTTAGAAGCCGGAGTTTCTTTTTAAAAATTTAATGAATTGAACTAAATTAATAAAGTAAATAATTAATGAGACCTAAAAGTGTTATACTATTAAGGTTCAGCACAGTCTAATGAATTGTTGTGGAAATATATATCATGTACTTTGTCAAGTCATATGGGGAGGGGGCGGGGAGCATGGAGACTCGCCGAAAAATGTGAAGGTTGAGGCAAATAACCATACCGGCTGTGATGCCCCAAAAAATGGGAAAAAGTCTTTGAACAGTAAATGTAGGGGTGGTTGGCCGGCAATTATGGAGGCTAATGATAATGGTGCATAGATGCAAAAGACTTTTTTCTGGAAGACTTTTGTTTTTTTACAAAGACTTATTTTAACTTTTAGTTGGATCATCAATTGTGGAGTACCAAGCATGTCACTTTTTAATAATTTTCATAAAATTTACAAATACTTTCGTTAATTTTTGAAACCTAATTTTTAATTCAACTACAAGCAACAAAATCAATGGTGTTGATATGATGAAGACACGTGTAAGGTCACAGTTCCTTCAATTATGCTGGTTGTAATATAGTGACAACCGCCATAAGTTTTTCCATTTATATATAATATATTTCCTCTCTCTCTGCCCTCCTCTCTCTCATATTCCCAATGTGGAAATAGCTATGTGTCTATTATTTTCCATCAAAACCCTAATATCTTAAGTTTTGGTTTACAATCCTAACATAATATTATCCAAAATTGTTGTTCTAGTGAATTTACCTCCAAAACTCAAGACCTTGAGTCAACATCTTTTCTAGGACCCATCCAACATAGGGGGTGTTTGATAGCAACAATTGTTTTGAAAAAAAGGAGTTGTTTGGGGGTGATTTAGTTACTTTGACCAAATCAAATAGCTAAATAACATTTTTTGAAACAGCTGGTTGAGTCAAATAGCATTTTTTGAAAAAGCTGTTTCCATTAGCCTTTTCAAAAGAGCTTTTTGTAGAAATGATACATTTGCCCAAGATTTTAAATAAATTACATTACATGCCATTAAATTATATTTACATAATGTTGTTTTATAAAATGGAAAGAGTATATAATATCAAAAAGTATTTCTTAGTAGCATTCGAACTCAGTTAGATCTTGAGCATTAACAAGAGTAGAGGTATTTTTGTTATTTTTATTTTTTTTGAGATAAAAATAAACCATTCAAGTTGCATTGTCTCTTTCATTGTTTGTATTTTGTTTCCTTAACCAAGTGGCATACTTTTTGGTGTAGATTTTCTAATTTTGCTCGTATATTGTATATATTATGATTATTTGATTCTTTCACCGTGCACCTTTATGAATGTCTAATACTCTGATATTTATACTTTAGATTATTCAATCTCCATTCCGATTACCTTGACAATGAGTTTTGGATCGATTCAAAATAGTAACATTTGATACAATGTGTTGTATGAATTGAATCTAATGAAGATAAAGTCATTAGAAATTTATATGAATTTCAATTTCAATTTATAAACCAAACAGTTTTAAAAATAACAAAATAATGTTAAAACATTGGCATCATTTGCAACAACAACAACTCCCAGTATGGGTCACGCTTTCGCGGGGTTTACTAGCCACCTTACCTCTACCGGCATTTCTACCCGTAGAGAAGCCAGTTCCAAGAGACCCACAAAAAAATGGTTTTGTGAAAATATTTTATCGAAGAAAGATTTTGTGAAAACACTAAATGGGAAAACATTTTATAGAAGAGAGATTCTATAGCAAGGGGGAAATATAAAAGATCGGTAGCCAAAGCTATGAAATAGAAGGACAAATATTGGAGGAAGGTAATATACTTGAATAACCAGCGGTAAGCAAATGCGACCTCTTCTCAGAAGACAGGACAACCTGCATACAATTACAACAAACTAAAACCCACGGACAACTATACCCGCACTATGCCACAGCAACCCACAGAAAAGTACAGGGTCGACTCTCAGCGATCTGAGATCTTAATCCTATCCCGCCACAACCTCCTATCCTGAGTCAGGTCCTCCGTCAAACCGACAACCCTCAAGTCCTCTCTAATCACCTCGTCCAAGCTCTTCTTTGGTCATCCCCTCCCTCTTTTGCTTTTGAGGATTTTGATCCTCTCACATCTCCTCACTAGAGCATCCACACTCCTCCTTTTCACATGACCAAACCATCGGAGTCTTGTTTCTCTCATCTTATCTCCGATGGGAGCTACTTTAACTAAGTCCCTGATAACTCCATTTCTAATTCTATCTATCCTCGTATAACCACACATCCACCTTATCATCCTCATCTCTGCTACCATCAGCCTTTGAACTTGCGTCTTTTTTAGAAGCCAACACTATGATCCATAAAGAACGGTTGGTTTAACTACCATGCAATAGACTTTGCTTTTCAAGGCAAGGGGCACCCTCTTATCACACAGCACGCCTGAGGTATACTTCCATTTTTGCCAGCCTCCTTTTATTCGCTAGTTAATATCTCCGTCAATATCCCCATTCGGATGAATGATCGAGTCTAAATACTTAAACTTATCGACCTTAGGTATTGGCCCCCATCCAAGGTGACTTCCCCCCCCCCATCTACCCTTCTACTGAAACAACAATAAAGGTACTCCGTCTTTGATCTACTTACTCTAAAACCTCTAGATTACAAAGTAAGCCTCCATCGCTCCAATTTGTCATTAACTCCTTGTCTGGTCTCATCAATAAGAACAATGTCATCTGTAAAAAGTATACTCCAAGATAACTCATCTTGAATTCCTCTTATAAGTTCATCCATAACTAACATGAAAAGAAAATGGCTTAAGACGGAACCCTGATACAGGTCCATACCAATGGAGAAGTCATTAGTGACCCCTCCTAGCGTCCTAACACTCGTCCTACCTCCATCGTACATATCGTTAATAACTCGAGTATACAAGGGTAGTACTCCTTTCTCCTCCAAGCATCTCTATAACACTTCATGTGAAACTCTATCATATGCTTTTTTCAGATCAATGAACACCATGTGGAGATCCACCTTTCTATCTTTATACAAACCCATGAGTTTTCTAAGGAGGTAAATCGCCTCTATAGTCGACCTGCCTGGCATAAAACCAATTTGGTTCTCAGAAATCGATATATCATTCCGCAACCTTCTCTCAATCACCCTTTCCCATAACTTCATAATGTGTCTGAGCAACTTTATATCCCTAAAATTATTACAATCCTGACTATCACCTTTGTTCTTGTACAAAGAGATTACTGTATTAGACCTCCATTCTTCAGGCATCTTAGCGGTCCTAAAAATAACACTGAAAAAGCTCCGTTAGCCACTCTAATCCCTCCTCACCCAAACACTTCTACACTTCTACCGGTATTTGATCTGGACCCCCTGCCTTTCCATAGGGCATCTTCCTCAGGGCCTCTTTAATCTCGGCCTTGCTGATATGACCACACTCTGGCGGGTCAATCCTCCTCACACCACGCTCTCATTCCCTGCTTCGGGAATCTTCCGTCTCCTCACCATTGAGGAGATTGGAAAAGTATATTTGCCATCTCTCCTTAATATTTGCATCCTCAAATAACACTTTACTAGTTTCATCCTTGATGCACCTCACAACACCTAAATCCCTTGTTCTTCTTTCCCTAGCCCTTGCCAGCTTAAAGACCTCCTTCTCCCATTCCTTGGTCGCCAGTCTATGATATAACCTATCATAAGCCAGGCTCTTAGCTACCGTGACAGCTTTATTAGCTACCTTCTTAGCTGCCTTATATCTAGCTCTTCTAATATCTCTCTCTCCATTCGCTCCACTATTCATGAAATAAGCATATGTCTCTTTTTTGTCCATGACTTTCTCCTTTACCTTCTCGTTCCACCACCAGGCACCCTTCATTTTGTTACCACCCCTTCTAGAAGTACTTAGGATTTCTTTAGCTGACCTTCGAATACAATCTGCCATAGCCTTCCACATTGTATCTGCATCCTCTACCTGCCTCCATGCTCCTTCTTCAGTAATCCTTTCTGATAAAAACATAGCGTTCTCCTTTATGAGGGTCCACCACTTAACTCTAGGGTCCCCAACTCTCCTTTCCTTCCACTTTGAACATTTGAATTCCACATCCAACACTAGCAACCTATGCTGAGTTCCTACATACTCATTAGGAATCACCCTACAGTCCTTGCAGAACCTCCGACTATCTGCCCTCGTTAGGAAGTAATCAATTTAAGTTTTGAAGGAGGTACTCTTAAAGGTCACCAAGTGGTCCTCCTTCTTCATAAAAAAGGAGTTTACCACCAATAATTCATAGGCCACTGCAAAGTCCAGCACAGAAACTCCTCCGTAGTTTCTCTCCCCAAAATCGAAACCCCCATGTGCCGTATTACCCCTGTCTGAGTCAACACCAATATGGCCATTAAAGTCTCCTTCTATGAAAAGTTTCTTGCTCCTAGGTATCTCCTGTATGACCAAATCCAAATCCTCCCAAAAAAGCTTCTTAATATCGTCCGACAGACTTATTTGGGGTGCATAAACACTGATCATATTTAAGAATTCTGAACCCACCAAAACCTTAATGGCCATAATTCAGTCACTCTTACGCCTCACTTCAATAACAAAGTCTACCAACTCCTTCTCAACCAAAATCCTAACTCCATTCCTCGCCTTGCTAGACCCCGAATACCATAATTTGTACCCATCAACTTCTCTAGCTTTAGCCCCCACCCACTTCGTCTCTTGAACACACGCTATATTAATCCTACGCCTATGCAACAACTTAACTTATTCTATAAACTTACCCGTAGGCGACCCAATATTCCAAGACGCTAGGCGCACATTCTGAAATCCACCACCCCTCCTACCCCCAATTCCCCTCGGAGGACTGGCTAAAACTACTACATTGCACGCCACTAGCTAATAATAAAAATTGCCAAGAGACTAAATACCAGTAACAGATTCAAATTAAATAATAATAATAATAATACAAATTCAAATAAAGTTACCAAGAGACTTACCGAAAATAGTTAATAATTATAATCAATTTAAAAACCTTAAATTGAAATGGACTATCACAAACTAAAGCCACACAATTAAAACAAAAAAGAGCAACTAAGCAACACTACTACCTATGTAACAAATTCAAATTAAATAATAATAACAATAATAATACTACTACTACTACTAATAATAATAGTAATGATAACAATAATAGAAAGAAAAAAGTAACATGGATGTGCTTCACACAAATTGCGTCTGAACGTAAGTAATAAAACACGATAGGTGACAGTAAAAGGTTACTAGATGATACTAAAAGGAAAAGGAAAAGGAAAATGAAAAGGAAAAATGTCAACGAAATTAACACCAAGATGGAAACAAGGACAGCCTTACCTGCAATCCACCTTACCTCACACGGGTTTTCGAGCAGAGCACCCAACGGTCACAAGTTGCTGCCTTCGATCGACCCTTGCTCTCCACCCCTAGCCCTGTCGTCACCTTCATCGGCGGTTGAACATACATACTAGAGGATCGTGGTGCCTCATTTGTTGTTTGACCAGCCTTGTCGAAGAGTCGTTCGACCACCCTTGTCGAGAGCCCGTCAGGATGTATACTGGCTGTCGACAAACACCGCGGAGGAGGAGGTGGTGGTGGTGATGGGCACACACTGATGGCTGTAGAGATAGCTGGTGGTGATGGGCACACAGCCACACACTGATGGCTCAAGAAACAGGGGCGTACACTGAGCGATTATCTATCCCTCCGACCTCCTAGATGACAGTACAATTGGGAGAATGAAGCTATATGGATTAACTGGTGGAAGCAAGGAATGATTTTCTTTATCGCCACCAACCAATTCAAACAAAATCAAAGCCAAACCAACAAAAACAAAGCAAACCCCAGATATGAAAAATAGAGAGAAGAACAGAGTGTTTTCTCCACAAATTAACTAGTGCTAAAACATTGGCATCATTTACATAAGTACAAATTGCAAAGAAATAAGATAGATGATGAATGCAAGTTATGTAGAATTTAATAAGAAAGTAAAGTTTTATCAATGAGGGTTTTGTTCTATTTTTTTGTGTGACCACAAATGAAGTTAATTTATACATCCGACAAAAATTTAATTCTTTTAAAAAAGAAATTGACCAGTAAATAAAAAAATATGTTCTATTAAGAAATAATTTAGAGATAAGAATATAAATGAAATTTTGCCAAATGTCTATATTAGAAACAGCTAACTTTACCAAACAGTTCTTCTACAAACAACTAATTCAAATAGCTAACACACACAACTAATTATTCAATTAGCTAATAGCTAATAGCTAATAGTTCTTTGCCAAACAGGACCACAGTCTGATAACGCCTGACTAGAATCTCCACAATCTCATATTTGCCTCTGATAAGATCACCTTTAGGATCCATTACCCCATATTAGTATTATACCTTCTTTGCTTCACATAAGAAAACAAAAAGGGAGAAAAAAGGTCAAAGGATTGCTCTCCCTCTACTATCTAGTTAACTCTAATTATTGTTCTTCAGAAGATTAGAGGCAAGTAACTTTAATAAGTGTTCCAAACCCAATATCTTTTCTATTCAACAAGTCAACATTTGAAACATCTTGGTGAATCGCTAATTGCACAATGTACAACTGAATTTTTATGCAATCACAACAACAAAAATGTTATCAAGTTTAGATTTACTTAACTTTGTCATAGGCCTTATGATCTTCGAAAGCAGTACGCTGAATTTACACTTATTTTTCTTATAATTCAATTTGTTTGTGTGTGTGTGAGAGAGAGAGTAGACTATATTTTGTTTAGATAAAAATCAATCGATTACCAATTCTTTACTGAAATACTATTGTACTATTTTGACAATTACCCTAATGTAAGATGTTTATCTAAAATAAGAATTATTGTTACCTAGTAGTAGGGCGTGTTCGTTAAAATTAGCTGTTTTAGTAATGATTAGCTGTTTTACTAGTTGTTAGCGGTTTTACTAGCGATTAGATGTGACCCACTACTGTTTAGTGGTTAGCGATCAAATACCGATTTAAAATAAATACGTTTGATAAATATAGCTGTTGAAGTACCAAATTTAGTAAAATAACTAAAAATGGTATAATAAATAAAGGTTTTTAGTGAATAAAAAGAAGAATTTTGTAATTTACAATGTAACCACTAGGTAGAGGTTGTTAAAAGTTACTTTCATTAGCTTTTAAAAAACACTATATAAACCTCTAGCCACTACCTCATTCACTACTTTGCTGAACACTTTTAAGTAGTGGTCTGTAACATTTTGACCACAACAAACCACTAACCTCTACTTCAATCTCTATTACCGAACACGCCCATAATCTAATTTCTTTTACTCTTTCTGACTCTTTTTACTCTTGCTGTAACCATCCAGATAAGGGTAGACTGGAGAGTATGCACTTAATTACCTTCTTCTACCCTACCTTGATTGCACTCTTTCTTACCTTTGCCAGAGTTTGATTCAAAAGGAAGAGAGAGAAATTAGTGCAATTAATTTTGACGAGTAATCTTCATTGATTTTGTTTTGATTATTGCAATTATTCTCAACATAATTGTGCTTATTTCCCTTGACCAAATTAGCACAATTAGTACTGATTTTCTCCACCAAGTTAGCCTTTATTATTCTTTCCATTTTTGTTGTCCTTAGGGTTGTTCATTGTTCAATCTGGACCCGGACCGAAGGCCGGGCTGGACCGGACCAGACCGTGCTTAATCGGTCCGATACATGGTCCTCTCTTTTTTCAGTTTCGGTCTTCGGTCCTGTCCCAGTCCAGACTGGTGGACCGATGGACCGGACCGGTAGACCGGTTTGTGTTAGGGTTTTTTTTTTAACTTTTGAGTTTTGAAAATTAAACTTTCAGAATTGCCCGGTTACCCTGCTGCTGCTCGAGTCTTGACTCTCTCCATTGCTTTCCTATTCCCAGTCGCCTCTCCCCACTCAGTCACAGTCTCAGACCTCCCTCTTGGTCATCCTTGTCAGCCGTTTTCCGGTAGCCACTCACTCAACTGGCCTCCCTCTCGGTGTTGGCAATTGGCAAATTGCGTCCCACTCCTGTCCTCGCCCCTGAATCGTATCTCTTTGGCTTTGGAGCTTGGGCAGTGGCAATTGGCAAGTCGCATCCCACTATCCTAGTCGTGAAGACGACGACGATCGCCCATCCCAGCCGCCTGCCCGCTGGTCCCTCTGCCTGTCTTATGTGTGGGTCGATCTAAGGTCTGAGCTTCTCTCAATGTGGGTAGTTATCTAAACCTTCATTTGCCTAGTTTATGGCCAAGAACAGATGCTCTACCTATTTTTTTTTGTTTTTGAAACTGCCATTCTAGTACTGCAACTTTATGGGAGATTCTCTCAATGTGTCTTCATTTCTAGGTTAAGGTATAGGTTTCCATGTCATGTATAATGTGTGTTTGACAGCTTTTCCAATTATGTTATTTGGTTTTGGTATGACAGGGCTTTGGGTGACCTTTTCTTTCTTTTGGGGTTAGCATTTTGAAATTTTCATGTCAATTTAATGAATCATAACTACTATTACCAGTAGCTTTGTGCTTGTAGTAACCTATTTCTAACTGTCAATTAGATGTTAAGCTGCCACTTCGCCCTTTTAATTTCTTATTTGTGCTTTTGATTTGCCTTGTTCTTTTGATTTTTTAAATAGATTTCCAGTAGCTGATGGAAGAAGGAAGTTGATTCTTATGAGATAATAGTTTGTATCTCTAGGGACTTTTAGGAGCACTACTACTACTGCTATGAAAGTGAAGCGTTTCACTCTAGTCTTGAAAGGTGAAAGTAGTTTTGCTTTGTTCTAATCGGTCCACAATCGGTCCGGTCCCGGTTTTGCTCAGTTTGGTCCGGTCCAGGACCGACAGTGGCCCGGTCCGGTCTACGATCTGCATACGGAACCTTGATTGGTCTTGGTCCAATCCGGTCCTAGACTGATGAACATCCCTAGTTGCCCTCCTCTCACTATAAATGTATCCTCCTACAATAGTTTCAGACACAGAAAAGTATACTCATCCTAAACTTTCTAATAAACTCTTCATTCTGGTAATTGATCCATGATTCTTAGCGGTGTTTGCTGTAGTACACCGTTCGAACAACTAGTTGTGTATCCCTAGATATTGATTACTCACAAATCCCAGTGTGCAATTGGGGCAGCAAATTCGGTTTTACGGCAGTGGTCTACCAGGCCATGGCTTTGACTTCCATTCCTAAATTAGATAAGTTGGTTATTCACTATTGGTAACAACCTCTGTTTTTCTAACATTCTAAAATTGAATTTTATTTGTGACCGATGGCTACATCAACAAACATGCTTGCTGCTTTGTGTCTTCTTGAAATGCCTAAACTAAATGGGAATAATTACCGTATGTGGCCCAATAAAATTGAATTTTTGCTTAGCTAATCTAGGGTTGATTATGCTTTAACTACTGAAGAGGCTCTTAAAGGATCTAAAGGAGTTATGAGAAGGATAATAAAACTTGTCATATTTTAATTTTGCATTATATGAATGATTCAATGTATGTATCGTATGTATACTAAGATGTAAAGTGTCATGAACATTTAGGAGGCTCTAAAGCATAATTATGACTCCGATGATATTGAAATGCGGAAGTATGCTTGTAGTAGGTGGTTACCCTTTCAAAGGATTGATGATAAACCTGTTCTTGAGCAAGTTCATGAATGTGAGAAGTTATATGCTGAACTTTTGGCTGAGGTTATGAGAATTTACGTTCTTGAACAAGTTTATGTGCTAAACTTGAATTTATGTCTTTCAATCCAGTCGCTTCCTAGATAAACTGACCCCTTCATGGTTTAATTATATTAGCACCATGAAGCATAAACAAAAGGACTTTAAACTTGAAAAACTGATTGCTCATATTAAAATTGAAGAGCAAAACCAAATTCAATCCAAGGAAAAGAATTTGAATCACTCTTAATCTATTGCTAATCTAGTTGAATCCAAGATTGGTTCAAGGTTTGACAGGACTAAGGGGCCAAAAGGGAAGGGACCAAATCAGTTTCATGGAAAGAGGCACAACAACAAGTTCAAGGGACCAAGATCCCACCAAAAGAAGTTTGAAGGCAAGTGTCTATCCTTCGGAAGGGAAAGTATGAACATCCAACAAAAGATTATCATGAAGGGTTTGGACCTACTAGTAACAAATCCAAAGAAAAAAAGTTCAAGCCAATCTAACTAAGGATGTCATTATTGCAGTAGTCTTAGAGGTAAACATGGTAAGCTCCTTGGTTGAGTGGGTGGTCGATTTTGGAGCCACTTGACACACATATGCACAAACTTGGACCTTTTCCAAGAGTATGAAATGTTGCTGAACGTGAATGTCTGTTTATGGGCAATTCTACTTCAATTTTTGTCCTTGGCAAGGGAAAGATTTTAAACTGAATTTTGGAAAAAGTCTTTCACTTCAAAATGTACTTCATACTCCGTATATTTGTAGAAACCTTATTTCTGCTGCTCTCTTGAATAGGGCGGGACTAAGAGTTACTTTTGATTATAAAAAAAAGCTATACTCACCAAGGGTGGTGAATATGTGGGAAATAGATTGTGTAATGGGAGACTTTTTGTACTTGATCTTTTTTGTGAGAGTAAGGTGAATGCTTATGTTACTTATATTGCTGAGCCTATCTCTTTACAGCATGCCAGATTAGAGCATGCGAATATTCCATATATAAAAAGGTTTAAACAATTAAGTTTAATTCCTACATTCAGCAACCATGATTTTAATAAATGTGAAGTATATGTATAGGCTAAACACTCCAAGAAAGCTTTTAATAATTTTGCAAATTATGCCTCTAACTTGCTAGAACTAATTCATAGTAACCTAGGTCACTATAAATACACCATAAGCAGAGAAGTGAAAAAATGTTATATCACTTTTGTCGATGACTAGTCTAGGTTCACTAAAGTATATATTTTGACAAGCAAGGATGAGACTATAGACAAATTTATGGTTTACAAAGATGCAATAAAGAATCAGTTGGATCGAAAAATTATGATAGTTAGGTATGATAGAGGAAGAGAGTATGACACCACTTCTGTTGAGAAACATTGTAAAGAATAAGGGATTATTCATGAATTGATTACCCCTTATACTCCACAATAGAATGGTATAGCTAAAAGAAAGAATAGGACTATCAAAGACACGATGAATGCTATGCATATCAGTTTGGGATGCCTACAAACACACATATAGGGGATATCTTATATGCATGTCATGTGTTAAATAGAGTTCCATACAAAACGCTAGACAAAACTCCCTTTGAGTTGTATGTGGAAGGGGTTTCCCCCTAACATGAACTACATTACAGTATGAAGGTGTTTGGCCTAGGTAGGACTTCCTGATTTTCAAAGAGGCAAAATTGATCCTAAAACTATTGATGGTCACAACAGTGCTGCTTATTGATTTATTCTATCTAGTTTTGGTCCTACTGGAGAGTCTTGAGATGCAAAATTTTTGAGCATATATTTCCTACAAAAACTTTTGTGAACAAATATTTACTTTCTTAATCTACATCAACTGCTAATATTGCTTAGTAATTAGGACCAAGAACCTAGAATTGACGGAGTAAAAGCGCTAGAATTGAGACTACTTTTAGACATAACTTTGTCACTGCTTTCTTGGTAGGAATGGACATATTAAATGAGCAAACTAAGAATGTGTACCTCATAGAGGAGGATCCAAAGACTTATAAGGAAACTATGGAGTTTATAAATAATTCTAATTTATAGAAAGAGGTCATTAATAATGAACTAGAGTCTCTTATAGCCAATGGGACTTGGAATTTTATTGACCATCCTAGGGGTTGCAAAGCATTTGAGAGTAAAAAAGTATTTGAAAAAAAATTGAGAATTGATAAAATCATTGATAAGCTCAAGGCAAGACTTGTGGTTCAAAAGTTTAACAAAACAAAAAAAAGGCATAGACTACTTTGATACCTGCTGCCCTGTAACTGAGGTTGCTGCCATTCGTGCATTAAAGCTATTGCATTGATTCATAATCTTGTTGTGCACCAAATGGATGATCTTGTGGAAAAGATTTGCATGAAGTAGCCTAAGGGCTTTGGCGTTACCGGACAAGAGCATAGGGTATGGAAACTTGTCAAGTCTTTATATGAACTAGAGCAAACTCGAAAGCAATGGTATGAAAATTTTGACTCTACTCTTACTTCTAATGGCTTTCATGCCAAGGATTATGATGCATGCGTATATTCAAAAGTAAATAAGCATGGTTTTGTAATCATTTGTTTATATGCGGATGATATGCCTATCTTTGGTACAAACTTGGATATTGTTAATGTTACCAATCCTTTGTTAGTATATGCTTTGACATGAAAGACTTGGTAGAATTAGATGTTATTCTTTGCATTAAAATAACTAGGACCAAAGAGGGTATAAGTCTTAATCAATCTCACTATATTGATAAGATATGTAACAAGTTTGGTTAATTTGATGATCAATAATGTGATCTCACTTGATGATGCAAGAAATTTGATGATGGATAATGTGATATCACTTGAGTGTGTAAAATCAAAAAGAAATCTCGCATATCCTTTAACAAAAGGCCTTTGTAGAAGTATAGTGCTGGGGTTAGCTGACTTGAGTATGAAAATTAGCATAATTAATGTTGATTTTTCTCCACCCAATCAACCTTTATTATTGTTGTCATTTTTGTTGTCCTCCTCTCACTATAAATTCACCCTCCTATAATAGTTTAAGACACACAGAAAAACACACCCGTCCTAAACTCTTCATTATAGATAAATGATCAACTATCCTTACTTTTCGCGCTAGTACACCATTCAGACAACTAGCCGTGTATCCTTAGAGATCAATTGCTCACGAATCTATAGTGTGCAATTGGGGAAGCAAATTTAATTTTAGGAAAGTGGTCTACCATGCCACGACTTCACCTTTCGTTCCTAAATTAGATAAGTTTCTCTATTCGCTATTAGTCACAACATTTACTTTCCTAACAATCCTTATTAACTTTTGTGCTTCTTTCTTACTTCCTCTCAAGCCGACTCTTAGGGAACTTGTTATGATATCCAATGAGACTCATTTAGTCTGCATTCATCACATAGTTACGAACTTAGAACATGCTTATTCGAACAAACAAAGAAAGGGCCTGTTTGACACTATTCTTTAAGACTGATTGAATACATATGACAGAGAAGACCGTAAAAGACGCTCCACCTGTCTTCTGGATTCTCTGCGGTTAGATGGGCATTGAAGTCGACCAACACATCATATATGTTGCATATTGTAGCTGACCTAATAGAGGTCATCCCATAACGTCTTTAATTCTCAGTTTCTAAAATTAGGTCAATACGAAAATGACATCAAACCAATTATCATATAGAACTTGTTCAATTGTGGTATGGGAGGTCTTTAAGTCTCACGTTACAAAATTAGGTATGCATATAAAAGTCACATCTAATCAATTATCAGATAGAACTTCTTCAATGGTGGTAGGGGATAGCTTGTAAGAGGCCTGTACTCACCAATATTAATGACATAAATAGTTGATTGAGTGTCGTTTCTTTTCATATTTATGCTTTTAATTTTAAAGAGAGAGTTGGCAAAACATTTTTTAATTATGAGTTTTATTGGTAGGAATGGGAAGTGACATATATAGAACATTCTGAAAATAGATAAATGATATTGGTTTTAATAGGGGAGTACCATTTACTAATATAAGTAATGAGTTTCAAAAATTTGAAAGTGGGCACCTATTAATTTTTTTAATGTGTACCCCTATTAAAAAAAAAATATTAGGTATAGTTATACAATAAATTCTAACAACTTAAAAGTGGGATACGATACACTTATATAATTATGGAGCTAGCAGCAACTAGTCTGACTGATTATTGAATAATTTGAATTCATCCTCAAGTAGTTGCACTTTGCTATTTATTGAAGAGGCAATGAACCCAACAGAAAGAAGAAAAACAATGGATTGGATACACAATGTATTGAACATAGTAGCTCCACCCTTCATCCTTCTCTTGGTGTGCCTATTTCTACCACTCTTTCGGTTGCCCAAGTTGTTCATTTCCATCTTACGTTCATTCTTTTTCACCGAAGATGTTGCCGGCAAAGTTGTCATCATCACCGGTGCTGCCTCCGGCATCGGCGAGGTAAGTTTCCTTCTTTTTCTTCATCCTATTTCCTTGTATAAGTCGCATTCTTTACGTAAATATGGATTTGGTCATGCTTTAATTTGTGCATCTACATTTGAAAAAATTACCCTTTTCTCTAATTGGCACCCCCTTCCGCCGAGCTTCTTCTAGAGACTAAGGTTAAATATTTAATGTTTACATGTGTACTTGAATAGATTTTCAGTTGACACAAAGTGTTATTATCGTTGGTTTATACTAGGCTACTTGAAAAATTAGTATTTATCATTTTTTTTAGTCTTTGGACCTCTATTTTAGCATAGTTCAGCTACCATTGGATCAGTGGTAAAGTCAGGAATTTTGGAGAGGGGGTTGAAAATATCTATACATTTCACCTAGAATTAAATCCACAAATTTAAAAAATATGGAATAAAAATTTGCAAATACACTCACAAATTAAACAAGAAAAATAAAGTAAGCATTTTGACATAAAATTGAAATTAAACTCACAAATTAAACAAATTTATAATTAAAATTGGCAAATAAACTTACAAATTAAACAAGAAAAGTAAATTAAGCATTTTGACTTATAATTAAAATTAAACCCACAAATGAAACAAAAATTATTGGGGAATAAACTCACAAATTAAATAACAAAAGCAAATTAACTAATAAATTGAAGGACTAAATAAGAATTTCAAAAGTAACCAATAAATTAATTGAATGAGAGGACATGGGCTGATGGTTTAATTTTGTTTTGAGTTTGTTAGGAGCAAAGATTTAGAAAATAAAAAAAATTAAACAATGAAAACATGAAGAAGAAGATTTGAACCTGCAACTTCGCCACACTAGAGAAAAACTCGCTCACCAGTAAGAGTGGGCAATCGATCGGGTACCCATTACGTTAAGCAATCGGCCCATTTAAAATAGGGCTAATAAAGGGTCAGGTCAATAATGAACTGAACTGATAATGGGCCAGCGCATTAAGACATATTAATGGGTCGGATCGGGTTGGCCCATTAACGACCCGTTTAGTAGCCTACTACTTTTTTTAACATCCTTCACACTAGTTTACATGCTCCAATTAGTTAACCATATTACCAACAATTTGTACATAACAATAATTATTATACACTGTTTTTTTACGCAAGTTTGTTCCATTTTTTAAACAGGCCCAAAGAGGGCCGACCATGGGCCAACCCGACCCAATCCGTTTATTAGTTTGGTTGTGTATCTTCTAACTTTGAATTTGGACTAGTTTACTTTGGTTGGAAAATTACAAAGGTATTACTTGAAAAATTAACTCACCAAACACACTCATTAGATGGTAATGGGCGAGCCAGGTTCATTCGGCTCATAACCCAACCCGGCCCATTAACAAATATATTGGGCCCGATACAGCCTATTTAGTAATGGATTAGCCCAATCCAACACAACCCAATCTGTTGTCCGCCCCTACTCACCAGTAACCACTCCAACTACTGGGCTAGTAGAAGTTCCATATATATAATTGCCTTAAAACGTTTTCTTGGCTTCATATAAAATTTCCTTTTTTTGGAGGGTGTCGGTTGAACCCATTGTACCCATGTTGGATCCGCTGTTGCATTGACTCATAATAGCATGTAACTCTCCCAATGTAGATTTCCTCCATTTAGAAGATTCGAATCCGATACCTTATTTATGGTAAACAAATACCGAACTATTTTAACCAAACTACATTAATAGTTATTACCAATTTGAACTCGATCATTTGTGCATTTTAATTTCATTGTTTGACTGTCAACATTGGCTATTCACTTTGATGTCAAGTAAATAGGATTTGCTTGTTCATGGACCGTTAAATCCATCATGTTAAATTTTCAGGGTACTTCATTTCTTCACCATTGACGCCCGTTTAGTATGTGCACCTGTTTTTGGCCCTCCACTCATTTGCTTAGAACTTTCAAGAGTTACTTTCTTGACATGGAATTAAGTCTTTTCCGATTGAAAGGTCCTGACTATGAATCTAAGTCACTTATAATGGTCTTATCCATTTATTTACAATTTCATGCTGATTAGATTTTAATGAAGATGAAATGAAAGCCAACATCTAGCAGTTACCATCTATGTGGAAGTTGTATTAAAGACCACCCAGTTATCCCTACAAATTATACAACTTTGTGCAGCAACTAGCATACGAGTATGCTAGAAGAAGAGCACGCCTGGTACTAGCAGATATTAGGGGCAAAATTCTCATCAAAGTAGCTGATACATGCCGAGAGATGGGGTCACCTGATGCTGTCACAGTGACTGCAGATGTGACCGATGTGAATGACTGCAAGTGCATTGTTGATTCTGCCATTTCATACTTCAGAAGATGTAAGCGAATACTAATTTCTTGTATCATTTTGCACATTGTTTAGGAAGAATTGAACAGAGATCATCCTCGCGGAAATCAGGCATACTACCACTAGACTACCCAAAAGTCTCCCAGCGAATGGTTATTAGATCTAGCAGTCTGGCCCCACTTTGTAGGTGATAGTGAACTGCATTTTTCATTTGGTCCTTGACTATTTGACGTGTTCCTAAAAGAGGTTTAGCTTGTATTTTTACTTCTAATTAGAAACAAATTGTTGAGAAATTCACCTTCATATGCTGCTAGCAAAAAAATAAAATAAAAATAATTCACATTCCTGCGCTGCATATAATGATTGTTGGCACAATTGAAGTGGATCATCTGGTGTGCAATGCTGGGATTACATCAGTCAGCAGGGTTGAAGATTATGTAGACATCACTAAAGCACGCTGTGTTATGGTAATTTGCTTCAGATTTTCTCTGCTATCTCGCTGTTAATTGCTTCTTGTCCCTAAAAAAAGCCTGAACATATAAATTCTACAAGTTGACACATGCTCTGAGTTTCTTGCAGGATGTTAATTTCTGGGGTTCTGTTTGCATAACTCGTTTTGCGATTTCACACCTAAGAAATACTGGTGGAAAAATCATTGCCATGGCATCCTCTGCTTCTTGGGTACCTATGCCAACACTCAGCATCTACAATGTACGCTACCTTTTTGTCTCAATTATATATGCAAATCCTACATAGCACTTTTAGTATGATGACAACTCAACCCATAATAAATCTTGACGCACTGACATGCAAAAGTTTTACGCCCGATTCCTCTTGATAACTGAATACTCTAACTGGTACTGTATTAAGAATTTTGCTGTGTGGGTTGACATAAGTGTGTACGACATTATGTGTTCTGATTATTTCCAGGCAAGTAAAGCAGCACTTGTAGCTTTTTACGAGACATTAAGGGTAGAAGTTGGCTCAGATATTCATATAACAATAGTCACTCCCGGGTTCATTAAGTCAGAAATGACCAAGGGCAAACACCCTGCTGGAGATGGTCGGATGATTGTTGATGCGGCTGTAAGAGATTTAAGCTTCTTACTTCTTAGCTTGTTTCCATGCAGCTCGTCTGCTAATATTATGCATACTTCACTTCCATTTGGACATTAGCTCCTCCTTAGATCTTATTGTCATTACATCCAATCATATATGCAAATCACTTATCAGAAATTAACTGCAGGCATTTCGCAAAGTAATCCCATTGCATAAAGCAGACAGGTGTGCACAGGCCATAGTGAAGAGCGCATGCCGGGGTGAAAGGTATCTAACAGAACCAGCATGGTACAGGGTCACCTACTGGTTGAAAACGTTTTCCCCTGAGCTTTTGGAAATGCTCCTCAAGTTGATATACTTACACGTACCCAAACACGAGGCTTCATCCAAGATTGGACCAACTGAAGCTAAGACCCAGTAGAAATGGTATTTGTACTGAGCAGATCAAATTTGGGTTCTGGCTAGTATAGGAAGTGTTGCACTCCTATATTGATGTGTTGTACTTCATCCAAGATTCATGTTTCTTGCTTTTGGTTGCTCCGGCTATAGAAATGACAGTCTAATCTGATTATACAAGAAGCTTCAATTTCATTTGAGATGTGCGCTGATACGAGACGATTCTACATGCCCGTCAAAAGCCTCTAAAAGAATCATTTTCAGAGTCAAATCCAAAGTAGAGCCCCACAATGATATTTCAATATCATAAGAACCATGGTATAAGTTTAAGAGGCTACTCACCCTTTGCCTATCAGCTTTAATGTGAAACCTCAATAGACTAGTTATTATGAAACAGTTGAAGCAAACTCCCTCCTTTATAATCTTCGACATGTGATATCAAGGTTAATGGCGACAAAGCTAGAGATAATGTGTGGAATGGTCGATCTTCTGGTCCTGTGGACGAGCATTTAGGGTCTGTCAATCTCACCATTTGACCAAGTTTTAATGTCCCCAATTGCTAGCCCTATTTCTAAACGCTATAAAAGGCCTAATTGTTTCTTAAAAATTAACCCATAAATGCTCCGAAACACTAACAGCTAAGCATAAACGCCATTGACTGCTCACAAACGCTGCTGATGGCTAAATGCTAATTGTAAATGCCGAGGCAAATAGGTCCTAAGTCTTCATTCAACAACAGGACCTTCAAATCTTCCTCAACTTGAATATATAGAATAGAAATGAGTCATTGGTACTATCTATTGAACATCTAACCTTCTAAAAAATGATCGTTTCAGTTTATCTTGACTTGGAGTAGATATTAGGTCCTATAGACTTAAAGGTTGACGGGCCTCAATTTGTCTCTCAATTTCCCTATGGCCCATGTCCTTTGGGCTAAGTGATTTTTTAACAATGTGGCCAGAGGAATTCCCTCACTCAAATTGTCACCTTAGAAAAAGAAGTACTCATTTTAATCAAGGGATTCCCTTAACTATTTCTTTGCTTTTGGATTCTACATCTCACTAGAGTTGAGATATGATTAACCCAATAAGTAGTAGAGATCTGCTTAACTATTGACCTACGTAATGGAAATATTTATGCTTCTTGTCAAAACTAGAGCATGATGGAAAAATGTAGCTCCTGGATTCCAAGTTGTACCTCCATCATCCGAATCAAATTCACTACATATTTCACATGTGTACCGTCAGCATTAGAAATCCGTTTTAGAGAAACTAAATTATAACTTTGATATTTTGAGGTTGATTGAATCGCTCTCAGTTTCTCTCCCTGGTCATTGATTGAGGTTCTTAGTAATATATACATGCATGACATGGGCATTAAGACTCACAATTAACCCTAGCTTGGTGCATAAGTCACCAAATCCTAGTCCTACTGCACACAGGAAAGGGAAATATTACAAAAAAGATAGTGATAAAATCTATCAAGATACAATTTGGCCTAACACTCTCCCTCAAGTTCAAACATGCAGATCAAGAATGCCCAACTTGCCTTGTAAAAACTAAAATTGTCCCTTTTTGAGAGCTTTAGTAAAGATGTCCACAGGTTGTTGCTTAGTCCCAATGTAGGCAAGAATAAGGATTTCGGCTTCAAGTTTTTCCCAAACAAAGTGACAATCAATTTCGATATGTTTTGTTCTTTCAGGGAGTACAAGATTTCTTACAATGTATAAGGCCACTTGACTGTCACAGAAAAGTTTCATTGGAGGAAATAAGATGCCCAAGGATGCTAGGAAGGATCGTAACCAGACCAATTCACTTGTTGCAAATGCCATGGATCGATATTCTAATTTGGCTGAAGAGCGAGATACAATAATCTGCTTCTTCCTGCGCCATGAAATAGGTGAGCTACCCAACATGATAAGGTGCCTAGTGAGAGATTTTTGTGAAATGGGACATGCTCCCCAGCCTGAGTCACAAAAGCCAACAAGTTGAAGGCTGCTGTCAACTCTTAGTAAAATGCCTAGTTCAGTAGAACCTTTTAGATAATGCTAGATGCATCTAGAAGCATCCATGTGTTCCTCTCTAGGTACTTGCATAAATTGGGATTGAATGTGGACCGCATAAGTGAGACCTGGCCTCGTTATTGTGATATAAATCAAGCGTCCAATAAGCCTTCGATATTTGGTAGGATTTGCTAGGAGGCGGCCTTATGCCAATGCTAGTTTATGATTTTCTCCCATGGGGAAGTCAATCGGTTTTGCTCCTAAGAGACCGCATTCATCAATAATTTGCATGGCATATTTTCATTGGCAAAGGAATAAACCTTGCAATGCACGGGAAACTTCAATGCCCAAAAAATATTTCAACGGGTCGAGAGCCTTAATACTGAAACATATATCTAGATAAAATTTGAATTGTTTGCATGCTTCAGTTTTTTTTTTTGTTTTTGTAAGCACAATATCATCAACATAGACTAATACATCCATAAAGATAGCACCCTTTCAATAGGTGAATAATGACTAGTCAGCGTAAGACCGAGCAAAACGATATTCACAAAGTTTGCATGAGAGCTTGGCAAACCATTGTCTTGGTGCTTGTCGTAGACCATACAGGGATTTCTTAAGTTGGCATACTTTGTTTTCATCCTTTCTTTTGAACCCTGGAGAAAGTTTCATATATACTTCTTCCTCGAGGTCACCATGCAAGAAGGTGTTATTCACATCTAGTTGAAGTAATTCCCAGCCTTTTGCCACTACTATAGCTAAAAAACAGTAAGCACTAGTCATGTTTGCAGCAAGTGCAAATGTCTCATTATAGTCAAATCCTTCAATCTAATAATCACCCCAGATTACTAAGCATGCTCTGTATCTTTCAACGGCCCCATCTGAGTTGTATTTGACTCGATACACCCATTTGCAACTAATGGGTTTCTTTCTTGGTAGAAGACTCTCAATTGTCCAAGTTTCATTCTTTTCCAAGGCTTTCATTCTTCTGCCATAGCTTCCCTCCACCTTTCATCTTGTATTGCTTCATGATAAAATCTAGGTTCTGCAACCCTAGTATTATCAGCTAAAAGTCGTTGATGAAACGGACAAAAATTTGTACACGTGACATAATTCTGTAAAGGATAACGCATACCTAACCATTCATTTTGGGGAGGTGCAACAGTAGAGATGGGGTATTTGGATCAGGCATTGCAGCAAAAATAACCATCAAAATGGGCCGGTGTCTTTTGCGAACACTCGCCTTGTCTAGGGTCTGTGGTTTACAACACTAGGCTCCGTGTGGTTGACGGAACCAAGCTCCGAGCCCAATTCACTTGTTCCCGCAACGATGGGCTCCCATGTGGAACTCCCCCTCTCTTCGAGCCCAGTTGGAGATCTACTAATGGCTTCCTCTGCTTGGGTCGCGGGGTGATCTACTGATGCACCTGACCCGCCATTGATAGAGTTGGCGCACCCAACATTAGGTGATTGGCCTAGAACTTTGTCCAAGCCATCACCTTGCGTTCTTTGCCGCGACAGTATTCACATCAAAATAGGGAAAAACTCCTTCATGGAAAATAACATCTTGGCTCTCAAAAATTCGTTGGTTTCCAAATCGTACAGTTTCCAAGCTTTCTTGCTATAAGGCTACCAAAAGTCCTAATTAGATCATAAGAAGTCTCCTATGGAAGAGAACTTCATATGGGGTCTTTTCATTTAATAGCTTGTTGGGCGTTCTATTTATTAAATATCCTGCTGTAAGCACACATTCACCCCAAAAATTGAAAGGAAGTTTATTTTGAAATCGAAGTGCCCTGACCACATTTAGCACATGTCGATGCTTGCGTTCTACTCTTCAATTGTTGGGGCGTATCCACACAACTAGTTTGATGTGTAATGCCCTTTTCATGATGAAAACTCTTCGTGGGGGCCGAATTTGAATTCGTTGCCATTATCGGTTCTTACCACCTTAACCTGCTTGGAAAATTGAATTTTAACCATGGTGTTGAACCACCTTAGAAGAGGTGTTGCCTCACTCTTATCCTTCATTAGATATAACTATACTCCATAGCTAGCATCATCAACCAAGGTTAGAAAATAGTGCGCTCCACATGAAGAGGGTTCATGATATGGCTCCCATATATCAAAATGAATAAGTTCAAATAAATCTTCAACTTAATGGATGTCCCGTTCTCTTGTGTCACAGATCACTAGGCCTTATTGTATTACTCTTAACTTTTGTTGATACTCCCATATATAGTAATAGACCCCATCTCTTTGCTCACCCGAAACAATCGACATCCTCAAAGTACGGTCCTGTAAAACATAACGATCATCAAAGATGTCACACTACAATTTAAATCCTTAGTAATTCTCACAATCGGAACAAGATTACAACTAAGATTAGGGACTAGTAGCACATTGCATAGATTAGTTCCATCAGCCAACGCTACCGTTCCTTGCTTAGTTGACACAATTTAAGCGTCGTTGGGAAAGTCAATAAGAACGAGTCGTATATTTTCAATTTTTGGCAAAAAAATCCGCATCACCTGTCATGTGTATCGATGGCCCACTATCGAGCATCCAAAGGCTTTTATCTATGAGCTTTTCACTTCTGCTTTTAGGTGTGTCAATAAGGCTCATTAGTCTTTGAACCTGTTCGGGCGTGAGCCCAGGAATGGAGACTTGAGCAGCTTCGGCCACTGCGTTCATATCAGCTGTGGCTTGTGAATTGGGTGAGACAACATGCACCATTTCTCGTCCTCCACCTCTTCCTCTATTGCCACCAAAACTTCCACCATGGCCTCCTGATAAACCTCCATTTTACCTCTTTCAAACTTAATTTTAACCTCTCCTTTATGTGATTTTTGGGTTCAACTTCAAAGTATAATGGCCGTATAGGCCTTCTTTACCCCAAATTTGCTTATATGATATGTTTTTATGCTTTTTAGGAGTTCGATTGAAAGAAAGACGGCAAACCCACTAGTCGTGCGAAAAGAGGGCCAGAAAGGCGGGTTTCGAGCTTAAGAGGAGGTTGTCAAGGCCTAGAGATGTGGCATGGTGAGCCCATGCTGAGAAGCGTGACCGTGCCATGCTGAAAACGCAGGAAAATGCTGGGCAGGGAAGTGGCACGATGGCACCGTACCACTTTAGTTGGCCTCGATTAATTGCAGCAAGGGCGATGTAATTGCATATCTTGTAATTTTTTCTCAAGAATAGCGATCTCTCAAAAGAAGGCGATTTTTAGTGTTTTTAGGTTTTCAAAATTCTCCTAGAATTTCAAGCACTGGATTGAAGATTGATTGGATACAAATTTGTGGGTTGTTGCTATGATTCATTAAAGTACGTTCTTTTCCTTTTTTCTTTTGCATTCTAGTTCGAAGTTTGTACCTTTCATCATGTTCTTTGCGTTTTTGATTGTGATTGTGATTGGAAGAATGATTAGGGGCTAAATTAGTTGTCTTGGATTGGGTGTAGCCCCTACTATACAAAAGTGAATCATGTTTTAGGTTTATGCAAATCATGTTCATGACTGTAATGTGAATTCCTGCTTAGTGCACCAATTGTTCGCTAAATTGCCTGAAAGTGTTTTATTCACTACTTCTAATTAGGGTCTAGGAGATCAACGAAAGTTGAATCCTTTACCTAGTGCAACTTTCTAGGCAACTGATTCGCCTAGCGTGAAAACAGTTAGGGTTTCAATTGGGAATAATTGATTACGAAATCTTGTGGCTTTGATAATCTTAGTTTCATAAAAATAGATAATTAAGATTAGTTTAGCTAGTCTATTGACCTTTGAGAGAAGACTTAGATGCGCTCTAAATGGTAATCCTTTCCACTTCGATTTATTCATGGGCATGGTTTGCTTGACCTAATTGTGATTCATATAGCATAATAGTGTGGTGAATTCCAATCTAGGACCCTTGTTAACATTGAGTTAGATAATTCAGCAGAACAGTACTATTAGTCAGTATTGTTTGCCTAAAGTGGACTTTTGCCTGACTCGAGTGTTAAAGTTGAATTTGGTGGTTGAAACTAAGTTCCCTGTGGACACGACTCGTACTTGTCGTAGCTAGCTACAATTGGTACCGTGCACTTGCTGTAACACATTTTAAGACTAACACCTCCTCTGTTTCCACATCCTCCACGACCTCATCTGCGGGAGCCCCAACCGGGTGGGTACCTAATTATCTCAAAGCAACCTGCCTCCCGATGGCTGAATTTTCCGCAATGCTGGCACGATCCTTTTTCACTCACCGTTGAAATAGCCTTGCCAGCCACCGTAAAGGCTGCTACACAATCCATCTGATCATCTTCATTTATCATGACTGTTTATGACTTTCTTCTTGATGTACCATGTTGGAAATCTTGCCAAGTGGAGGCAAAGGTTCAATGACTAGAATTGGCCCCCTAATATTGGACTAAACATCATCATTCAAAGTTGATGGACTTTTTCTTCATCCACCATCTTTGTTGGTTTTTCTCCTATGCTCCACTCACACTTTCCGCAGGTACAATGTGGGAATCATACCTGATTCTCCAACTCACTCTAGAGAGCCATAAGCTTCAAATAGAATTCCACAACCTTTGATTCCCCTTGCTTACACTCCGCTAGCTTTGTTTTAAGGTATGGATCTTTGAAGCGTTAGACTCCGCGTAACATTTTTTTTTTCATATTTTCCCTCATAAGCCCCATGGTGTCAATGTACGCAATACTAGTTCGAAGTTTTGGATCAATAACGTTGAGTATCCAGGAGCAAATCATAGAGTTTGCCATATCACAGGCTTGTAACTCCATCATGTCTTCTCCCTCCTTTGGCACCCGTTTCATTAGGGTTCCTTCTATGAACCCTAACTTATTTTTAACTTTAAGAGCAATTTCGACCACCTTCTCCCAAAGGTCATAATTTTACCATCAAATATCACGGCAGTGATCTATGCCACAAGTACCTCCGAAGGGTGTAGAAAATATGGCGTGTGATTTTTTATCACGAATTTTTGGTTAGTCATGGTTAGACTGGAGTTTGGTTGGTGATGTTTTGTATAGGATCTCAAGGCTTTGATACCATGTAGAGAAACTAAATTATAGCTTTGATGTTTTGAGATTGATTGAATTGCTATCAATCCTCGGTTTCTGTCGATTAAGCTTCTCAACAATATATACATGCATGGCATGGGCATTAAGACTCACAGCTAACCCTAGCTTGGTGCATACGTCACCAAATCCTAGTGCTGCTGCAAATAGGAAAGGGAAATATTACAAAAAAGATTGTGATAAAATCTAGCAAGATACATTATATTTTGCCTAATATCCGTAATACCAGAATTTGAATGCTTTGTTATCCTAGGTTATAACAAAATAATACAAAACTCATGCACATTTTTAAAAATTTAAGTTGCTACTTTAATTCTATTCTTTGGTGCTCTGCTACTTTAATTCTCTAAATCCAAAATAATGAACGAGGAGGAAAGGGTTAATAGGAGTATCCAAAGAGTTACTAATGGGAAAGTGACATTAAAATTAACGCATCATGAATCAAAATGCTCAACCAGCTTGTAAACATTAGATGATTGTCTAAGATCGTCAAATTACCTTTAATTTGTTACAAGCTGATTTATTAGGGTGCAATGATGTGGATTCTTAAATATAGTTAAGCAATAGTTTGATTTAACATTAGTATGTAATTATACAGAACTTGGTAATTTTACAGCATGTGAACGGAGGAAAGGGTCTACAATGTACTCAAAAGAACTTTTTCAATTCTTTTTGCGTGTCTGAATTTTCAACTTCGTTCGCGTTGCTAATGCAAGTTTGTTAAAGCATCTGTTTTGAGCCTTCTTTTAGCCCAACTGTAAGCTTCATTTCCCTTTGGTATCAAGCAACTTAAAAACGATTTCTCTCCTCCACAGAAACACGACAGCTGACGAGCCCTAAATGATGCTTTCTTGCCCTGAGTTGACTCGCCTTTTGTTAGTGCATGAATAGGAGCGGAGCCATGATTCAAACCAAGGGGGGAAGATTAATTGATTAGTAAATCTCAATCAAGAAAGACAAAACCTAATTTTTTAATTGATGAGTTAATCTCTAAATTAACGACTTATTCAACACAAATTCAATAAAAATTAGTAAACTAAACATAAACAAGAAAGCAATTACAAACAAAATTAGCCCAATTTTAAATCTTCAACCAAGAAGATAATTAGATTAAAATCCTCATTTTTCAGTTCAAATAATAAGTAATTCACTAAATTAATCAATTATTTAAAATAAATCTAACTAAAATCAGTAAAATAAACATAATTATTTACAAAATAACAAAATTAAAATAACAAAATTAAAAACAAAAATGGAGTATTTTTGAGAATTACCTCAAATTGAGAATTTGAGATTTGGGATTTAGGAGGAGAGTTGAGGAGGAGTGGAGTGGAATGGAGGCGGGCCAGGCAACTCCCGGCAGGCGGTGTCGGCTGGTCGGCGGACGGCGGCTAAGTGTAGATGCCAGAGAGTGAGACAGAGTAAGTGGCTAGGGCAGGGGCTGTCTGCTGGGCTGCTGGCAGGAGTCGAGAGGAGCAAAAAACCAGAGAGAGTCAAGAGGAATAAATGTCCAAAACTAAAAAAAAAAAAAACTTATAAGGGACCATAGAGGCAGAGTAAAGTAGATTCGAACCTGCGACTATGCGAAACAGGGGGGCAAGCAACCATCCTGCCAAGCACAACTCTCCAAAATATATCTGAACCAATTAATATATATCTATTTTTTTTATCCACAAAAAATTTCATATTTAATTTTTTTTTCTCAAAAAGCTGGGGGGTCAATTGACCCTCCTTGCCCTAATGTAGCTCCGCCCTTGTGCATGAAAGTTCACAATCATGTCAAAAACTGTTCTCTTACATTGCATGATCAAATACTAATCCCTAAGCAGGATCCTTGCAATCAGTTATTACCAGACCTAATAAAAATTCATCCCATCTGATAATCCCATCTGAAATCGCCAGAAAAAATTAGTCATAGATGAGATTTGAGGACCTAAGTCTATTTCCGTTAAACAAGTTAGGGTTAATTAAGGCTCACCTGTTTGGGTTAGTTTGATTTTTCAATTTGATTTTTTAATACAAATATTCGTTTACCCTATACATGCGTCGACTTTTGTATTTTAATGAGTGTATGTAACTTTGTAAAAACCTAACTTTAAAAGAGTAAGATTCATATGCTTCTACCATCTTTTAAAATTTTTTTCCGTCTCTCTTCTCTGTCCATCACTCTGATCCATTGTGGCATATTATCAGCAATAGTATTTCCTATGTATTTTTGTGTGACAAAGTACCATCCCATCAAAACTGTAGTTTATGTGTTGGGTGAAAAGGAGTTATACATGGTTGACAATCCTCTCAGTTGAACAATACCTGCGCGCATCATCTACTGTACTGCATCACAAATTTGGTCATATGTTTATGCAATTCTCTTTTCACTTTTGTTTTTTTTTACTTCTTATTTCTTTGTTGAGAAAATATGATCCAAAAAGTTAACAAGTCATAAGTTCATGTAGATCTGATTTCAAAAGAGTTTAAATATTAAAGTTTGAAGTTTTGTAACTAAATCCCTTTTTTAGTTAAAAAAATTATATTAATGTTTACAATATTTGTCAGACAAAAAGACAAAAAATGCTTCTAACATTTTGTGTTTGTCCTGAACCCAAAAACTGTAGGATAACTTTTGAACCTAAAGTTAAAATATGATCAACCTATATTTAAGCTGCCCACTCGAATTAACAAGTCCAGTCATGACTATGCAGTTTTTTCTGCTACTTTCTTTTGTGGACTAGAACTTACTTGTAGAAGGCACATCCAAAGCTAGGATAGCTAGTAATCTAACACCCAACTTTGGACTTTGATCAACAAAATTAACTGTTTAGATAATTGATAACTATTCAGATACCAAATAGTTATTTAAATAGGATGTTTTAATTTGGCTATTTAGGAGGCTAATCAAAGCACATGTATTCAATGAAATTGGTTATTAAATTAGCTTATTTAATTCAAAAATGACAGGAACGTCATGATCCTGGTACTATTATTATTACTATTATTGGACGGTGAGAATTCTTTCACCTCAACGGCCTGCCCTCCCCGCCCCCCGCCCCACCAAAAAGAAAAGAAGTTGCACTCATCTAATGTTGTAACTGAGGGAAATGTAACTTTAAAACAAAAACCAAAGAACTGTGATTACATTGAGATCGATAAAGCATTGCACACAGTAACGATAATGCCAAGTGGAATACTAATCGGTTCGACAAAATTAGCTGTTTAAGTAGCGGATAGCAGTTCAAGTAGTGAATAGCGGTTTAGATAGCGGATAGTGTTTCTAATTTAGTTGTTAGCATATAACTGTTTAGATTAGCGGTTGAAACTAATGTGTTTGATAAATTTAGCTGTTATACTAGTTGATTAATGTAAATTGACATAAAAAGATATAGATAATTTCTGAATATAAAATTTTTAAAGGATATTTTTTGGCTAAAAATTATGAAACGCTACTTTTAAATGTCAAACGTTAATATTATTAGTTTTTCAAAAACGCTGCTTAAAACACTAAACGCTACTTGAAATGCTAGCCAAAATACTAATTTACCGAACACTAAAAATTAGCTACTTAGTATATTGATCTCGTCAAAACACAAAGCGCTACCCAAAACGCTATTGCCCCACACGACAAGATGTTAATAATGGGCATTTTAGGCAGTAAACTTTGAAACGCTAACTCCAGTACTCCTATTTAAGTAATGTAACATTTGTGAAAAGCTGATAGAAACACTGTTTGTTAGTATAATATCTTAGGATAGAGAATTGTTAACTTTTGAAAAATTAGCATTTTGACTTAACCAAAATGTGACGGAAATAGCGTGGTTAGGATGCAATATTCAATTAGATGTAATTCGATATTAAATATTAAAGAGAAGTAGAAAATAGAGTAAGATGGCACACAATATTTACGTGGAAAACCCTCTAATGTGGAGGCATAAGCCATGGACGACACGAAGAGCATAATCCACTATTAAAATGGAGAGTACAAAGTAGGGATGCCAATGGACAGGGTCTGGATCGGGTTCGTCAAAATCCAAATCCAAATCCATTTTTTACACCTGGATCCATATTCGATCCAAATTTGCAGGGTCTATAAAATTTGGATCCAGTCCCAGATCCTCTGGATCTAAAGGGTCTATCCATAACGAGTCCTGTTACTTTGAGTCGCTTTTTTTCCATTTCTTATTTTTCTCGACAAAACAAAAGTGTATACATAAAATTTTGTCATATAATTGGATTCTCTACCATAATACATAGAAAAATGCTGAATTACCGAAATGAATAATATACTATCAATTTTGTCGTTGTGACATTATATAGTAAACTAATTTTAGTAGCTATTGTAGGATAAGTCATGCAATTTGAGGCATTCAGATATTGGTTTCACATTGAACTTAGGGAGTCCTACATGCTTTCGATTCTTATAGGGCAATTGCATAAGACATCCCATTACAAAAATGCGTAGGTATGTGTAACCATAACAAAATGGAACAAATATTAAATTCCATTCAGAATTTTAGATATTGGTTTGTTTCTGATTAGGGTTTGAGGTTTCATCATCTATCACCCAGGTCTGTTAGAGATATGGTGGAAGAATATGTGGTTGTGGATGTAGAACAAGAACATAGCTCTGATGAAACTACTTGGGAGTCTGGATAGAGGCACCGAAAAATGGACAAAAGTATCGGAAAATAGCCGATCTATGAAGGGGTAGAACTGAGATGTGGGTAGCGCAGCTAGCTCTGGCGAAATCACGACAAATAAGGCCGAAGGGTCGTCGGGAAGAACGAGGAGGCCAACATGAAGGCCCTGGCTCTGGAGAACAAGGATCGAAGGAGATGGGGTAGAGTGGTGGATCATGGATGCTGCACGAGATGAGGTCATAAGAGCATAAGAGTGAGGAAGAGATACGCGACTGAGAAGAGTGAGAAATAAGAAATCTGAGACCAAAATTGAAAACCCTAACACCTATGCTATACGAACAGTTAAGAAAAAATCAAACGGGTCTATATACGGATCCAGGGTTAGGTCTAGGACTCAAAATCATAGGTCTAGATCCAGATTTGACCTAAATCCAATAGGACCCTGATCCTTTAAAAATCCAACGAGTCCAAATTTTTTGGATCTAGATCCTTAAAAATGAATCGAATATGATGGATCTGGATCAGGTCCAGAATCCACTATCTTCCTTGGTACAAAGGGATACAAAATATGTTTAATACTCGCTAACAACACCCAAAATACGCTCAAATAGAATTAATAAGTGATCAACCCACTTATTTTTGGTACACCAGATATTGTATGAAAATACAATACACACACTATGACTCACCTTTTGCTCTCTGTAGCTACTGCTGAGGCCATCCATTTTATAGAGGGGAAATGAAGCTTTGAATTAACTGGAGAGATTTCACAGCTTCGCTCACTGGCCTATGTATGACATACCTAGCATAAAGAAAAGTCTTGATTGTTGGAAAACTATGATTCAAAATTAAAATTTTTTAAGTTGGAGGTTGATGATTGACAAAGTGAAATTCTTTATTTTGTTTTATTTATTTTATTTTAAGTTTTAACTTATGTGGAGGCTTATTTGCTAAAGTTATGAGAGCATATTTCTATTCTTTGAAGTTTACTATTTTTGGATGGATTTGTTTTCTATATATTGACTATAGTAAAAGTAGCTAATTGACTCATTAAATGGTGGGTTCTCATCCACTAATTTTGGAGATTTTTGTGAGATATGGAGAAATCGAGCAGTGGCTAGTATAGTGTCTTTCACTATAAATAAGCTGCTCATTCTAAGGTTTTTACACTCGAAAAAAAATAAAACAAAAAGCATCTCTATAACTTTAATTCTACTGCTCTATCTTTAAATATGAAAAAGTCTCTTCGTGATTTCCTCTACATTAATAACTATTAATCAGTTTTATTTACTGATTTAATATTCTTGTTGAGAAAAATTCTTATTACTTTATTAAAAATTTCATACACAAATTTATTTTCCTTTGAGCATTGAGTTGAAACTTGGTTTGGGGTTCGGATCGCTACATCGAGAAGAACCAACAGGTTGTCGAATCTTGGCAGAGGACTCTGATTTGATCGATTGACAAACTAAGTGTTAAAGCAAGCCCTAAACTGTCAAACCTATACTGATAATGCAAGATGGTCAATTGCCACATCAAAGACTACCCAAGCCTTCTTTCAAAAGTCACGGGCAAGTCTAATTGCTTTAACCACTTATTTTTATAGGTTAACTCAATTAGACAATGAGATTAGCAATGCTTAAACCTAGCTAGGGTCCAGACTATTTTCGTTTCCAAATCCTGGCTATTCAGTCTCCCACACTAGCTAGTTGACTTCATCTTGTTTCTCTATAGGTCATTCGTCTAAAAATAAGGATGAAATCACTTTTAAGAATTTCATCGAATATTTGATGGGCATGAGAGAAAACTCTAAATTAAAAGCATAAATAAGGTGTCGTTAGGCCTATTACAAAGACTAATTAGCCATCAAAAGGATAATCACAATCCAAACTAACAAAAACTAGCTCTTAATCATCATAAACACAACAAAACCCATAATAAACTAATCTAATGACTAAACTAACAAGCATAAAATAAAGAAGTAAACCTAATCTCTACACAAAATTAAAAAAACTAAACAATTAAACTAAACATAATGTAGACGAATATGATCTAATAAGAGAAACAAACATAAAACATGAAATAAAAAGACATAGAGGGAGAAAAAGACTTAATCTTGATAGCCTAAATAAACTTAAAAATGTACAAGCTTAAATCACAATCCACTTAAATAAAACTTAATCTACATAATGCATTACCCCCTAATGGGTTTTTTTAGTGCTTAACCCTAAAATAAATGTAGCTCTCAAAACCTTCAAAAGACCCACCAAAGCTACCCAAAAACTCTTCTTCAATAGTAGTTGAACCAACAAGGGGGCATAGGAGTTGGAGTGACAACAATGTCTGTGACGGGTTTGGGATATTTTTTGCTAGGTGGCCTTGAGCAGCTGTGGCCACCTCCTGGTTTTACTTGGAAACGCCTAAAGTTGCAAGTTTGGCAACAGGGGCAAGGATCACTACCTATACCCGTAGGGGTTGCCTAGAAGAGTGGGTATCATCATTAGCATGCATGAGCTCCTATGCTTCCTAAATCTTCGCTTCTTGTTTTTCCTTTTTTAACATATTAAACCAACAAGTCGAAGAGTCTCCAGTACATTCTCAATACCCTCTCAAATTTGGTCAAGACGAAGCCAAGTTAACAATTCGGCCATGAAGACCTCTCCAATTTAGTTATAATGAAGCTAAACCTGAGAGTCGTTAATTGAGCCTCAACGAGTCACCAATTCAACAACGATAGCACCCAGTCTAAGAGTCATCAATTCTGCTGAGGCAGCTTCTCCATTTCAGCCACGACGAAATTGAGCAAGAGAATCGCCAATTGGCCCCAACAACATCTCCAATTTAGCAGCGATGAAGCCAAGTTAGAGAGTCTTTAATTTAGCATCAACCACCTCTCCAACTCAGCAACAACAAAGCCAAGTTGGAGAGTCTTAAATTTAGCCGCGACGACGTCTATAATTTAGACATGATGAAGACAAGTTGGAGAGTCATCAATTTGACCACAACAATCTCTCCAATTCAGCCAATGACATTGCCAAGTTAGAGTCTTCAATTTGGCCATAAGGACCTCTCCAATTTGATTATGACAACACAGAGTCGAAGTTCAACTCATTAATTTGGCCGCGACAACCTCTCCAATTCAGTTGTGACAAAGACAAGTTGAAGAGTCTTCAATTCAGACTCAAAGACTTCTCTAACTTTTCCACATCAACGACAAGTCAAAGAGACGACCTTCTCTAATCGACCACAAAGATTTCTCCAAATTAACTAGAAACACCCAAAAATACTAAACTGTCTCTACCTTTTTCTCCTTTTTTTTGTAACGGTAAACTCTTTCTACCCTTCTTCTCCCTTTTTTGTACATCTCTTCCTGAGACTGACTTGAACGCTGTAGGGGCCTACCTCGGGATAAGCACCCGAAGTCGACCTTCATACAGGCCATCAGGAAGAGACAAGCCAGCTCTCCCAACTAGGCGGCACATCAACCAAATGTAAGTCCGAATTTCTCTCCGCTCACTCAACTTTCATTCGAAGGAGATTGATTTAGTACCTTGGGACTTTGTCAGATAATTAGTTGGAAACCTAATGTTCCCTCCTAAATTTATCCATTGCATGGTGACTTTGATCACATGATTCTGTTTCACTATCAATATCAGTGGTTCTAACTGTGCCCCCTTTAGGTTTGGGACTAGCCAAAGATTGGGTGACCCACTCCCACCCTTGATCTTTGTGTTAGTCGTAGGTTACCTTTCAGGGACATTATCTTTCATGGCAACATAGTTTTTTAAGATTCATAAGAATAATAAACTTATGTTGTGTGATGACCTGATGATATTCTGCAAAGCACATGCCCCCTACCGCTCGGTTTATTATGAAAGGGTTTATCACTTCTTTATTGTTACTCGTTTAAAAAGCAATCACTATAGGTCAAATGTTTGTAGCAAGTTATTTGAATAGAAAAAGGAAGAGATATTATATGAAATCGGCCTCACACTATAAGTGTTACTTGTTAGGTATTTGGCTTAGATCTCACCCCCAAAAGGTGGTCTAAGTCTAATTATGATGCCTTGTGATTTTTAAGGTGTGGGGTACTGCCTCTTGGATTATCTTATCAACAAAGGAACAAATTCTTTTGTAATGCCAAATATTATATGTGGAAAGAACCTCTTCTCTACAAGCTATGTGGAGATGGGATATGTAGAAGATGTTTGCTGGAGGATGAAGTTTATAGTGTCCTACTCCATTGCCATGCTTCGACTTATGGTGGGCACTTTGGCCCAGACAAGACTATTGCAAAGGTACTCCAAGCAGGTTTCTATTGGCCCACTCTCTTCAAAGATGCAAGAAAAATTGTCATGACTTGTGATAGATGCCAAAAGAACTGGGAAGATTTTCAAGTGACATGAGATGCCTCGCAATGGCATTCTTGAGGTGGAGTTTTTTTATATATGGGGGATTGACTTCGTGGGCCCTTTTCCACCTTCCCATAACAATCTCTACATCCTCGTTGCTGTTGACTATGTCTCTAAGTGGGTGGAAGCCATTGCTACCCCAACCAATGATTCCAAGGTTGTCATAAAGTTCCTCTAGAAATATATTTTTATGAGATTTGGCACACCGAGAGCTCTTTCAAGTGACAATGAGACTCGCTTTTGCAACAAGCCACTTGAATCACTTTTGAAGAAATATGGGGTCTTTCATAAAGTCGCTGCACCTATCATCCCCAAATGAGTAGCCAAATTGAGCTACCTAACCGGGAATTGAAGAGTATTTTGGAGAGGATGGTGGATAGATCCCGAAAAGATTGGTCGTTGAAACTTGATGATGCTCTTTGGGTCTTTCGAACTACTTACAAAACTCCTTTATGCACTACCCCATACCGTTTAGTGTTTGGTCTTGTCATTTTGCCAATCGAGTTGGAACACAAAGCTTGTTGGGCAATTAAGATGCTCAATTTTGATCTTAAGGTGGCTGGTGAGAAGCAGTCTTTGCAATTATGTGAGCTTGATTAGCTCAGGCTAGAGGCTTATGAGAGTTCCCGTATTTACAAGGAGAGGACCAAGCAATCGCATGATAAGCACATTTTGAAGAATGGATTTGAGGAAGGTGACATGGTCCTTTTGCTCAATTCTAAGCTAAAATTATTTCCGGGCAAGTTAAACTCCCGGTGGTTAACACCATTTCAAGTCATCAAGGTTCATCCTCATGGTGCAGTAGATGTATGAAGTGAATCCACTGATGCATTTAAGGTAAATGGACAAGCGGCTTAAGCCTTATCTTGTGGGCAACCTTATTGAAAAGGCCGCCATCCATACGCTTATCGATCCCGAGTGCACATAGATGCACAGTCAAGCTCTTGACTTTAAAAGAGTGCTTCTTGGGAGGCAACCCAAGTACTTTTATTACTTTCATCTTCATCGTTAGGTTGTTTTTACTTCTTAAAAAAAAGAAAGAGAAGACGGAAAAAAGGGGGCACGTGTGTTCAACAGTTTCTGACGGATGACACCATGGACCATCAGTATTCACTAATACGAGCTGTGGTCAATTTTTCAATAAGTTAACATTTTTTTTGATGTGCCATGGGCTGACCATATTTGAAAGTATGATTCGTAACATACCTGCCTCGTGCAAAGAGAAATTCTGCCAACAGGCACCACAGTTAGACCATGGTGTCACCTATGGACCACGGTGGGTTACCGTTGGCCGCAGTCAAGGATTTTTGATCGTGGAAACCTTCCTATCTTCCCATTTTCACCTTCTTCCTTCGGACTTTCACTCTTAACCTCCCACTTTCCCTCTCTAAACCCTCCATTGTTAAACCTACAATTCCTCACCATTTTCTTCCAATTTTTTTTTTCCAATGACTCCATTTTCACTTCAAATTTCTCACTTTTTCGCACACAATTCATCCTCTTCTACATTTTCTTTCCCCCATTCATCTTCCTTTCACCCTTCCTCCATAACCATTTTTTTCCGCCTCAAACTTCTCCTCTTTTTCACTCAAATTCTTCATTTTCATTTTTCATACCTTATTCTTGTGGTTTTTATTCCAATTTCTCACATTTTTACATCCATGGCACCAAATAAGACACAAAGGTGCAAGGAGGTGGGGACATCTAGCCAAGCGCCACCACGGGCTTAGCGGACCTCCCACAGTTTCACCAATGCATGGACCAAAGGTAATGTTCCTCATCCCCTTGGTTTGACTAACGCCGAACATATTGCTAGATATATTGCTTGTGTGAAAGAATTGTTGTGGCAACCCGTTATTATGATGAGGAATTGTTGGGCCATTTGGATTGTTGGATGACATAAGGTGGTTATTCGCACGAGGGGGTGTGGGGCACTTTGTTGAAATGAAAGAGCATACACATCGAGACCTCACACTTGAATTTCTGAGTACTTTGCATGTTGAGGTCACTTGAGGGCCTCATTGTCAAGCGAGATATATTTCATTTTATTTGCAAGGCCAGATTTATGAGTTGAACCTAAGTGTCTTTATAAACCTAAGTGTCTTTAATAACAAATTTTGTTTTCCACCTAGCTTGGACTTACCAAACCGTCAAGTTCCTCGTGAATTCAACTGAAATACATTTTGGGGCGCGCTTTCGACGGATTTTAAGTACAACACTAGTTCTTCCAAATGCACCCATATTAGGAACCCTTGCATTCGGGTGGCTCAGCGTATTCTCGCTTGTTGCTTCTTTGCTAGGGATGATAGTTTGAATGTCCCTGGATTGTCAGAGTTATGCAACCCGTCTTGTATGCTAGATGGTGTCGAAATTAATCATGGGGTGTTCTTGGCCCACTAATTGTATAGTGCAGCAGTCAGCACTAAGGGTATAATAGTTATTGGGGGTATAATCACCACCATTTCTAGATCCTTGGGTGTTGAGCCCAATCCTGAGGATCGCGTTTCTGGGTTCGAGCGGCTTGATCAAGCTGCTTTTGAGCTGATAAAGTTTTGCAAAGTAGAGGTTATACGTTTATGCTGGATTTATCCCGAAGATCTGCTTTTGCTTCTTCCCAATGTTGAGCAAACCACCTTACTTTACCAAGCTAACCTTTATTGCGTACCCAGTGATGGTGAGATTGCTCGCCCCGCACCTTCTCCACCTATTTACTTGTCAAGCT
The DNA here is from genome assembly GCA_017589665.1 of Selenicereus undatus. Classification (NCBI taxonomy): domain Eukaryota; kingdom Viridiplantae; phylum Streptophyta; class Magnoliopsida; order Caryophyllales; family Cactaceae; genus Selenicereus; species Selenicereus undatus. Next base: position 22,877,542 of record JACYFF010010365.1, read on the forward strand.
GGACCTAGCTCTTCTTCTCAACCATCCTCCCTTAACTATGAAGAAGTTCAGAACACCCTTAGGTCCATTCAGGTGGAGCAAGTGTCCCTTCGAGCCTATGTTCCCTCTAAGAACGGTGCTCTTCATGACATTGTCCAAGAACGACACGACGAGCTCCATTGGATGCTTACTACCCAGACCCAATATTTTCATGACTATAAGGCTTGCCTTGAGACCTGGAGAGATTGACATATCTCTTATGGTGAACCTCCCCACCTCCCTTCTGATTGCCTGTAGTTACTCCCCCAATCGCTTTTCTACATCTCCGCTCACATTGAGGACAATGTTTTTTTCAAGCATGGGGGAGTTAGTCAGTTAATTGATGGTGTTTGATGCCTGATTTAATTTGGTGTGTACATGTGTATGTATTGTACATATTGTTCATGATTGTATTTAGAGTTGCATTTTAGGTTTAATCTCATGTAGCGAGAGCTTGTTAGAGGAACATTTCTGTTTATTTTCACTTTCGGGTAATTTTGATAGTTTTTGCATTTTCTTGGTATTCTTATTAGGAGCATGCATTCACTTTAAAAAATGCTAAAAAAAAATCCTCTGATGATGAACTTTGTAGACTAGGTAGGCTTCTTTAGTTTAGATTGACCCTTTGATTTGCCTAATTGTGAATAAAAGTGTTTGAAAATGAGCTTGCAAAAATGAGCTTCATATTTTGACCATTTGTTGACTGCGAACTGATTGCCCATGATTCTTTATATGAATGTTGTCATGTGTCTCCTAATGAGCTAGGTATAACCTTGGTAGATGTCCTGTGAGGCTTTGAGTTTTTAAAGACTAATTTATAAATTTAGTCTTTTGTCAATTCATGAGTGACTCTTCCTCGACATCATTTCTCTAGAACTTGCTTTGACTCTTATTCAAGATCACACTTGACATATGCATTTAGGTAACATGATTGAGGCATTCTTTGACTTGTTTAACCCAAAATACCAAATAGCCATCCTTGTTATGTTTGATATATCCCTTGGTAGCCCTTTTGAGCTTATATTTGTTTTATTGATGTGAACCTCTAAACATAACCTTAGGGCAAACATTTATCCAACCTTTAAGCCAAGACTAGATAAGCATTTCATCCTTATAAATTGAGTTTGATTGGGAGTTAGTAAGGGGCATTGAGATCTTATTAGTGATTTGATTGGTCAGTCGATGAAGGAATTTGTGTTCTTGTGTTTGTATAAGAGATCCCTTGTTTTATTGTATGAAGATTAGAGAAGAGTTAAAATTCAAGTTTGTTATGTATTTCCTCAGCCAACACTTTTGTCGGTAAAAAAATAAATAAAAAAATGAGAAGAGAAAGAACCAAAAAAAAGAAAGGAAAAAAAGAATAAAGGACTGTTGGCCTCGTTTGCATTATAAAAAGTATATTTGACTTTCAACTCATTTTCTTTTCATTTGGTTGTGAAAGGGGTTGTGTTTGTTATTGAATTGTATTAGTTTAAAGAGAGTGTTGCATGAGAGCATTGGAAGAGTTTAGCTCTTAGTCTATGGCTTCTAGCTCCACATTTCCAAAATATTCATTCGCCTCTCACCTTTACGTATGACCCCGTTAAAGTCCTCATGATTGTGTAATGTGTATTGCATACAAGTGATGGCGAATCAGAGTCTTATCAAGCTTTTAGTAGGTTTGAGTCTATGGAATGAGAATTGAGGGAATCCTACATTTTTAAACACATGAATAACCGAGTGCCATATGACTACAGTGAGGTTCTACTGGCATTACTAGCTCCATTTGTTTTATATGTGGATGTGATTGTATTTGATGATTTGGAGGGGTTGATTCAAACTTGACATTGTGGTCTATCAAACAATTTCGAAAACTTCATTTCCTAACCTATTTGTTAAATGATTTTGGCACTTTTGGACTAAGTTCGGATCGACTTTGCCATTGAACTGCTACCAATGTCTTTCCTGAGGAGGTTGTGAATAATTTTTGGTCTTAGTGTTGCTTAGGGACAAGAAACGATTCGAGCATGGGGGAGTTTGACTAGTGCTTCTATATACTTCATTTTGGGTCATTTTGTAGCACTTTTTCGGGAATTCATGGGCTTTCTGTTATAATTTATACTCCTATCCTCATTTTATACTTGTGCATGGTTCTTTGGTGACTTTTGCAGGATTTTAGACCAATTGATCCTCATTTGAGTGCATATTGGCTCACCATGGAGGTACCCCAAGTCCTATACCCGTGGAGCAAAACAAGAGCAGAAGATTTCAGTTCCAGCAAGAACCACAGACTGCCCATGGTGGCCCCCATGAACCGTGGTGATCCTATAACTACTAACCTCTTTATCTTCCTTCGTTGTACGGCTGAAGATGCTCCATTTTTGTGCTTAAGAGGGGGGTTTTCGACTGAAAAGGCGGAGATCCATAATCATCTCACCACTACATTCTCATCCATCTCTCAGAAGTTAGAATTTTTGGTATATTTTTATGAGCAAAAAGAGGGAATTGAAGAGAGAAATTTGCTCTTAGAGGCTAGGAGATCGTGGCACCATTGAAGGGCTCCAATTGTTGTAAAGCTTTCTATCCCTTTGAATTTGTCTTGGAACTCTTGTGTTAGCTGAATTTGAAATATGAGTGAGTAGTTTTATTTAATTTAGGGATTTGTTAGCCATAGTATTGTAGTTGGATCCTTAATTTCTACAATCTTGTGCTTACTCCATGATTTGAATGATTTATTTCTATCTTGCGATTGAAATGTAGTGAATAACGTTTGGCGAATTTTGCTTGCATATATTAGGTACTCGAGTGAAGTACTGAAAAGTGAAACCCACTGTTAGATCACCTTGATAGAACATGACCTAGCAAAACTCGAGAGAGAATTGCATACTAAGAGGAGACTTAGCATTCCTAAATCTTCAACCTAGACTAAATCAAGGACACTTGAAAGACTGTTAGTCGAATTCGCTTGGGCAATTTAGTTTAGTTCGAAAGAAATGATAAAATTTAACCCCGATTGCATTTTCCTGAATCATCCAATCCATGAAAAGTGCATGCATAACACTATGATCTAACTCTTTACCCGGCCAATCGAATCCCCAGATGCATTACTTTGATTGAATTTCCAATTAGATAGTAGGTACATTTAAATCAACTCATTGAAAAGATCGATTGCTTAGCATTTTCAATAGGATATTAACTCGATAGATTACTATGGTCCCTGAGGATGATCTTCAAATCTAAACTACAACACCCGTGTGCTTACAACGTGTCATTATCACAACTATTATAACAAACAATTAATGTGAATAAAAATGCTTGAAGAGACCTTTTACATATATTTATATATAAAGATATATATATATATATATATGCGTGTATATATATATATACATATATATATATATACATACATACATATATATATATATATATATATATATATATA
>JACYFF010010365.1:22893325-22908081 GCA_017589665.1 Selenicereus undatus
TCTGGGTTCGGATGGTTGTTCATCTGGACTCGCTGGCTGCGTTTGGGGCTCACAGTTTGTGAGTTTCGTTCTGCCTTGCTTCGATTTCTCCCCTTTCCCTTGCTGTTTTTGATTCTACTGAATTTCGTTTCTGTTCTCCTGTGTTTCATGTTCATCAGCTTCGGTTTTGTTTCGTGCCCCTTCCCCTTTTTCGTTATTGCGTTTATTTCTGCTGTGCTGTTTTTGCTGTTCTTCATTTCGTTCTCAGTTTGCCTCGATTTCGTTCCCCCCCCCTTAGCTTAATTTCTTGGCGTATACTCCCTTAGTTTAATTTTATAATAATAACGTAATTGTTTAGGTTGTTAAACCATGATTAATTTTAGCTTAGTTTTGGTTAATTTGGTTAGTTTAGGTTTAATTATTTAGTGATTAGGATTAGATGAGTTTAGTGGAATTAGGTTGTTAAATTGATTTAAATAATTTCACTTAGTTTTGATAAGTAAATTTTATCGTTTAGTTTCAAATGACCATAATTTCATGTCTTCCCTGTGGACCGACCCTTAAATACTACGACTGACAATCGAGTATTTGAGGTTTCTTTTCCTTTTGTCTTTAATTTTCCACCACCCCTCAAAAAACGCCTCAACAGAACGTGTGCCAATTACTCATTGAAGTTCACGTCATTTCTTTCTCCCTATTTTAAAAGAATATATGTAGGGACGAATAATGTGAGATACGCATTTGAAAACAAAGCGTGTTTCTAAAAAAAAAGGGAGTATCATGCGTTTCCATGATATTCTCAGCACCTTTTGGGGGAAGTTCGGTTACCTTTTCGATACTTGGCTCACAAACTTCGATGGGTAGCTTGTCCTGTCTGTTAATAGTAGGATTAATCATTGATTTAGACTTTTGTGAACATATCTCAGTAGGTGAAAGATTTAAAATGTTTTTTAATCTCATTTGTTACATGTGGTAACGGTGCAATGCTTTTAATAGGGATTGTAGGAATGGGTGTTGCCGGGATTACACTATCTATTATTGGAATCTTGATGCAAGATGAACCATCCTCCATCGGCGGAACAAAATGCTTTAAGGGCTTCTCAGAACAAACAATCTTCAACTTGGGCAGAGAACCAAGTTTGCCTTTATCCTTCGAAATTTTCGTGAAAAAAAATCACTTCGTTTCCTCTTGGAGTGACTAGCATGTGGATTGCAAGTTGAGGAAATGAACATCTTATACCACCATTCACGAAATGCACTAGTGGTATTTCTCTAAAGTAACGTGTGGTGATTCCGAAGCATTCTTTCCAGATCTGGGAGATTATTAAAGTCTAGGTCAGCAGGAACATCCTGATGGAAACCGAGTTGTCTACTGAATCGGTCGAGGCAGTAGTGCTCCATGACGAGGTTGTCCTCCCAACGATAAGAGACAAAACTCGAACGAATGCTGACAAAATAAGCAAAATCAGCTCTCGATATCCTATCGTCATCCACAAGAGTCTCCTTAATTCGGTTGATGATGGATAAATGCCAGCGAAAGCCCCTCCCAGAACCAATGAGTTCTCGGGCCTTTTCGACTTGAAACGACTTGGCTTGACCAAGGCCACTAAACTTCACCATGCCTGGACTGGAGGAAGCCTCACTAACTAATTCACATGTGTCAAAGTTTTTGGCTAACTAAGCATAAAGGAAATAGGCAGGAAAATGGTCCCCACTTATACCAGGATAGCAAGAACATGAGATCTCATTGAATTCCTTGTAGATACTTGTAAGGATTATCGGAGGGAGGCAATACCATACACCTGATGCCATGAATGATGTGAAACTGAAAGTATTGGGGCGTATGCAACCAGCATCTCTAATTGGCAAGATGAACGTGCATAGCCAACAGGAGAGAAATGCAGCTAGATAGGTCTTAGTACGTTGGCCTATAGCCATTCTCAACTCATTGAAAATGACCTGACAATCATCCCACCACAGACTTCTACATCGATGATGGAAAACAATATTCTTGGATGAGGGATCTGGTTGCCTTGATCATACTTCCTGGAAACATGGTACTCGTTAGGTCTTCGAAACCAGACGGCAATCCATTGCTCTATGGTCGGCTTGCCCTTGCAACCATGCATAAGTTTGTGGTAAGCAGTGAATAGATAAGTGCAACTCAGTGGAATCTTATTTGTGAGTTCCCGTTGGGTAGGAATAACTTCATCATAAAGACGCCCTGAAAGTGTTGTGGATGTCAAACATACATAGGGATACCTTGCCTTTAGAAGTATGCAAGGTATTCATTTCTAGAGACCAATGCTCATGCATTGCTCGGATGAAGTTCAAACATCGATCATAACGGAATACCGAAACATACGAAGCATCAAATAAATGAAAGGTTGTGAGTTTATCTTTGCAACAAACGAGGATATTTTCTAATCACTCTCAATAAAGCGGCTTGTAAGAAAATTCCCCATACAATAGTAACCTAGCCTATAATTTGTGCCCGGACTCTATGTCATGACGTAACAATTGGTAAGAGGGAAAACTCTCATTTACTTTAATGTGACTAGAGAGCAAAAATATTTCACATGCCTTCAAATTCTCCTTAGACCACCAAGGAAGGCTTGTACAAGGACGATACAGAATTCTGAACGGGAAATTTTATCTCTTCCCCATGCACTCATTTTCACTTGGTTGGATCTGTAGATAGCATCGTCCACTAGTGATTTTGTCCATAAAAGTAACCATTTTGAATAGACCCTGCAGCAATAGCAAAAATAAAGAAAATTGAGTTATACAACTCGTCGCTTTGGCAGCCATAGCAATTCAATAATTGAATGGGAACTACAAAAAAAAATTAAAAAAATTAAAAAAATTCTTGGACGTGGAGGCACTAAAGAACAACAACAGGAACAAATACAGGTAAGGGCTCTTTAGCAAACAGGTTAACCAGTTGACGTACCCAAAGGGGCATACATTCAAAGGTTAATACATAATTAAATCAAATTCATCTATGGAGAATTTTCGTGTTAGGAAGTTCGCCTTAGGATGAAATTCGAGGTTAACCCGTTGATGTACCCAAAAGGATTATATATTCAAAAGTTAACTGATAATTAAATCAAATTCACCTTTGAAAGTTCGTCTTAGGAGGATGCAAAGTTAACCTATTGATGTACCCAAAAAGGTTAAATATTCAAAGGTTAACTGATATTAAGTCAAAATTCACGTTGTGAAGAATTTTCGCCCTTGGAAGTTCGCCTTAGGAGGATTCAAAATTACCCGTTGATATACCCAACAAGGTTAGACATGCAAAGGTTAACTGATATTAAGTCAAAATTCACCTTGTGGAGAATTTTCGTCTTTGGAAGTTCTCCTTACGAGGATTCAAAGTCAACCCATTAACGTACGCAAGAGGGTCAACATTTAAAGATTAACTAATATTAAGTTAAAATTCACGTTGTGAAGAGTTTTCTCCTTTGGAAGTTCGCGTTAGTAGGATTCAAAGTTAACCCATGGATGCACACAAAAGGGTTATGCATTCAAAAGTTAACGAATATTAAATCAAAATTCGCCTTGTGGAGAATTTTCGCCTATGGAAGTTCGCCTTATGAGGATTTAAAGTTAACCCGTTGATGTACCCAAATGGGTCAACATTCAAAAGTTAACTAGTATTTAGTCAAAATTCACCTTGTGAAGACTTTTCACCTTTGGAAGTTTGCCTTAGGAGGACTCAAAGTGAACCCCTTGAAGTACCCAAAAGGGTTACACATTCAAGAGTTAACCAATATTAAATCAAAATTTGTCTTGTAGAGAATTTTCGCCTTTAGGAAGTTCGAATTAGGAGGCTTCAAAGCTAACCCATAGATGTACCCAAAAGGGTTATGCATTCAAAGGTTAACTAACATTAAATCAAAATTTGGCTTGTGGAGCATTTTTTCCTTTGGGAAATTCATCTTAGGAGGATTCAAGGTTAATCTGTTGACGCATGCAAAGGGTTAAACATTCAAAGGTTAACAACAACAAATTATTGTAGATCCAACATGAAACAAAGGGATAGGTTGAGACAAACAAGCAAGAAAGATGCAAATTTCATTTGAAGTTTATGTTATCTAAGCAAGAAAAAAAAGGAGGCAGGCATTATGCGCCCAGAAGGAGAAGAAAGGCAAAAGAAAGCGGTGCAAAAGGAAGTCAATGAAGTTCCCCTCCTGCCTGTAGGTGACTTTTCAATGTTGCACGCTCCTTTTCAACGTTGTACGCCTGGGGGCAAAGGAATGGGAAGACAAAGTGAATAAAAAAAAACCCGGAAAAAAAAAACGAAAAAGAAAGAACGAAAGAGGTAGTAGCTCAGCTGCATAGGAAATTACCATAAAGTATTCCTTGGGTATACAATGAAGTGCTCCAGTGACTTTTGGCGCTGCGCAGCCCTACGAAAAAGCCTCCACAGGGAAAGTGGAAGTGCTCCTAGTGTCTTTAGTACTATGCAGCACACGAAAAAGCCTTCCACAGGGAGAGAGAGAAATGGGGGGGAGAGAGAAGGGGAGAGTCTTGCAAAAATAATATACAATGTGTATTTTTCAAATTAAGAAAATAGGTATCATCTTTGTCAATAAATCTTCATATTTTGGGCACGAGAGAGAAATATTTTGAAGATTGCATCCTACAAACTTACAACAAAATATGATGCAGCACTTACTTGTAATTAAAAAAAAAAATCGAGACATCAGTCATGCTTAAACACCAAGGTTGTGCACGTGACCTAGTCTTGATGGGACATTTGTAAAATGCAAAATTTTTCAAAAAGAACCAAACAACATCTGCCATGTGGAAAAAATTAAATACTTTTATTTTGGTCAATTACAACATGCCATGTGTTAAATTATTTATGACATTCTATTAAATTAAAATGGAAATCTATTGAGGCTAATTAAAAAGCGCCATGTAGTATAAATGATGCAGAAAATAAATGATTGTTCCTTTTAATAGAGGTAAGGAGGAAAACCATAACTTCTACTTGTCTATAAAAAGGGAGCTACCCCCCTCATTCAGGAATCGAAATTTTGGAAGAACTCAAAAGAGTTCAAGAACTTTTCTCTGGTAAAAAACAACAAGCATTCTAAGAACATGCTGTCTACCATCAAAGATTAAAAAAAAACTCGTCTTAATTAAGATTAAGCCTCTTAGGCCCTCTCTCAAGATCAAAATTCATTCAGGACTATTCAAGGAGATCGAATAAGAGGATTTATTACACTTGTTCTTGTAACAGTTATACAAAGATTGTATCCATTCTTTAATATAAATACAAAAAATTCAATTTGTTACTCAAGTTCTTGTCTAATTTATTTTAGCTGTGAAATTTGTGTTTACAATCTTAGCTGTTGATAATCATTTTAGGAAAGGCAGTTAGAAGAATTTCAACCTTGGTAGTAACATCATTCACAGATCTAAGCCACACCCGCTTTTTGTGTCTCTAACTTGGACAGTTTCCCGAATCAACATATTGTTTTCTAATGTTCAACTTAAAGTAGTTCTGTTTTGAATTCTTTTTGCTTGCTTGCATCATTGCAAAGCAAGTATGTCAAATGAATATTACAAATTTTGATATGAGAACAATAACAATTACAATGCATTTCAATTAATATATTCTCATATTTGACAAAATCAATCGAAATAAATATGATGTATAATAACTACAATTTATGATAGCAAATATGTCCTTTATGTCCATATTTTACATAGCATAAATTGTTCATGATATATGAGAAGTAAAATCTACATATTTCGTTAATTCTAGATTAAATTAATTAACACCTCAACATGCCCTAAATCCAGATCAGAGTGCCCTAAATCAGGATCAAGTGACTCTGATGTAGGAAGTCCCTTTGACATTTAGTCATTTTAGTCTAGTCTTGAGTTTTGAGAAACTTTATGCCTATACTAGGGTTGTTTCACTTAGTGAAACTAGATTCTCTTGTATATTGTCATAGTAACCAAACCTTGCATTTGTTTATGACTTCTCTATGAGTCAGATGTACATAATTTGATTCTTTGTCATGGTTGAGCTAGCATGAGCATCGCAAAATATATGAGCCAAGTATGATTCATGCAAGTCCATTGTTCATAGAAATGAGTTCGATTTCATCACAAAATATACAGAGATCAAGTATGGTTACTTGACAGTTGACACTAAGAATAAACTCAAGGTGAGAAATTCCATCAGGTTTCTCCATTGTTTATCTTAAGGCATCCACAATACTCATTTTAGTTTCATGAATTTTCTTATTTTGATACTTTTTTCCCCTCATCTTAAGATCCTAGACTTATTTTAGGCCTAATCTTTTTAGCATTTGTATTTAAAGTTTGATTGTTTTATATCATAAGAAACCTGATGAGAAAATGAGAAGTTTTTATTTTAAAAAAAATCCATTGTATTAAAATTTACCAACTACATTTCATGATAATTTGTATGAAATTAACTCTTATCTGTTATGGATGCTAAATTTATTACTATCCTTTTATTTTTAGTTCACAACTTAGAAGTATTTTTGGCTTTTCCCCTGATATCTATAAAGCCTTTTCTTTTAATAAAGGGTAAGTAGTACAATCTAAGCGGTATGAAATAGAATGTTTTTGAAATGATGGAGCTCTTTTTGGATGGAAAACGATGGAGTTGAGTAAGATTTGGAGTGGCAAGGAGCGCAGATAAGGTGGAAAGAGTGAAAAATTAGGATTTATCACTGAAAAGAATAGAGCTGAAGTCCCCTTTTTTCATTTTTTCTCCTTGTCTTTTAGTAATATTTTTATAACTTCCAATTTTGATTAATTAATTTTTTTTGTATTAATACCTTAAGTTTACCTCATGACCCTTTTTCTAATTGACGTGCTCTATATTTTTTTTAAGTTGTGACCATTACCTTGTATTCAATGGATCCTTAGTCGCATATGACAAAATTTTAAATTTTCAATTGCTGATGAACTCTTTTTGTCATTACGAATTCTATACCCAACTCTAGGATCATGAGACGCATAAAGTAGAAGTGAAATTGTCATTAATAATTACTAGTCTGGACTCGTACTTTGCACGGTGCATTTTAAATAGACAGTTGGTGGACATATAGTATGCAAGTAATAAACCAATAATCATTGTAGACATAGTTAATATTATAAATTTGAAAAGATTATAGAATAATCAATAAAAAATATATGTGCAATTTCGTGCATAACCATTAAGATTAACAATTAAAAACTATATAACTGTTAAAAAGGTGTATAATAGTATAATGGAGATAGCAGATAGTGATTATAATAAAAAGCGAACTAAATAACAAAATGAGAAGTCAATCTATGACGCCAAGGATGAAGAATCCACCTCCTCTTTTTATATCTACAGAGAGAATAAAGTTTCAGTAATTATTTGTATAATAACGATGGGTTTGACATTTAAATTTACACGCTGTCTACATGGTGTACCTAACATTATTTTTTCGCAAATGATAAACCTCTTCCTCCCAATTGGCTGACCCAATAAAAGCGATAGAAACCTCTACTTCATGATGTCGGGGGGGGGGGGGTTTCCATGACAAATACCCATGGGTTACCTATGTAATCATCTATAATCGCATAAAGCAATAGATGACCATATAGCTGTGGAAAATATCATAAATATAATAAAAGGTGGTCACATGTGAACATTTAGAACAATACCAATGAACTTATTTAAAAGGATGTCGTTATTAATTTCAATTACCTGTTTAGTTATCGAATATTATGGATAAATTAAAGTTTGGAAAATGTAATTAGTTACATGTATTTTCAATTTGGAATTTAACTTGCCAAAAGATGTCAAGTTCATATCGAGGAGGTCATTCCTTGTAACTTAGCATTGACATTCACGGAGTCACCACTAATCAATAATAGGAATAAGAATGCAAGAAGTCAATGAAGCACCTTGAGTGCTAAATCCAAAAATAATATCTTATCAGAATATGTAATATTGTGGTAGACTGCTAGTAAGTTCAAACACCAGAATATGTAGGAATTAATGCAATAATATCAAAATATGTTATATTAAGTAAACTAATGCAAAAATAAATTGAAGCACACATTGCGGTCTTTCATTAAACTAATTTGAAAATGGAAACAATAACACATATATACATATATATGTTTCGAATATGTAAAATTATGCATGTAAAAATTCCCCTAATCCTAACATTAAAAAATATCATAAATATAGTAAAAGGGCTCCACATGTGAACATTTAGAACAATATCAATGAACTTATTTAAAAGGATGTGGTTATTAATTTTACTTACCTTTCTAGTTATCGAATATTAATTTCAGTTACCTTTTTAGTTTCCTTTCAACATATTTAAAAGGTGTTCACTTGTGAATATTAATTTCAGTTACCTTTCAACTTAGCATTAACATTCAAGGATTTATCTAACTTAAATTTAACCAGGCTAGCTGCCAGTAAATGATAATAATTTAAATAATTAGTAAAGTGCTGGTAAAGAAGGACAAATTTTCTAAAAGTTAGTACTATGATGGTCTCTCTCTTTAGGCCAAGAAGAGTTGCATGAGAAAGAGTGTGTGTCATCATAGACATAGTTTATGTTGACAACACATGTACTCAACTCAAATCCTGATCTACAAAATTTGAATCCAACGTCACCCACAAAAAAAGAAAAGAGTTACCCATACTGATATATGAACACGACCATCTGTGGAGATTGGAATATAACGTCGGCCCATTTGCAATTTGCTAGTGGATTCTAAAAATGGGTTCGGCTAAGACTTTGCTAACCTAGTGTTTTTGCCTTCATTGGTGGGGTTCTGATGTAATGCAACTTCAGTCTAGCTGAAACCATTGCATCATCAAGCTTCCTAATTTCAACTTGACTATATTATGGTAACCAAGTGATAAGTATTAGTCAGTTCCACAAACACTCAACATAAAGCATTCGGGGGGGAAGGGGGTAAAAAAATCAAGGCATGAAATTTCATAACAACCACAAGTGAGTTTACTGATTTAATGGAGAACATAAATGTATGCTCACAAATTTGTAACTTAAACAAACAATAGCCAATACAAAACTAATCACAAATTCCTTGTCAGAGTTCCATATATGAATCTAATTTATAACTTAAACAAACAATAACTAATACAAAACTAATCACAAATTCCGAAATTACCCAACTTACACAAATTGAATCCAACACTAATCCCACACATCCTACATAAGCACATATCCCAGACAATCACATAGGGTAGCTTCTCATTATAGGCACACCAAAACAGAAAGACTTACAAAGGTAGCACTTCAGCAAAAATTAAAACACATGTTAACAAAACTGACCCTGAAATTGGTTTTTTATTTTATGAATGTTGCTGTAATTGTGTGAAGTCAGGATCATCATACCATGTAGCCATGAGCAAGAAGAGAGCAAGTGGCAAAGAACAATACTCATTGGTTTGCTTCCCAGTTTGAGCTATAGATCCAACATAATCAGGAGGAGATGCTAATACAGTGGAATACATTACTCTTTGCTTGCTCCTATACTCGAAAGATGTTGTCGGCAAAAATTTTAAATTGAAAAAACCCCAGAACCAAGAATGCACATAATCGAGTGAAACAAATAATCAACATCAGAAGCAAAAGGCATCACGAGAAACCCACTCCCAAATCCCAATAGGGTCGTACAGCAACAATTAGCCTACTGTGAATTCTGGAAGACCAATACCTAAAATTGGAGGAGATTAAGCTTGAAATACACGATTGAGAAGAGTAGCTCCAATGCATCATGCAACAGAAAATTTCAAAACATCATAATATGAATATGATTGGCAAATTTACCTAGGAAGATCCACAAATTCATAAATGATGGACAATGCATAAAACCAAAGGTCTGAGGTTTTTCCAATGTGATTATGCTTACCTAGCAAGATCAGAACGCTTTAAAAATATGTTTTGAAGAATTCACTTGATTAATTGCAAACGATATATGAGATGGAAGAGGTGGTTACGAGATAAGATGTGAGATTGGGGGAATTGATAAACTGTTAAAACCAAAAACACATAGTCATTTGAGGAGACCGTGAGCAGCGAGCAATGAGCAGTTACTAAATTGTGGCTGCTTAGGAGAGAAGTGGGAGACAAATTTGCGAGTGCTTAGGAGTCCTTTGGAGGTGAGAACCATATCGTAACCGAGGTAGATTTTTTTTTACAAAAATAAAATGTAAATTAAAAGATAGATTGTGCAACAGACCTGGAAATTAAAAGATAGATTGCGCAACCCATTCCGGCAGGATTTCTGTTGGCTTTAATCCACATATATGAGGCTTCTTGTGGTCCATCTGCCTTTGATAAGGTCCTTTCTCCACCTCCAATCTCTTCACCTTCAATTGCAACGACTTTTTCATATCACTATCACAATCATCAAGCAGATCTCGATTCAATCCAAAACACAAAAACCTCTCAGATCTTGCACACAAAGAAGAACCTTGAAAATGTGCACGATCTAAACACAACCAAATGTCAAAATTGAAAACAAAGACTTACATGGAGATTATTAGTGGGTAGAATCTAGAGAGAGAAAATTGAAAGAGGGTTAGGTTAGGTGGTGAATAAATTAGAAGAAAATTAAGATTGAAAAGGGATAAGAAGGGGAATTGGGAATGGAATAGTTTCTGGCATGCTCGTTTGCCTATTTTTAAATGGAACCCCAAGTCGAATTACAGGGATGTGTGGGTTCAAAGCTGTTGGGCTAGAACTGGAATTGGGCATTTTAATGAGCTGTAGAGACATGAGCATCTAGGCTAAAATAATCTATAGATTTGCAGAAACATTGAGCATGTGTAGCAATTTTCATGATGGAAGCCATGGGAATGCAAGAAATAAGACGACACACGAAAGAGACAGAGAGAGAGAATGTAGAGGTTTAGGAAGCTTGGAAAATTCTAGGTTAGCTGAGCAGTTTAAAGAGATAGGGGAGAGACAGAAGACAGAGAGAGATGGGTAACTGTTTAATAGTGAGTCATTTATTTATTTTGGATTTAAGCGTTAAAAGTGAATCAACGGTTGTTATTCGTTATTATGGTAATCTAACGGTTAAGAAGTTCTAATTAATGAGAATTTAGAAAAGGGTAGTTACTAAAACTTTACTATTATGTACTATATAAAAAAAGAATAACTTTTCTAAACATATGTGACAAAGCTTTAGTCCCTTGCGGTATGGAAAAAATCTAAAGTATGTACTAATACCAAAGAGTACTTGCAGTTTGAAAAAAAAGGGTAGTGGAGAATGAGCATCAACTGCTCAGTGGGTAATTCATCAACTGCTCAGTGGGTAGTTCTTGCCTTCTAAAAATAAAAGCTTTACAATTAATAATATAAAAGTTCTACCATAATAAAAAAAAATTCAATTATCATAGTTGAGAATGTTTTAGCTGTTAATCAGATTCACAAGGATATCATCCCTTAATTGGAAAAAAAAAAGAAAGTGATATGCTATAGCTGGTAACCAAGCAGCTAATGTTTGCACGTACTACAATCCACCCTCCTTGACTGATTTCTCGCTCCCTCTCTTCTTCCCCCTTATCCTCACTGACTTCTCATCTTCTCTCTTCTTCCCCTAATTTCTCGTGGTTTTCTGCAATTGGTTCCCCTGATTTCTCATGAATAGGGTTCTACCAAACAGAGACCATCACTTTTACCTAACATCACCACCGTCGACCTCACCTTGCTGAACAACCACAGACTTGTGATTGGAGTTTGAACCTGGTGCCTCAAGACTAGCATCTCCGGCCGATGCGGCGCCACCACCGGCGATTCTCCGTCACCTTCCACAAGTTCGATGCCAAGACTTTCCGCTATAATTTAATGATGAGCAAGAGTTACAAGCTCCAATGGTGTTGCTACAAAGAGGAGACTCTTCAGCTCATGAATGTCGAGTATACCTATATGCCATTTATTTAGTAAGTCTTCTTCTCACAGTGTGTGTTTATTTTCAATGATCTTCATGGGCATAGATGTTCTATGATCCATGGCCAGAGCTGAAATTAGAATGTCAATAATAATTTTTCCCATGAACATCCCATTATTGGTTGAAGACAAGAATCTTTTTTCTTGTATGAACTTGGGGATTGATGAGGCTTCTGGATATATTGCAACTGGCAATGCTCATCACTCATTATTTACACAAATATCATTCCATAGTGAATCCCTTGTTAGGGTTTTAGGATCAGGTTTACCTTTTTACTGGCCTTCGAAAATAGAATTTTGGCGGGTCGTGGTTCAAATGCAAATTGCATTCATTACAGTAACAGCTTAGTACTGAAAGGATGAAGAGCTCATGGCAGAATGTTAGGAGCCAACTTCTCTCATATTATCATTTCCTGGGTTTTAGGACTTGCTAAGTTACAAATGGTTCAATTTCACCCATCTATCAATATATTTGAGATTGAAAGACTGCATTTAACTTTGGAATGTTAGGGTAACATGTGCTTAACACATTTGTAGCCGCATTTGAGAAGAGACGTGATAATTTTTTAAAGATCTCTAGCTCTTGAGATGTAGATATCCGACTTGGCGGTCTGGGTTAGAATATTAATCATTGAGGATTTGATATTAAGTCTCCCTTCCTTTATCCCCAAATCTTTGAGATTTCAATGGCTGATTATTGACGGCGTATTAATACGCAAGCCCAAGTCTTATTATGAAAAGTGCTTACAAGATTTTGGTTCGTAGTAAGGCCAAATGACTGACAGTAGGTTTACTTTCTTCTGCTTCACATGATCTCCTATAGTATCATTATATGGCTTACATGTCATCTTTATATGGAAATCTATGTGTTCTGGATGTATATCTGAACATATTTTCTTGCTTGGTTCATGGTTCAGTAAATATTCAGACCGATGTTCTATTTTTTTTTTTGTAAATTTGTACATATGTTTTGCCTACGCTATAATTTGTATTTGGCAACTAGTTTCTAAGTGTCCATCAATATTGGTGTTTTGCATTTCCTTTGGTGTCAAATTATGCCTAATACATCATAATGTTGGCAGTATTGTAGGTTTGGTTGATACCTTTTTTTAGCGCTTTCTTTTACTCTCTTTTGTTTGATAATCTACATTATTGTTGATGTCAGACTGCTTGTACATGGAGTTATCGATCTGAGCACGATCTAGCAGAGAAAATGATGGCATTGGGGTCAATCTAGACAAGTTGTATGGGCATGATTTGGCTGTGACTGAAATCTGCCTCCATCCGAGACGCCCAATGCTAACATAATTTTTAGATGGTCATTCTGGAGGTGAAAAGAACACATTGCCCAATTACGACAAGTTCGATAAGCTAATTTACAAGATAGATGTTGGGGAAAGAGTGAAATCTAAGTTCTTCCTCAACCTGTTAGCTTGTGTGAAAGCGCTGGTGAGAAGTTATTGGCTTTTAGCCAATACTCATTGCCCTTAAAGTTTTTCCGCGACTAACTACTTAAATTAATGGTTGGTGTGCCGATAGAGAGATCTGCATGATATCTGACGATTCATCTACTAAGGAACGAGAGGTGTTTATGGATAGATTCAACAAGTCCCTAATGCAAGGGTGTTTTTTGGATCGATCAAAGCTTATGGGGAAGGAATCTCACTTATGGAGGCTTCTCGGATTATAATATTGGATGCCACCTGAACACATCTGTGCCTCACCAAGCGATTGGGCATTGCATTCTGACCTGGTTAGGAGCGAAAGGTTAACACTTATCAATTGGTTACATCCAATGCACTCATGCAAATTTGATTTATTATATACGTAATTTTGGTCACATTGTAGGCTGCCTAAAGATGGCGTGGTCAAAATTTAACTATTGTAGCATTGTGACCTAATTTGTTACATATGTATCGTTCACATAATTTGTTAGGTGGTCCTCCTCTAGTGATTCTATAGCAACCAATCGATAAGGATAAACCTTCCGCTTATGGCCAGGTCGGAATGCACGCCCAATTACTTAGCAAGACATAATTGGTTTCAGGTGCACATCCATTATTAAAATCCGAGAAGCCCCCTAAGTAAGATTCTTTCTCCCCAAGCTTTGACCAATCCAAAATAAACCCTCGCATTAGGGGAAACAATTGGATTATATGGTCTATACTCGTTCGTGTATTCAAATGTTGCTATTGCATGATCTTAGAAATGTCCCTACTTATGCATGTTGAATCCAAAATTGAAAATTCAGAGTGTAGTGTAATTTCACCTGGCATATATTCGATTACCCAATTTAAACTAATACCTAACCCGACCAACAAAATTGGACAAGCAGATCTTTATATGATGTGCTTACCATACGAATACAATTAGCCCCAATGCAACTTCAACATGTAGCAGATGCAATTTAAACAAAACTAGCCTTTTATGTTCCTTTAGCTCAAATTTACCTCACCTCGTAACATGTGCACATAGTCCTATTAGGGTCCTCGTTTGAGTGTTCGATTTGAGATGTGATTGTAATCTAAAGTGAAAGCAAGTCTACTTAATATAGGGGAAAACGTTGATTTCTTTGACATTATATTTTCACTAACAATTCTGAATACATTGTGTAAGTATCTAGTTCATCATAAATACATGACATATATATACACACACACATACACACAAAACCTTATTGGGTCAATGGTAGTTCGATGCAAGTGAAATGAAGGATCTAAGACTACATATATATACATAATAAATAATATATATATATACATATAAAGAAATAATGATGAACTAGATACTTACACAATGTATTCA
>JACYFF010010365.1:22917952-22956751 GCA_017589665.1 Selenicereus undatus
AGTGTATATATATATATGTATATATATATATATATATATATATATATATATATGTGTGTGTGTGTGTGTGTGTGTGTGTGTGTATGTATGTATATATGTATGTATGTATTTGTCTGGACACACATAAATGTGTCCACACAAGCCAAATTTTCCATTAACCACACAAAACCTTCCCATTCATATTGTGGTTAGTGATAGAGAAAGATTGAGTAAGAAAGCATAAAGACTAATAAATAGACAACACTCATTTGGTAATTGTCACTATATAGACTTTCTGTTATAGAATAATTTAAACTACAAAAGTGTTATTTTGTTTAGAAAAGGACGGTGGAAATAAGTTGTAGGTTTTTAAATGTACGAAAATGTCATATATGGTAACCTACGTTCACCATTGTTTTTTTCAAAAAAGGTGTGCATAGTTTACATGAAATGAATAAGATGAAGTTGATGAAGGATGTCATGAAAATAAGAAATGAGAAGTAAATATGTGAAATTAGTGTAATATGATTCAAATCCATTACTAATATTTACCTTGTTTCGAAAGCAAACCACTAAGCAATTGGATATTAACCATGGTACTTTTACATATAGTTTTCTAATTATTCAAAAAAGCTCTGAAATTACAAATTTAAATCCAACTAAAATAATGTCTTCCCTCTCATTAAGATAATCCCCATAACTATTAAAAAAAGAAGATATTGCTAATGATTTGAACATTTTTACAAGATAATGCATCTTTAAGTTATTTTTTAAAAAAGAATCAGACAGAGGGGGCGGGACGTATCATTGCTTTGAGAAAACATCATGCCTCCATCCCTCTGATTTGGTTCCTGTCTCAATTTGTGTCCTTGACCATGCAGGGTTAGGCCTCTTCCATTATTGAAGTTAAGTTTGTAAGTGTTCTTACCTTATGAATTCAATGCATTTTTTTTGAAAATAGTTATATGGAGATTGTTATTTTGTAAGCATGGATGTCCCACCCCATGTACTTTTGTGTGGTCATTGGTCAATCTTGTGTAGTTGCATTACAATATGATCACCAGTGAGTTCGATTTTTATTCAGAACCAAAATCTCATATTTTGTTGTGAACTTCAATGCATTAATTTTAGGTTTCATACTAAGAGTCTTTAGGCGTACTTATCGGCCCAGTAAAGCTAATGAACTTAACTGCCAATGGTTTAATAGACAATCGTAATTATAACCCCAATTTAGATGTACATATCTTGGGTACGTAGCTACATGGTGTTGTTTTTTAAGAATTGGAAAGAAATAGGGACTTAAGGAATTTAAATAGGTACGATATATATTAACCATGTAATCAGATTAATATATAATTATTTTACAGTAGTTGATAATGAGATAAATAAAGTTATAATTATGAGTGTCAAACAATTTACAGGTAGATACATAGTCTTATAAGCGAAATGCAAGGTGTAACTGCACTATCGTTGTTGAGAAGCTACTAAGATTATTAATTATATCGGAAACATTAGCGTCAATAGTCTCCCTCCTCAAATATGTGAACAGTTCCTCCTCATTTAGCTAGACCCATCTTATGGGATAATGTTTGTTGTATTATGTGTTGTTGCATACATGCTTGGCAATAGTTTATGAGCCTAGCCCCTCATCTCTCAGCCAAAAAAAAAGAAACATGATTAATGATCATCATAGGCATGATGATCATTTTACATTTCATGACATTATAGTCATTTATATGAGTTATTATTCAATCAAAGCTGCACACAAAACATATAAACGTTTATTCAATTATATTGGTTAGTTTATGTGCAGTTATGTCAACAAATGTAATTAAGTACTTTTCTATCTTATAAAGGTGATGGAGAATTCTACTCATAATATGCGGAAAGTACGATTGTTTGGAACTGTTTTGGAAGATAAAGGTGCACCGTTTGCATGCAAAGGGAACTGTGAACAACGAAATTCACTTGAGCAATGTATAAATTTTATTGAGAATCTAGTGACCAAGGTCTCAAGTGACATAATTTCACTTACGAGTGTTATCAAAGAAAACAGTGACAAACTAAATATGTTGAATAGGCTTCTGAAGCATGTGATTGACAATGAAACTACAAAGTGGAATAATCACATGACTGACACATGTGCTACACCATACATTGTGATCCATTGAAGTCAAGTGAGTAAAAAGAGTCACCTATGAAATTTGAGAATGTTGATTAGATGTTTGTAGATAGAAGACCAAATATAATGAAAAGACAATATCTCTTTGCGGTTGTTAAATCTTCGACACTTGTCAAAACTACATTGATCTCTCTAAAAATTCGAATCCATTTTGCTAAGGGATTTGAATTTGACCTTGGTAGATCTAGAAACCCAAATCTATTGACTTTACACAATAGTCCAGTAGTTAATCATCACCCACTAAAGTCTATGTTCGAGTGTGATTTTGACCGTGGCGGAAACCAGTCAAGGGTTACTACCTCAACCTCACATCCTTGTAGCAAACGGAAGAGAAGGATTATAGCTGAACACAATTTCACAAAAGACGACATGAGATCAGCAAATGAATTGACAAAGGTCATTAATTTTAAATTTTTGTTATTTTGGTTGACGAATTATGTATACATGATTTTTCATGTTATTGCGTACTTAATATATGTTGTGATTATAATGTATAAATTTTAATGAATTTTCATTATATAATGTTATGCAGTCGATCAGTGTGGATTGGTTGAATTTTATGCATAAAAAGGATAAGAAAGTCAATGTGAGTAAGGCATAAATTGTTGATGTTACTGTGCCTAATACTATCTTAGTAAATATATTTTTCAACACAATAATTAATACTTCAACTCAATTAATATGCACCTAACACTCTATCTATATTTGTAGGATGTCTCACACAATTTGCTAAATCCTTTAGTATATCGATTTAAGTACACTAATTACGAGCTCCAAAGAAATAACATTCTTTACTAGTTAAATAGTATATTGATTAGTCTATCAATTTGTATGCCCCTTAGTATCTCATAGGGTAGGTCGATAAGAAGGGGTGAACCATTGTGGTGGCTACTAGCTCCTTCCCCCTAACTGCAAAAAAAAGCAGAAAAGTGTAATATATTGTATGCATAGTGAGCTTGTAGCTATACTGGTGCGTTGGTAAACTTAATATCACACCAACATAAAGTTTATGAGTTTGATTTGTGGACAACACACATTTTGCTCCTAAATTGCTGTCCACTCTGATTTTATTTTTCTTTCCCCTTTCTATTTGCTACATTTTTGCCCCTTATTTTGTTGTACCCCTTTCATCTAATAATATACGTAGCATTATTATCTGCATTTTACTTTGTCATGGTCATGCAAAATTATAATGTAATAGTTTCAATTCAGTTCTTTTAGCCAATATGTTTTGAGTTGCATTTCTAGGAAAAGTGCTTAAAAATTACACCAAAAAATTCAAAAAAGACTTGTAAATATGCTTATAATATCTTGAACCTAGTTTTTTTTTAAAAAATTATAATATTAAGAGCTACAATAGTTTGCATTTGTATATTTTGAAGTTTGGTTTTATGTTTTACAACATTGAGTTATTCCCCCCCCCCCCCCAAACGATGATTCTAGCCTCACCCCTATTCATAAGTAAAAAAAATAGGATTTATATATGTGAGGTATGACTACAAACTAGATATGTCTATTTTTTAGACTCTCCTTGTGAGTATGCAATTCATGTATTATATATTCGGTAAGGAAATGTCATTCACTCATCCATGCAAGGTACATGTTATAAACAAATATAATGCTCTTACCTTCAAGGGTTAGTGATAAAACAAGGACTGTGTGATGCTAAATACCATTTGGTCCTATGTGCACAATGTATATTGAATTAACTATTCCTTTATGATGTTGCTCCGTCAAATAGTGAGGGTGGATTGAATATTATGCAGCTAGCAAAAATTGACTTTAAGTTGAATGAGGTATCATCCAATTTTACGTGCCTTATACTACATATTTAATTTCATTTGTTACCCAACCAGTACAACAGTTTACTACTTACATACTTTTCCCCTTATAGAGTATCCTTACAACAAAATATGAAAACACTTTTCGCTTCCCCCATGCAGTAGTGGACAGACTGAGACCTGAGGAGAAAACATATGTGATCCAATGCCGGCAATTGGCTAAGAGTGATAACTGTTATGATTTACAAGAATCAAGAATTTGGTTTCAGTGCATCTCCATTTGATTTTTTAATGATTTTTCCATAGGCGTGTATAATTGATACGGTATGCTTATAATATCAATTCCACATGAAATTGAATTTTTCTTTTGATAATAGGTCTTTACACTTTTCAAATGAATATGCAAATAATTGACTTGGTTGGTTACGAGCTCACCATTGAAGCGTGTATAAAAAGAGTGAATCCAGTCCAATTGCCAAGTTGCTTTTAGGTAAATTTGTATGATTAATTGACTTTTATGTAATGATGGTCTAGTTGTAGTAACACCTATATTTTGTGTAACAAGTGATGACAACATGGAAGTTACCTGATGAAAAATGTAACAGAAATGTCATTCATTTTCAAAAGAAGCGAATTTATAAATTCATTCGAAAATGATGTTAGTCGATTTGAGAAGATGGTTGCTCCATTTCTTTTATCAAAAATGGGATATTTAAGAAAATTTGAAATTCTGTTGTCAAATGGGTAATAAAAACATTCCTTCTTCTACGTAGGTCTACATCCCTATAAACGATAGAGTTGTTCATTGGTTTTTGATCATTGTGGATTTGCAATGTAGATGTGTTGCTTTTCTCGACTCATTACTGCTGAATAAGAGCAACAATTTTAGGCAAAACTTAGCAAAAGATTTGGTGAGAATTGCGTATGTATTATTTTTGATTTTAAGAAATGCTGTAAACAATTGTCAAGTATGACAACATTTTTCTCTACAATTAAGATCATCGCTTAAGTATTGAATACAATCTACGAACCTAAATCATTCATTTGCTGCTGCATCAAATTTTCCAATTCATGTTAAGCAAGTGGCAAGACAAGCAAACGGGTTTGTACAATACACTCTATTGGTGTACTTCGGCAAATGATATCTTTGTTGAATTATCACTTATGTTTCTTAATACTAGGTTACATGATTTAGGATGCATGCGATCAAGTACATGGAAGCTGAGTCTAAATATGATTGGTCTCTTCTTTGTGAGGTAAGAGTGCATGTTGATGCATCCCTGCCCTTTTCGTTTTACAAGTAGGGATATGTAGTTATATCTTAGTACTATTCATTATTAATGCAGAACATGGAAATAGAGCAGTTGAGAAAGGTCGTTGATTTACAGATGAGTGTTAACAATGACATACAATAATTATATGAAAACCTTTTGAAAATATCACTACCACGTTCCCCCACTTTGGATGGAAATTATAACTAGGGGACCATGTTAGTAGAATATTTAAAAGGAGCAATATTCTGTGGAAACTATTTTAAGGGGACCATTCACTGTTTGTTTTTTTCTTTTTAGCCCTTAAACTTTTTATATTTGCATTTCAGCCCAAATTCTTAAAAATTTACTTTCGAAAATCAAAAATTTGTGCAGTTATAAATATATTCTTATAAGTACTACTCCAGACCCTCTTTTAATGAGTATCAGAGCCACGTGACCAAAAATAATTAAGATAATTAAGCTAATTAATGATTAATGAAGCTAAGTAACAGTGATTAATGCTTGAATCATCACCTACTTACCCTGGACCTAATTATTCACTCATTGTTCACTCACCGAAAGACATTTCTCCAATAGTACCTCAATTAAACTATATCACTGATATAGTTTTAGAATTAAAAGCAGAATTGGCCAAAATTAAGATCGAAGTCAAGGAGTTTAGAAAGCAAATATCTATAATTCACCTTTCTTTAATTAACGAATTAGGACATAGAAAAGTTACTTTCAGTATTAGTACTTCATTTTAGCATAAATATCCTTTCCAAAACCAAAAAAACAACATTCCATTTCCTTTACACGCTATAAAAATCGAAAAAGAACCAAGAGAAAAATCAGGTGAAAAATTAGCTGAAGAGGTAGAAAAAAAAGAAGATAGAATATAAACAGTATACTCTTGTAGAACTACATAATATGTTCGAAAAAGAACAGAATTTAGAAGAATTAAACAAGATCATGGGTGCAATTAGTGATAAACATGATGTATTATCTGATGATAATGAAGAGACTAATAATGTCCAATTAGAAAAAGAATTATATCAGCATATAAACCTAATCAAACTAGAAGATGTTAATGTTGTACACTTAGAAAAAATTAAAAGAAAATTGGATAAAAGTATGGTAAAATGGCTGTTGAACATGAGATTAATGAAATTAGAGAAGAGCTCAACATAGGTGAGATAGAGACCAATCTGGTTAACAATATTGTTCCTAAACCTGAAGAATTTGGTGAACCTTCTAGAAGAAATACTCATTTTATAAGGCCTAGGTACGTTTCAACAGGACGTACAACTAGTTTTTCGTTCGAGTTCATCCCAAGAAAAACTACAACCATTGAAGAAGTTGGTCTTACTCTAATCAGTCAGACGACATACATTTTAAACATAGATAGAGATCGCAATAGAGAAGAAATATTTGAACAGTGGAAAAGATGCATGAATAGTGTCTTAAACGAAACTTACTACATGCACTACCGTAAACTTCGTAAACTACATTGAATATAGCTTCTCTAGCATTGTAGCTGACTGGTATGATTTATTAAATGAAGATAGTAAGAATACATTAAGAATGATGGAAACACTGGCTGCAATGTTCAAAAATTTATGTTAGGAAATTGAAACCAAATTTATCGGAGCTAAACTTGATTCTAAAGAAAACGATAGAGAATGGCAGAGAAAGATTAATAATATAGAATGATGGGATATGAGATATATGAAAAATTATATTGCTTAATTTAGTCAATATTATTACAAAATTGGGCGTAATGAAACTAATCTTGGTATGTTCTATGACAAATTGTCATATCCGATAAATTCCATAATTAATGAAAAATAGATTGCATGGCTTGAATGTACAAATGTCATAGATACCCTTGGTTCTAGAATCTCTTATCTATGGAAATGGGTCAATGATCAATGTCTTGATCTCCAAAAGCAAAAGAAGATTTGGAAGCAATTCTTAACTTGCTGGGATTCGCCTTACCAATGGGGAAAATAACTTAAAAGGAGACAAAAAAGAAAATTTTACAAGAAAAAGAGCTTTAATAAGCAAAGAGAGAAGAAATATAGAACAAAATATTATAACAAACCAAGTCCTAAAAAACGAGGATTTTTTAGGGAAGCCGCCTATTGTGCTGCATGGAAAAACTTCTGCAAATACTGGGCATGCGGAGAAGTAGGACATTATGCTAATGAATACAAAAATAGGGAGAACAACAAGCTTACTGAAACCTTGGGAAGCTTAGATTACGTTGAACTTGGTGAAGATGATGCTTTAGACCTGCTAGTCGTAAATAATAATAAAAGGATTGTTGAAATTATATTGGACAATGAATATGAAGAAAATGATTATGAAGAAACAAGTCATATGATGGAAAGTAGCTCGATTAGTCTGGGTGATCTTCAGGGAGAAGAGTTTGTTGTAGATAATGATAATGAAGAAGTCAAAGGAGACTTGGTTCTTCCCATAATCCAAAAAGACATGATCTATAAAAAAACTCCATCTTTCAATTAAAAAGCAAGTACGTTTGTGAGATGATAGAAGGAGATTTAGAAATCAAATATTGTGAGTATGATGTGGGAGAAGTTAATCTCATTAATTAGGAAAACATCCTTAAGCATAACAAAGATAGAAAATATAAGTATATCCATGTTGGAAGTGTCCAAGTTCAAATCACTCTATTATAGTGTTACGATAAGGATATTGATCTTTATGTTTTGCTCTGTGTTATTAGGCATAGAAAGTTTACTAATCAAATCATCATAGGGATTAAGAGTAATCTATGTAATGAATCGGTAGGATTCAATTATCATCCTGAATATTATGTGACTTTAAAGGATGAGTTTGCTAAAGGCTTTCTATCCCTTGAAATAAAAACTGTTGGAATGGACATGAAAAGAGGTGGATATTTATTAAGGATATTTTGGAAAATTATCTACAAACTGGATAACGCTATAGACCTAAAGACTAAGGTCATAATGATATAAGCAGAAAAGTTTGAAAGTCCTACCCCTATGCAAAAAATCCAGAGGATTAAATCTAATCCTCAAGACATAAAGATTGACAGGTCATAGATATCTAGCTCTGCCAACCCTACAAAAATCAACAACAAAAATGTGATAAAAATTGATGAGAATGGTAAAATAACCATTAAACCCCAATTATTAAGTAGCATGAGTGCAAGATCAGACTGCAGAGAAGAATCTTCAACAATTAAAGAAGAGGTTAAAGAACATGATACAATTTGTATGACTAATAAAATGAGTAGAATGAGTTTTAAATATGTAAGACCTAATGTAGATTGAAGTATCAGTCTAGAAAGAAAGGTCATTGGGTACAAAACTAGAACTATTAGCGAGCTAATTTATGAGGATGAGTTAGTTAAAAACATGACTATGGAGATATGCTATGAAGTCACCAACACAAATCCTAATAAAATCTATATTCTAATAAACGTATGCTTAGAGGGATATAATAAATATGAGTTGTGTGCCTTCATAAACCGTAGTTATTCTGTATGCTTTGGGAAAAGATCATTATTTCCAGAATTTATGTGGAAAAGAACTAAAAATCCTTTACAAATGAGGATAGCTAATAACTGCATTATGAGTCACAATGAAGCCATAAAAGGGTTATCCATAGAATTAGGAGGAGTTCAATGCATTATACCAGTTCTGTGAGCTATGGATTAATCCTCTCATGATATGATTATTGGAGATAATTTTCAGAGACTATATTCTCCATGCACACATACCATTAATCAAATAATATTTACAATCAATGGTCACTCAGTTCCTATTGAAAAATTAAGCAAGGCTTATACTCATCAGAAAATGGAATTTACACGCAACCAGCGTGGTGAAAGGGTAATGCCCACACAACGTGAGATAGCATTGACAATCTCACTACTTGAGTTATCTATTAAAGAGTATATTGTTGAACAACAAGAATAGTTATGTGAAAAACTCTACTCTGATAATCCACTAAAATTTTGGGATAAGGATAAGACATTTGCAAAAATTACTTTGTTAAATCCCAACACTATTATTTGAGTCAAACAAATGGTCTGTACACACCAGGATATCCAGGAATTTGATAAATAAATTAAAGAACTTCTAAATAAAGGATTAATAAGGAAAATCAAGAGTCCTCACACCAGTTCTGCTTTCATGGTAAGAAATCATGCAGAAGAAAAAAGAGGAAAAGCAAGAATGGTAATCAATTACAAAAAACTTCATGATAATACTGTCTTTGATGGTTATAACATTACTAACAAAATAATCCTTTTCAATAGAATTCAAGGCACCTCTTGGTTCTCAAAAATGGACTGCAAAAGCGATTATTGGCAAATAAAAATAGATGAGAAAAGTATTCCTTTAACTGCATTTAGTGGCCCACAAGAACATTATGAATGGATAGTAATGCCACTTGATCTTAAAATGGACCTCAAATATTCCAAAAAAGAATGGATAATATCTTTGAAGACCTTAATAATTGTTGTTTAGTTTACATCGATGATGTGCTTGTCTTTTTCAAAACCGTAGAACTGCAAAAAGATGATGTCTTAGTTGTCACCCAAAGTACATTGATCATGATATTGTACTTGGAAAGAACAAGTGCATCTATATAGAGCAAGAAATTGAGTTCTTAGGCCTAGAGATAAACACTGGACAAATCATCCTCTGTAAAACCCTAGAAATTTAAGTTCATTTTTACATTATTGGTGACATAGGCGGATATAAAATTATGACCTAAAATCAAGCGAAGGTGAAAAGAAATCATTTTGTGACCCCTACTTTTATTTTGTTTAAAAGGAATTTATTTGTGAATTCCACTTTTACTTTGTTTAACTGTTAGTTGGGTGCTTAAATGCTTTTATTTAAAAAAAATCTATTTTAGTAAATGTTGGTTCCTTCCTATTTGATTGAAAAAAAAGAAATTTTGAACTTGGAAACTCCCCCCCCCAAAACCCAAAACCCTAGAACAACCCTAACCGTCGGCCACCTCACCTAACCTTAGCAGCAAATACCCCCCACCTACACCAAGTGCAACCAGCGGCCCACCCCAACACACGTCTCCCTCCCACGTTCTCTCTCTCTCTCTCTCTCTCGCACTTTGTCTCTCTCAATCTCACTCTCTTTCTCCCCCTCCCCTGTCGTGGCCCCCACTGCCACGCCACCGTTCCGCCAAACATCGACGCCACCCAGCTGCTAACACCCCCACGGCCATTGGCGCTGCCCAGTCACATGACCCCCTATTGGCATTTTGGCGCTTGAGGATGCATGGATGATACCTCCATGTATCCCATGTTCAAGGCTTGAATATTTTTTTTATCCCTTAATTTACCTTGTGTTGTTTCAATCTTGCAAATCCATACAAATTTCTAACATGAAGTTTCAAAAAAATTTCAGCTTTGGAATCAGAAGTAAGAAAGGAAACATTTTCCATTCGAGAACTGAGTCAAGGTAAATTCGCATGACGATTTTCTTTCGATTCATTAATTAAATTCCTTAGCTTTGGCTTGATTTGGGTAGATTATCAGATTTAGAAATCGGTAGGACGGGCGCAGGTAGATAAGTGACCTGTCATGGTGGAAAAACCGAGCCAATGGTACTCGTTGGGAGCGAAAACACAAGGACAGAACATTCTGGGTTTGAAATTGCACATGCCCCTCCTTCGAAAATTCGCCTAGGGCAGGACAGTAGCCTAAAAATAATGAAGTTTTTGGGGTTGGTGCCTCGGGATGTGTTGTAAAATCTAGTTTTTGAGTTGAACGAATCGGAGTGGTATAGCACAAGTTGTAGTAGAATTATAGGGACTGTCCAGCTCAAGACAGTCAGTGACTCTATGAAAATAATTAGGAAAACAACCTCATTCGGGTTAGAATCTGACAAAACCCAAACATAAGAAGTGTAGAGAATGGACCGACCTTTCTGTATTGGGCAAGAAATCGAAATTTCAATGTCGGGAGCAAATGTTATAGGTTCTGGAACTTGAACTCGGATTCTGGTTGAATCTGGATCGAAAGGCTGCTTCAGTTGGGGACCCTAGGCATAGGCAAAAATTTTAGAAAAATTCTTATAAGTAGGGCAGAGGCTAGAATTATGGCTCATGAAGTTTTGGACTGAGTATAGGCAATGTTTTAGGCCAGGTGCGGAGCAATGGGCCCAAACTAGTAACTGAGCACGTAAATTTGTACGGATTTCAGGTAACAATCATGCCCTAACCCTTCCCCGAGTTGCTTGAAAAACTGCATGTGCATTGAATATGGTAAGAATTTATTTGAATATTGATTTAATGAAATTAAGGCATGGGTCAACTGAACGTGACTGCGTAGTTGGAATCGCGTGATTTTGTTATAACTATAGAGTTGGGTCTTCAAATGTTTATGCTGAAAAAATGAAGTTTGTGTATTGTGGGGATGCCCTTGGGGACCGGGTTCAATCTGAATGAACCATGCATGTTAAATCGACGTTTAATTTGAAAAAGTATCATAGAAACTGTAAAGGCTTATCATGGGTGACACTGTGAACTGGTTATGTTGATTGAAGGCTAATAGTCGTCCCCGTGAAATAGTGTGTGTATGTGAGCGGCCACGTGCCCTGGTGGGATGTGGGCCAAGTAAACAATAACCATCCATGATGATAGTACGTCAGGAAATAGTTAAGCGGTAACCGCCCTAGTTCGGCGGTAGGCAAGGATTAAGCTAAGGAGCTGTGTTAACCCAATCGCAGGCCATGAGACCCAGTGGGGTCGCTCACTCTTAAAACCTGATTACTACAATTGGAACTTAGAATTGTGTGTGTGCATCATAGAGAACGTATAAGTATGGACGGTTACGTTAGTGGAGAACAAATGAGTGTGGTCTTGTTGTTCCCCCATCCCTAAAGTGTTTTAAAAATGAATTTGTGTCCATAGTTTAACTATTAGGGGTAATTGTTATTGAGATTATCATTTTTGTAAAATGTTTTGCTTTTCAGGTGAACTAGTTGTGCATGGGATTGGGGGAGTGAAGGAAGAGCGAGGCCTCAATGCTTAAATCGAAGGATACGACCTTTAGTTGTTTAAAGAAGAGAATTGTAATAAACAATTGTTCCAATTTAGTAGTTGCTCATTAGTAACTGAACCCTTTTAAGTTGAAGTATTATTGAAGTACTTTTGCATTAATTGTTATTTGATACACAGCCTGGTATTTCCACGAAGGAAACACGGAGGTAACACCCCAACCTAGGTTCTGCTGCCACGTAGGTTAATAATTAGTAATAAAGAAATGGAATTAGAAATTGAGGGTGTTACATCCTCCAAAAACATATTCTGGAAAAAATAGAAACTTTCCTTGAAAAGATTGAAGATAGAAAATAGCTAGAAATGTTTCTTGGATGCCTTACCTATGCTTCAAATTTTATCAAAGATTTAGCTAAACTGATAAAGCCATTGTAGCAGAAACTCAAGAAAGAAGTAAGTTGGACATGGACCACCAATGATACAAAGACTGTTCAAAATTTCAAAAAGATGTGTAAAAATCTTCCTGTTCTTAATTTACCTAATAAAGGAGATGATTTAGTTCTTGAAATAGATACCAACAATGAGCACTGGAGCACATTACTCAAAATCAAAGAATGTGAAAAACTTTGCAAATATTGCAGTAGAAGTTTTAATCAAGCAGAATACAACTATCCCATAACGAAAAAAGAAATCCTTGTAGTTATAAAGGGAATTGAAAAGTTCTTAATCTTTTTAGCCCTAAAACCTTTTCTTATTCAAACTGATTGCAAATGAATACTTGGCTTTGTGCAAAAGAATTTATGAAATATTCAAGCGCAAGGGCGACTCCTGCATTAGCAATTATGACTTAACCATTTTTCCTTTTCTATTGAACATATATAGGGATTGAAGAATTCTTTGGCAGATAATCTAACTCAAGAACTCGCCAATGGTAATTATCAAAGCAGAACTCTTGCCAGAAAAACAGGAAATCCGGAACGAGATGTCATTAATACTGGAACGGGTTACTCCTTCTAGTAAAGTCCTTATTGATAATTTGAAATTCCATACAATAAGTAGATCACGCTTCGGTCTACTATCTTCAGCCTACCTAATAGCCTAAAGATTTTTCCCTTCTAGAGTTACAAGTTAATTACCTTAAATGTCTTTATGACATCCAAGAGAAAATAAGTTTTCATGTTTTAGAAAAATGGCTCAATGAGTGGTATGTCGCCTACATCAACTATTGTCATAATTATTCTTATCGTATTTAGGAGTCTTATAGTACAACGATCTACTTTCCTGATAAGTCTAGAGTTGATGATGTTAGTTTCTCAGTAAATTCAATATCTCCAAATGACCCCTTCATTAAAGCCTAGGAATACGGGGTGATAGCTTACTTTATGAAAATCCCAGAACCGAAGTTCCCATTTTTCTCACGACTAACTAAATTTCAGCAATGTATGTTCGGAAGGATCCATTGGATTCTAACATCTCCTGATAGCCCAACAAAAATTCTATATAACATATGCCTATATTTGGAGGTACATTGTGCACTAATTGAATATGAAAATGGAAAAGCCAAACCACACCATTATCTTGTTCAGATCGTTGATTATGACGATCCCTATGATCAATGACAAGAATGGTTTCCAGAACGACGAGAATTGGTTACTGATCCTACTTTAGCAAGAGCCATCGATTTTTACAACATTTATCTTCAAAGTTGGGCATTAATTGAACAAGGAAAAACGTTAAGGCATTATGGAAACGCTACTTTCGCCTATGACAACGAGTTCAAAGAATACATGAAGGTGGAGGAAGAAGTCTCAAAAGATCTTCTTGAATTAGCTGAGAAATGGGACCCAGAACATCTTCAAATCGATGAAGATTTTGATGATTATCCACATAATAATGGTCTGAAAAATATAATTAGAGATGAAGGCATACAGAATCTCAATAATGATGACTAGCCTTATCATCATTAAAAGATCTGAAAAGTGGTTGCTTGTTAAACCAAAAATCATGCATTGTTTTAATAATTATTTCGATTATATTATATATTTTATTTCGTCTAATTTACTTTAATTTATATATTTTTCAGGTTTAGCATTAATAAAATAAAAAGGGAAGAGAGGACGTCGAAGTTCGGGTTTTACACGCTTGGCTATGCAGATGGTCCAAAAATAATAATTTATGGAAAATATTATTTCCATAATTATTTAATTGGGCTAGGGTTTCAAGAGTTGGAGAAGAGTTAGAAGTCTTGAGGGAGAAGGAAGAAAGGAAGAAGAAAACCCTAAGTCATAACCCACGCCTAACACCACAAAGCCACGGCTCCCCTCTCACTTCACCATTAATCCTCACACCATAATCATCAATCATCAATCATCATTGTCTTCTTCATCTATAAACCAACCTCACGCCACACCATCATCATAACTCATCACACAAGCACGGCTCCCTCCATCAACCTCACTTCAAACCCCCTCCACGCCTAGCAACATTACACACACTACAATCCATCAATCTTCAGCCCCTCCTAATCATGAAGCCATTCTTCTTCTCCTTTATCATCATATCATGGCAAACTCTTTTTTTTTGTTGTTACTTTGTTTTATTTTGTTTTAATTTTTTTGCTTAGTTTATTATTAATCATGAACCCTTTGGTTAATTGTGATTTTAATTTTAATATGAGTGAGTAATTTTTTTTGTGCTAGTATAATCTATTTGAAATCATGCTAAATTGATTATTTTCAAACAAGTTTCATACTTTATTGTCTAGTTGATTTATATTCATGATTCTATAGCAATTAGTATTTATCGTTCATGATGTTCGTATTATATTAATTAGAATGCATGCTAGTTAGTTTTATACGAATTCATATAATAGTTTAAAGGGCTTTAATACGTAAAAGTTATCGTCTTTTAAGCATTAGTATCACCTTAATTAATTATGGATGGCTCAAATCCATCTCTTTTAATTAGGTAATCGTTGTAGATCTTTGTTAAATCAATTTGCTGGTAAATTGGTTACAAGGCGTTAGATGATGTTTTTCTAGTACGTAATGCTCTAGTTTGATTAAATTCTTCCGTTGGTGTAAGGGTTATCAAAACTAGTAGGGTTTATATTAGGGTTGGACCTAATTAAATTATAATATAAGGAAAAACGAGGAAGATCCGCTGGTGGGTGTCTTCTACAGTCTAACTCATGGATGGAATCGACTAGTGTGTTGATGATAAATATTAATTTGTATGGTGGATATAGATTATGCTAAGCATTTTTCACAAATTGGATATCTTTTGATAATTATTTGTTGCTTTTAGTTAATTTGTTCAAGTTTGTCAATTTTTATTCCTCAATTATTAGCTTTGATATAAATCTCGTTACACCCCCCCAAGAGAATAGTCATTTAGTAATATCTTGGTAATTTTAGACAGATTAGATTTTGATTTTTAGAGTGGTTATAATTTTAGATTTGAGTTATATTCTGTTTTATCATTTAGTTACCGATTTGTTAGAAATTAGGCTAAAAATAGTTGTTTTCATTTTTTTTATTTTTTATTAATTCCTAGGATTTATATAGTGTCCTAATCTGCCCCTATTTAATTTCGTAATTTGTGGGAATTATTTGATAATTTTTCATAATTATTTCGTGAATTGGATATGTGCAGGTTTTTAATTCATTAAATCTGGAAATTTCGTTTTTAATATTTATTTCACGTCTATTAGGTGTTGTTGAGTCCAGAAAATATGTCCTTGAATTAGGGTAGTTTTTTTAATTAATTTCGTATTTATATTAATGCAGTTTATTTTATTTTTTTATTTTCAGATTTAATTTTCTGTTTTAATATTCTGTGCTAATTTTCTGATTTAATTTTTCTGAGATTAATTGGATACAATTCTGGAGTTATAAGCTTATAAACTTGAAGAATATTAGTTTAAGTTACTGTTTGTCATTTTTAATAATTATTTTATTTTTATTATTTGCTGTTTTGATTTTTAATTGGAGATTTAGTTATAATTCGGTTTTTATTTTTCTAGGTTATTTCGGATAGCTATTTATTGTTTTATTTCCAGAATTAAATCCAGAATATTTAGGAGTAATATTGGGTATTCTTCCAGATTTTTATTAATTAAATTTGATTTAATTTAGAATTACAAAGAGGAACAATAAATTAGATTAGTAAAGTTATTTAGGATTAAATTAGCATTTTGATATAATCTTTCCTCGTGGATCGATCCCTACTTTTCTATGCTATAAATAGTACTTATAAATTGAAGTAGTGGTTAAATTTTTAGCTCCATGAAAAGCTTTACATAGCTCTATTATTTTACTATTTTAATAATTGTCTGGTTCCTAAAATAAGGTAGTTTACTGTAGTCATGTGAATATACTATAGCCATGTGTAAAAGCAGTACTGTAGCTGTTAGGGCATCCTACATACCTACATCCCTTCTATAAAAGGAGAGGTCGAATGCTGAGAAAGGACACGGTCATTTGAGCAACCTTGAGCAAAAGGGAAGTCGAGATTCTGCATTTCTCTATGAGTAAGCATCTCTAATGATCTTAGCTTAAAAGTCCCTCTTCAAGCTTTCCACTGTAATATTTCCACTTGCAAGCTTTCAACTAAAGAAGCTTCCTACTAGGAAACGTTATTCAATTAAACCTTATGTCTTAAATATTATAATTTTTAATTAAAGTCTCACTATCCTTTAAAATATATAAGATTTGATTAGTTACTACTGTCTGAGGTAGGAAACGAAACGGATCTATGTTGTTCCTAATCTAAGGAAGGTGAGGTTGAGATTAGTAATCTCTGTAAACCAGAAGCTAGAGGAACGCTAGAGTCCAGCGCCGACTACGTTCAGGTAATGGTCGAAACTCTGTAATTAAGTTTTAATTATTTTGCTAAGCAAGGTGGGCCGTTAATCATAAAAAATATAATATTTATGATATAAGTAGTAGATAGTGATAATTAGTACCAGTAAAGTCATTATAAGAAGTCCAAACAAAAATATAAGCTTAGTTTTATTAAAAAGTTCTAAAAAGTTGAGTATTTGCACTTAAAACCTCATTTTGGGCAAAAATAACAAATTCAGAAAGTTCAGGGATTAAGTTGTAAAGAAAAATTTCAGCCAATAAATATTTCTTAAAATATCGATCCCTGTTAATAGTTTACCCAAAATAGTAGATACTTGGGAATACATTCTAAAAACGTTGACCTTAAAAATTATTTCCATAAAATCCATGGTACCCCAAAGTCATAAATTGAAACCTTTTGCACATTTTGTTGATTAAACATAGGATTTGGTGTTTCATCATTTGCATATTGGATTCATAAAACGATTTTGAAACATAAAATTTTAAAAACAAACTCCTATAAGCGACTGATGAACCTCTATTTGTCCCATTTTTAGCCCCTATTTGACTCATTTTCTCATGCGTTTTCACATTCGATCGTGCCAAGGAAGAGTCAAATCAGCCTCCTTTAGCACACTTTTAACTCATATAACATCTTTCGATATTTTCAGGAACTCTATTGGAGAAACGAAAAGATGAACAACGTTTAGCATAAAGGAGAGCCAAGAAGGCGAGAAAAGCATCGCGTAGAGTTCCACGGATCAAGCACGGACATCTCGGGGCAAAAAGCCAGACCGCACCACGTGAGCACGGCACAAAGGCTGGCTAGCCAAGTGGCACAACCATGCCACTTGTGCGGTGTTCGGGTGATTTTGGCAGTGTTTGGCACGGTGGGCCCGTGTCTCGAGGCACGATCGTGCCACCCCCG
Source organism: Selenicereus undatus (assembly GCA_017589665.1). NCBI lineage: Eukaryota > Viridiplantae > Streptophyta > Magnoliopsida > Caryophyllales > Cactaceae > Selenicereus > Selenicereus undatus. Next base: position 22,935,940 of record JACYFF010010365.1, read on the forward strand.
TTCTGCGTCGCGACCTAAATCTTCCTTCAGGGCTGTTTTATGGGATTGAGTTTTCATTCAGTTTTCTCTTCCTAGACGTTTTCTTAGGCGATTTTTAGGTTTCACTATACAATTCTATTTTCCATAGTTTTTTATTACGCTTTTGGATTACATTCTTGAATTGGAAGTTGATTCTACCTTTGATTGATTCGATTAATTCCAGATTCTTGGTTCTAGTTCTCTCTCCTCTTGTTCTTGATTATTTAGGTTTTGGTTGTGATGTTTATTGAATCAAATATTGCGATTGTGGTTATAAAGATGATGTTAGGCTAAATTCTTCAACTTAGGTTGGGACTGACGCCGAATATGTGTAGTTGAATCTTGTACTGGCCCAAATCCCTGCTCCCCCTTTGTTTTGCAATTCTGAATTTTACTATGTACGCCACATGCTCAATGAAATGCTCGAAAGAACATTCATCCTTTTTATTTGGGGTTTAGGGGAACGTTGAGAGATGAAACCTTTACCTAGTGTGTCTTAATATACAGTTAGGGTTTTAACATGAAAATAGTTAAGATTCTAATTGGGATTTGAGATTGTGAATCTTGTAATCCTTTGACCATTAGTCCCATGAAAATAGGCGACTATGGTTCTAGGATTGGTCTTCAGCCCTTGAGAGAGGGAGGAGATTGGCTTAATTGACAATTTATCTATTCGTGATGCATGCCTGGGAGATGTTTGGTAGGGCTAGTAATTGACTCGCTAGCATATTTGTGCTATTAATTCCAACCTAGGTGTTTACTCTTCTGCTGTTTATTCCATCTTTTAGTCGTTATTATTTCCTTTAGTTTAATTCCAAAACCCCAATTGTGATCGCCTAGCTTGAGTGGCCTAATTAGTTCTAGTAGTTGAAGCCAAGTTCCTCGTGGGCACGACCCGTCCTTGCCGGTTGCTAGCTACAGCTACGCCGTGCACTTACGGTATATTTATAACTCAACAAGTTTTTGGCGCCGTTGCCAGGGAACTTGCACCTTCCAATATTAGAACCAATTCGAATGCTCTAGACTAGGGATTTCTTGCTTTTCTTTTGTTTTAGTTTATCATTCTTCTTCTTCTTGCTAGAAACTATTTACGCCGGGGTATTGTTTGCTTGTGTATGCGCAAGAGGAGTCAGAGGGATCAAGATCTTATCCCCCTCGATCCTGAGATAGAAGCAGCCGCACGCTGACGTAGCTGAGAAGCGAGAAGGAGGAAGAAAGAAGCAGCGGTGATGGTCCAGGAAGATAATAGGGTGCTACGGGACTATGCCCTGCCGCAGGCGTCTGTCATCACCTCATCAATTGTTAGCCCGGCGATCGAGGCTAATAATTTCTAGCTCAACTGAAGACTTATCAGTTTCGTGGAGCGTGATCAGTTCGGCGGATATCCCTCGGATAACCCCAACACGCACCTTAACAAATTCCTTGCGAAGTACGATACCATCAAACTCAATGGGGTGTCCGCCGACGCGATTCGACTGAGGCTCTTCCCTTTTTCACTGAGGGATAGAGCTAGTGACTGGCTGCAGAACGAGAAGCCCAACTCATTCACCACCTGGGAGGTTCTCTCCAAAGCCTTCCTCAGCAAATACTTCCCACCAGGAAAAACTACCAAGCTGAGGATGGACATCACCTCCTTCACTCAGCAGGATGGAGAGTCCCTGTACGAGGCATGGGAGAGATTCAAAGACCTCCAGCGACAGTGCCCGCACCCGGAGTTCCTGACTCGCTCGTAATCCAAACCTTCTAAAATGGGATGGAGCGGTCAGTGAAGATCTAGGTTGATGCCGGAGCAGGCAGTGCTCTCATGGGCAAGTCTATTGAAGCGGCGAAGGCATTGTTGGAAGAGATGGCTTCCAACAATTGTCATTAGTCGAGTGACAGAGCGCCCCCAAGAAAGGCGGTGGCAGACACGAGGTAGACGCTGTGACATTCCTGGCGAGCAGGGTGGACACCCTCGCACAACGTCTAGATAAGGTGGCCACCCCTTCGACCACTTTTGCGGGGCCATCAATGGGGACCTATGCACACTGTGAGACTTGTGGTGTACAGGGACATATTGTCGTTGAGTGTTACAATGCTCCCCCTAGCATTGAACACGTCAACGTGTTCCACAATTACAACCCACCACCACAAAATAATCCCCACCCCACCACCTATACCTAGGGTTGTAAGAGCCATCCAAATCCTCTCTACAAAAATCCCAACCCTCACCCTCAGAACTCCATCCAGCCACCCGGTTTCCACAACCGAGCTCCCTACACTCCACCCCTTCCACCTCCTGAACCTACATCTCACCTGGAGAGTCTCATGGAGTGCTTCATAGCGATCCAAACCATGACCAATGAGACTCTTAAGGAGTCAATCCACCTGCTGACCTTCATGGTAGATGCCATGGCCGCCCATGAGAAGACTATGGACACGCAGATTGCTCAGATTGCCCAGCAGGTGAGCCTCCTGTCCCGATCTCAAGGCCATCTGTCGGGCCAGCCCGAGACTAACCCCCGAGGTCGCGTTAATGCCATCTCCACGGTGGAAGAGGGGTTAGAGGAGAGCCCAGTGATGGTTCTCCAAGAGGTAGTTCCAGTTCCTGATTCTGCAGGAACTGAGGGGAAGAAGCGAGAAGAGAATCTGAGCTTTGTTGGGGAGCTTAGCCATCCACTTACCGCTCGCACCTACCAGCCCCCAATACCTTACCCTCAGCGACTGGCATGGTCCAAGCTATGTCAGCTTGAACCTAGATTCGCGCGATTCATGGAAACCCTATGCCGAATCTATGCCAGTAGCCCCTTTCTGGAAGCTCTCAAGAATGCACTTGCGTACTTTAAATTTTTAAGAGAGCTCCTATCCAAGAAGGGAGAGCCAAGAAGCCGAGAAAAGCGTCGCGTAGAGTTCCACGGATCAGGCACGGACATCCCGGGGTAAAAAGCCAGACCGCACCACGCGAGCATGGCACAAAGGCCGGCTAGCCAAGCGGCACGGCCTGGCCGTGCCATGCGGCACGACCATGCCATGTGGCACGGCCTGGCGACACCGTGCCACGTGTGCGGTGTTCAGGTGATTTTGGCAGTGTTTTGGCACGGTGGACCCGTGTCTCGAGGCACAACCGTGCCACCCCCGTTTCGCGTCGCGACTTAAATCTTCCTTCAGGGTTGTTTTAGGTGGTTGAGTTTTCATTCAGTTTTCTCTTCCCAAATGTTTTCTTAGGCGATTTTTAGGTTTCACTATACAGTTCTATTTTTCATACTTTTTGATTGCGCTTTTGGATTACATTCTTGAATTGGAAGTTGATTCTACCTTTGATTGATTCGATTAATTCCAGGTTCTTGGTTCTAGTTCTCGCTCCTCTTGTTCTTGATTATTTAGGTTTTGGTTGTGATGTTTATTGAATCGAATATTGCGATTGTTGTTATAAAGATGATGTTAGGCTAAATTCTTCAACTTAGGTTGGGATTGACGCCAAATATGTGTAGTTGAATCTTGTACTGGCCCAAATCCCTGCTCCCCCTTTGTTTTACGATTCTGAATTTTACTATGCACGCCATATACTCGATGAAATGCTCGAAAGAACATTCATCCTTTTTATTTAGAGTTTAGTGGAACGTTGAGAGACGAAACCTTTACCTAGTGTGTCTTAGTAGACAGTTAGGGTTTTAACATGAAAATAGTTAAGATTCTAATTGGGATTTGAGATTGTGAATCTTGTAATCCTTCGACCTGTAGTCCCATGAAAATAGGCGACTATGGTTCTAGGATTATTCTTCAGCCCTTGAGAGAGGGAGGAGATGGGCTTAATTGACAATTTATCCATTCGTGATGCATTCCCGGGAGATGTTTGGTAGGGCTAGTAATTGATTCGCTAGCATATTTTTGTTGTTAATTCCAACCTAGGTGTTTACTCTTCTGCTGTTTATTCCATCTTGTAGTGGTTATTATTTCCTTTAGTTTAATTCCAAAACCCCAATTGTGATCGCCTAGCTTGAGTGGTCTAATTAGTTCTGGTAGTTGAAGCCAAGTTCCTCGTGGACACGACCCGCACTTGCCGGTTGCTAGCTACAGGTATGTTGTGCACTTGTGGTATATTTATAACTCAACAGCGACAGGAAAACGAATAAGGCTAAAGAGAACTATGCTATTAATACCACTATTGTGGACACATTATGGGATAAAAATGCCGATTTGTCGAAGGATGATAGTTCAATGGAAAAATCCTGGAATATGTTTAGAGAGGTAATCATTGTACTAATTGTTATCGTTACTTGTTGTGAACTTCTGATTGGTATTTTTGACAAATCGAATCCTTCTTGCATAGTTGCTTTCAAGATTGGCCTGTGATTTAGCTAACAAGGTAATATCGTGTATTATGTATTTCTGAATACATCCTGATTTGTTAAATTACTTTCTTTTTATAATATGTCATCTTAGATGAGATCCTAATTACATTACTACTTTGCACGAATAAATACAGGATTACGACGAGGTTGAAATTGAACCCGAATATACATCTCAACAATCAATAGTGGATACACTCAATGACGAAGAGAAAAAATGTTGTGCATTATGTTGCACTTTGTATCTGCACAAGAGTACAAAAGATGAGATTGTATACTTGAATTAAGAATTCGGGATAAGTGCAACAATGTGAGAGTTTACTAGTTTATTTCCAATGGGTCGTCCAAACGATTCTGCAAGATAATATATTGAATCTTCCCTTACCTTCTTCGCTTTTATGTTGTGATTTTTGTAATTGTATGGCTTTTCTCAAATTGTTTAGGTCATTGATACGGTAGCTGGTGAGTTAATACTTGAAGCGCATAAAAGACATCTAAATCGAGTATATTTGCCAAATTACTTCCAGGTGAACTCAATGAATTTCTTCACTTTGTTTTGGGTTTTAAAATGAGTTAAATATGCTGAATAACACACTTGATGTAGCCAAGGATATATTCATGGGTTGCACAATGTGATCAGCCCTGTGATGGGTGTAGAAGAAAGACCAAAAAATTAGATGATTTTGAAATGGACGTTATGTCTAAGATGATTCCAACATATATTACTGAAGTTGAAAAGGTAGACATCTCTGCCAAAAAGAACAAATCTTTATGTTTGAGCTTCTAGAGTGGTGAATGTTTCTCGTTGGGTTTTTATATTATTGGTCTACATTCCTTTCAACGATGGAAAAGTTCACTGATTATTGATTGTTGTCGATCATTTACATAAAGAATTGCATATTTTAGACCTGTTACGAGAGAATGGAGCAAATGATCATCGGATAACTTTAGTAAGACACTTGGTAAGTGTTATATGTGCTAGACATTTTTCGTGAAGTATAATACATTTAATAATGAAAATTATAACCTCTGTTTTGCAGCTACACCAATCATGTAGGTGCGTCATAAATTATAGAAATTTCAACCATCTCTTTCATAACGTTCATACTTATTCCATATATGTTGAAAATAAGGCGACACAAGCAATAGGGTATGTATAGCAAGCTATCCCCCAAACTAACTAGTAAAGTTTCATTCTTGTAATCAATATTTTTGATATGAATTTTTTTTCCCTATTTATTAGATCAAATAATTGTGGTATGCACATAATTAAATATATGGAAGCCACTCATGAATGGGAATATCATACCCCATTTCAGGAACTAAATGAAACTCATCAAAAGTATTGTCTGTGTGTCATTAGTGGCATTGGAAATACAACATGAAATTTTATTTGTTTGATCACCATAAATTATTGTTTATACTATCATAGATACATTCACATTCCAAGACATACAAGTAGAATGGAACAGTATCAACAGCGTGTTTAGCAATTGGAATTAGGCTATCCTAGAATGACTTCCCGTTAATTATTCTTATTACTCTACTAAAGTGCTCTACTATACACTACGATTTCGTAATTGTCAAAAAATTAATACTATGATTTATTGATAGAGTAATTGATGTCATGAGTTTGGTTGAGAGAAGTCCATGTCCTAATATTCAGTTTAGTTGATATATTGAAAACACATGAACTAAGAATCACTTTCACTTTGAGTTCAATATAGACAATAAGTTCATTTCAACATACTTCAAATTCTAACTGTGTTGCAATTCTGGCCTATTATTAATACAACTTATACCAAATGGGCCTAATCACAATGACAAAGTAAAAAATTGAATCCCCCCTTGTTCCTTGCATTCCATGGCCATGCTTGACTATATACTAAGGCGGAACAAACAAAACAAAAGTGAGGTTTGGTGAACACATCAATATCTATATGTGGTAGACATGATTGTATGTGACTTGGGCCAATGCAAGTAAAGCTCATGCATAAAGCATCACAAGAATTCTTAAATAAAATAAGAATTAATATGACTGAACCAAAGTCAACCCCCCTTGATGGTGCCCCAAGTACATTCATTTTCTTTTATTGATGCAAACTGAAATTATTTCAACTAGCTTATCAACTTAAACACACAAGACAATATGCTGTTAAGAATAAGCATGCCTTCTAAGTTCTATCTCCTAATGTTACTTCAAACGGACAATCATCAACCAAAAATTTTGTAACGATACTTTAGAAGAGAATTATCTACTTAAACACACAAAACGTTACTTAAACATGCATGAATGCCTACCTAGAAATCATCCCTACTATTTGTAGATGTCTAAACTCCACCGAAAAATTCATGCTCTCAGGATCTTGTCTTCCAAATAGGCAATTCACTATTCTCAAGGAATTCACGTTCTACATCAATGAATGCACCTTAGTCTTCAAAGATAATAGAACATCTCTGTTTTCGCCTGTTTCACCACCTGTGCTTCTCCATTCAACTCAGCACAGTAAGTATGTTTGAATGAATTGGAGTCAACAATAATATCATGAATCGATGGGACATCATTTGTATTATTATCAACAAAATCCTGCATAATCGAATATTGATAATGAGGAATCACAAACATACCAAGGACCAGAGCCAGAGGCTAAAACAATCAGTTCATTGGTAGATTCAAACTACTCCTACAGAAGCTTTTTATAAAAATAACAATCGTGAAGTAAGCCCCTCCAAGATTGTCACTCATCCATCAAACCAAAGCATTTTAAGGAGGCATCATTAGCTACATAATGCTAGTTGATTATCAGTTGGAAAAGTAAACAAAGCGTTCAGAAGGTCCTGCCAAACGGCACAAAGTGACTTCTACCAAGTGTTCTAAATGTCAACGTACATATCTTTCATGTTTGGGACCAACTGACAAACTCCTTCTAACTTCATCCATGCTAGTTGATTGTCAGTTGCAAAAGTAAAACAAAGCATTCAAAAGGTCATGCCAAATGTCACAAATTGACTTCTACCAAGTGTTCTAAATGTCAAATACATATCTTTCATATTTGGGACCACCTGACAACCTCTTCCTACCTTCATTCTATTGCAGGGGTATAGTTGCATACATATAACCCTCACACCAGCACCTTAGACTAGACTCTACGATATAAGTGTGGCTTTCTCATAAATAACTGTGCATCATTCAGGATTTCTTATAAATAATTATGCATTTTCAAGATTTCTTATAAATAACTAGGAACCTTCTATGTATCATGCCATCAGAGGTCCTTCAACAAGGGCAATTCACATTTTTACAAGAAGAATACAAATGTTGTGGTCAGACCTTATATTGCTTGCTTCAAGATCTAACAAAACTTCTTTTGTTACTTCTACCAGAAATCGTCCTACAATCACATCAACTTTAACAGTGAGGAAATGAATGTAGCAACAATCAATTTTAAACAATTTGCAGTAGCCTATCTTTAACTAGCCAAGCAAAGAAGAGAGTTGAATAGTTGACTAGAAAGTGCACAGACCTTGAATGAGACTGTCGTTTAAGAAGATTTCTCGAAGTCTGCTTTGTCCACAAGTTAATGAGATTGAATTTGTTGAATCGATGAAAGGTTGTCTTATTAGCATGTACATTTAACACTTCAACATTAAGATCACACCTGAAATTTGTGAACAAGTTAATGAGAAGAAGCAAAAGAGAAAAGTCATTGCCATTGACATGTAGGAGAGAACTGATTACCCCATGAGGTCTAAGCTTTCAAAAACTTCTTTAAGAGTGAGGTACTTTCCACCTTGAAATATAACAACCTGTATTGGTCCTTAGCTTGGATTTTATGAAACGGAGAAGATGTTTCTGGTTCATGCAAGCAGAATGGTGTATATGTGCATCGACCTTTTTGGTATTGTAAAAGTCACGATGGGGTGCACTCTTCGAAGCCAAAAACCCCTATCTGCATTTACTAACAGATAAAGATAAAACTTCTACATGGGTTTAGGATTCTGGTGTACGTTATCATAACCGAAAGGGAAGTAACATAATCTACATCAGAAGAAACAAAGCCAAAAACACTACCTCCTTAAGAAATCGTAGAGAATGATAGCAAGCAGAATTAACATTTCCATTAGAAATGACCTTTAAAATATGCTGCATATCAGTGAAGAATTTTGTCGCACTTGGAATAGGAAAAATCTCTACCAAGTCTAGAAAATGAAGAAACAATATCAAGTAGCAGTAATGAATATTCAGTAACTCTCTCATATTAAGTAATTTTGCTCACCATGTTTGCTCGCATATACATGTATTACACCATGTTCCATTCTAAAGTCATGCTGCATGAACCAGCAGGAACTTTAATCAAATCTTAAAGAAATATGCATCTAGGCATTCACATGAAGAAACTCTACGGTAAGTGAAGGAAATATTAATGACCATATTAGTGTCAATATTCAAATTAGAGGAAGAGAACATATCCTTATTAGATTCACCTGGACACCATCCCCATTGATAATTACCAAGGGTCTGATAATGAGACATGAGGAGATATTAGCCTTCCCCCATAGATAACCACACATTGAGTGATACATGAGTATCTCACAATATTTACTGGTTCTTCAGCACTTTAGAACGATCGAAGCCTGTAAGAGCTATAAAGCAAGTCACTTGTAATATGGAAAAATAAAGAATTACAAATATATCAAAAAGCATAGGAAAAATGAGTATGCACAACAAGGCACACAAAGACCACTACCAATGTAAATTTGGAACCTAATCGACCACAAGAGTATCATCATCTAACTTGTCCATATCCATGTGCGGATGAAACGTAGCCTATGTCCATAATTAAGTATAAAAAAAATTGAGCTTCAAACGAATGAGAAATATGACTTTTATAAAATTATAAAATTCAACATATGACCTGATAATGTAACTGCCAATATGAGATGGTTAGCATTGAGGCCTCTCCTTCTTCATACAAAGAAGGCCTATAATGTAGCAATCCATTCGAAGATGGTGGTTCCATTCACGAAATGGAAGCTTCTTCGGGCGATGGTGGAGAGATATTTAAGTTTATACTATTCCCCTCATCTTTGAGAGGTGTTTCATTCAAATTAAATGATACTTCATGTGGTGAAACGAGCGTTTGGAAAAACTGGGAAGACTAGAATTCACATGCATTAATGTGTATGTCTTTCTCAACTTCTAATTGAGGACATTTGCATTTATTGTGCCTTCGAATGCCACAATGTCCGTTGTTTCTTAAACTTTGTTTCTTATTACCCCCTTTTGTGGACACAACATCAGGATCTTGAATTCTGTTGAATTTTAGTGGACTAGCACTTTCAATAGTTTTCCCTTTAATCTCTACATGTTTATACTTGAGCCAAAGGTTTTGCACACAATCCATTGTCTCCTTGTAATCGACATCTTCCTTAGAAGCCATGAGACATAATGGAATAAAAAGTTACATAAGATAGGTGTATATTGAATTTGCTGTGTTTTGATCAAAAACTGCAGCCTCATTCATATTTAAATATGGCCTTGCATAAATCATCTGTATCTTTAGAATGTACCCCCTAGGATTCGATCAAACTGTTCATGTTTCATCACATCGATCATAACATGGGAAACGTATAGACTCCAACTTCATGTAGCAACAACTCCTAGTGTCATTGGAAGGCACATACACCACAATGTATAGGGGGTATTTTTTATCAGACTCTTCTAACCTCCACAGGGTAGAAACATATGCATTATATGCAAGCATGTAATGAATGTTACTACAAAAATTACATGTATTATTATGGAGTAACAAACTTATAAAATTTATATCCATTTGTTTCTTGCTGTTCTTTTACTATGTACACTGACTCAAACATTAGGTCTTGCTAGAAATTGTTGTGTGCTCTTCTTGTGTATACTTCGGCAACATCTCTTTTGATATTCAGTAGTAAAGGGTGAATTATAGGAATGCTATATTTCGAGATATAATCATTTTGCAGCTCTTGGCATCGAATTTCGGTCACTTCACATTCATAACTCTGAAAAAATTGGTATATTTTCATCTTTTCCTTGACAAATGCTTTCACTGTTCGATTCATCAACTCACATCGTTATGTGCTTCTCATCCCACCCAAAAAATAACTTTGAAGATAAGTCGTTGCCCATTTTTCCTTAGTTTCATACATATCAGGAACCCATTTATGCTTGTTCATATCAATCTTATAATGATGTAATAGCTCTTGCCACCCTTTTTCAAAATCTTCAGGTCTTCTATACTAATCCACACATTTAATAAAACCATTCACAGATAATTTCCTAGCATGTGTAACCAAACTTTTATTGAATACCATAAGCATATGTGATGACATGTGTCTGGCAACACTTCTCTTATTACGTATGTCGTTGCCTTATCTCTATCTGTCATAACTGTTGCAGGTTTCCTTCGAGACATTGTGTTCACCAACTAATTTAATGCCCATATATATGTCTCCTTCATTTCATGAAGTAGCAAGACACATCCAAATGGAATGGTTTGCAAATGGTGATTTATCCTAACAAAAATGGGAAAGGGTTTGTTATATCTATCTGACATGTAGGTAGTGTCAAATGCCAATGCTTGCCTAAAAATTGCGTAGTCAATTTGAGACCTACAACAGACCAAAACAATTTGTCTAATTTCGAATCTCTATCAATAATATAACTAACAAAGAATAGTGAATCAATCTCCTGTTTTCCATGCAAGTAAGCTAAAACTGCTTCTGCATGATTTTCTAACCGCCTCCGATGTTGATCCACAACATTATATACATCTTTTCTTGCACAACGAAAATTATCATGGCCTCTAGTATCATGTATAATTTTGGCATAAATTTGCTTCTGACTCATCCCTAAATCATACATCTCACTAACTTGAATTCTGGTTACTTCATCTATTCCCCTGAAAGCTTGAATCAGATTCACTTGTTACAGTGGAACAAGATGATGATTGTGTTCCTTCTCGAACTCTTTTACTATACACTGGTATTTTTGCCTCATGTATTTCAAACTTATGAAGGCCTTGTAAAAACACCTTGTTTCGTCTCTTGCCTTCCTTTTCTTATCTTTGCGGTTCTTATCCTTCTCGAATCTCACATCTTCCCGATCACAACAAAAAGCGCAATAATGTTACTATACCATGATGATTAATTTGCGGTGTCTCTTATTAGGTGATAATTTGTCATATTTTACATACCCCTTTTACTTAATTTTAGCTCGTATAACAATATCATTTTTAGAGTTTTTACTTGTTTTATTTGCTTTTTTTGGTAATAAACTTCAAATCATGCACACGTAGCGAAAAGGAGTGAAGACGGGCAAAAAGAGCAAGAGCCGACAAGAAGGGTCGACAGGGGGTCAAGCCACCATGCCAGAAAACTGGTATGGTGGGGCCGTGCCACTTGGCACGGTCGTGCCTCCCCCCTGTTCACCCGTTCGCTCAATTTTTCTATTTAACCCTTCTTTGGCGTTTTTGTTCGGGGGTCACTCCGGCTTCTCTCTGACAATTTTTAGGCTAGGTTTTAGGATAGCTTATCAAATAAAACCTCAATAGGAGGATTAGATTAGGATTGAGGATTGTAATCTTGGATTCAACCTTTGGATTTCAAGTTCCTTCTATCAATCAAGTGTAAGTTTTCTTCCCTTGTCTCTCTTTGGTTCATATGTTGTTCTTGTTTACGTTTTGCTAGTTTAATTCTTGTGTTTGTTTTGTTTAGGTTAAATGTTTAGTTTTCATTGTTAATTCGTGTTCATTTAGTTGTTTAGATTTTATTTATTTCATTCTCGTTCTTCTCTTGTTCAAGTTCATGTTCTTGTTTGCTAGTTTAGGTTTTCATGTGTTTGTGATGTCTAGTTGTTAGTTTGTGTTAGATTAGATTGTGGCTAGCCCTTGATGGCTGATTAACCTTGTTTAGGCCCCAATGCTACCTTGTTTATGCCTAAAATTTAGAATTTTCTTTCACGCCTGCCAAGTGTTCGATGAAATGTTTGAAAGAGCTTTCATCCGTATTTTGAGGCAATTGACTTATGTTGAGAGGTGAGGTCAATTATCTAGTGTGAGTAGAAAGAATAGTTGGGATTGAGACATGAAAATAGTCTCGTTCCTAGCTAGGTGAAGGGTTGTCAATCTTGTAGTTTAATTGAACTAATCCCATAAAAATAGGAGATTAGAACAATCAGACTATCCCATGGCCCTTGGGAGAGGGCTTGGGTGGTTTTACTGATACAACCGACCATCTTTGTATAGTAGCGTAACTTGGGAAGGTGAGAGCTTGACTTGATCACTTGGTTTATCTTTGGTCTAATCGTAGCCCTTTTTGTTTTCGCTTTAGTAGCTTAGTTCTATTTTCCATCCCCTTCGATTTGGCCTAGCCCGAGACGTTTTTGTTAGTTCTGGTACTTGGAAACATAACTCCCTGCGGACGACACTCAATGTACTCAATGATACACCTTGCACTTGGCGTTTATAAATATTAAAACTCTGTTTTTTCCCAACAAGTTTTTGGCGTCGTTGCCAAGGAGTTGGCGCTTTCCAATATTAGGGCTTACTTGGGCATTCGAGACTAGGCTTTTATTTTGAAAAAAAAAATGAAAATTGAAAAAAAAAGTCTTTTTCCCACTTTCCCTAATATGAGCATTAATTGTTTTGGAGATACTCATATAGATTACATGCTTTTCTTGCTCATTGTGATTTTTATTTAGAAAAGTGGGAAATTTTGAATATAATTTATGAGGGTGTGAATTGTGAGACCCGTACTCTTTTAAAGTATTGGGATTTTGTGCTAAAAATGTTGATGAAGCTTGAGATGTTCTTGATTGTTTGGCTCAGGATACTTATGAATATGAAATTAGTTGCACTAATTCATACATCCCACCCCTTTGTATACCTGATTATGCTCCTCATATGTGCGAAATTTGCCATTGTTCTGATCATACCAGTAATTCTTGTCCCTATTATATTTCTGATAAGGGCTTTACTAGACTTAACAACATGATAGAGAAGATAAATGGGCAACAAATTAAAGTTTGCTAATAAAATGCGGGAGTATGACATGTCACATGAGACCAACCTTAGGTTTAGTTCTCCTAGACTTGATGTCAATCTGTGTGATGATGGTGCGTCTTTCCCTCCTTTAGAGTCCGAACTAGAGAAAGTACTCGACCCTCCCCTCACTACTTCACCCTTGTTGTTCCATCCTCACCTAGCCCTTTAGGAACAACACTAAGTTCATGGTAACTTTTCTTGAGACACCTTCCCCTTTAGCTCAGTCGATGGAGTTCGAGGTAGTTTAGACCTTTGGTGTAAGCACTAGTGTTGATGAGGATGATACTAGGTCTGAGTTAGGCGACGTTTTTATTAAGGAGTATGATCTTCAAGAAACTCCCATAGGGACTTCATGTGTGGATGTTGTGGTTGTGGGGACAGCTAATCCTAATTTTGTTGATAATATATCTCCCAACCCTCTTGATACATTCCATGCTTCTTCTTCATGTTCACCGCCCTCCCCTTCCCCTGAGTGTTGTGATATGTTACTTATTGATTCTCATGTGATACTTAAGGGGAAAAATCATGTGGATTATTGCCTTGGACTATTCTATTGATTTTTCCAACGCATTTGATAAGTGTAAGAGAGCACTTATTATTATGCGCGTATTTATATTTGTGTGCTCTTACTTACATTCATCTGAGTTGCATGCTCAAGTGTTCGATAAGCTCCTACGAGCTTTGATGGCATCTGAATTGGTAGCTTGGATCTTGAGAGATGAGGAGTGGTTGATGCTCCTCGAGCATCCCATCGCACCATTTTAAAAAGGCTTAGTTTGGGCACGATCAGTACCCAGCCTGGTATAATCATTCTGACCCGTTTCCTTTCTTTTTATTTTCTTTATTTTCTTTTGTTTGGTTGTGGATATTAGGATTGTGATTTTATTGGTGATCATCTTGAGGTGAAATTTGGGATGCTGTTGAGCCATTGATGGCTATGATCACCATTTTTGTATTTGGGTGCACATTCGTGTTTTGCGATTGGTGGTGTTGATGAATTGGTATATCTTTGTTTTTGGTAGTTATTTTTGTCTATATGTGTGGTCTTGTTTTTGATTTGGTGAGTGTTTTGGGGAGAGTGTGCTAGCTTGTGTACATGTGTGCAGATTTAGTGCTCTTGTGTGTGTTTGTTTTGTTTTGTGTGTCTTGTGTGGGATTTTATTTTCTTTGTTTTTGTGTGTTTTGTGGTTGGTGACGACTCTCAACTCCCAATGAGGACATTGTGAGATTTAGGTGTGGGGGTGGGGCCATTTACCCTTTTATTCTTATTTTTGTGCAAATTTTTCATTTTTTGTGCAAATTTTTCAATTTTTCCTTTTCTTTGCATAGTGTTTCTTTTTTGGCTTTTGACGTCTTGTACTATTTTGACTGACTTTGATCCCTTGTACCTAAGTAAGTTGTTCATGATAGATCTTTCTCCCACGTGTATCACTCTTGGTCCCAATTTTAACCCCAACAGTCTGTTATAGCTATGCAATCTAATCTTTGTGTACACTTCATCATTATCTGAAGATCTTAGTCTTCCGTGATTGACTCTACCATCTGTTTTCAACACGGTTACTTTAAGTTTTGTCTGCATTCAAAAAAAACAAAAAATATGAGGAAAAAAAAGAAAAAAAATAAAATTTGGAATGACAAGTATCCCTTTGAGGCATGCTCCACTACTCATTACCCTTTGAGGCATGCGCTATTGGGTGTTACCCTTTAAGGCAATACTGCTACTGGGAAAGCTTACTTCCCTTGTTATAAGTTAATAATGTAGTATGTGTCAGTCAGGTGGGAACGAGTTTGATTTTTGTAAGCTTAAGTCCTAGGATGATGATACACTTACGCACCAAGCACTAAGATGGATTCTAGGTTTTGATATATAGTGGGGTGAAAAGTTCGTGCCTTGATGTCATGTATGTGGATAGAGAGTCTTGATATGTGCACTATGCTTATATACAGGCTAATATCTTTGCTGCATTGGTGATTTGGTTGGTTATAATGCGTACAGTTTTTCCCCTTGTATACATATTTGTTCCTTGTTTGTATATCCATTTTGTTTTCTTTGTTTTCCTTTTTCCTTTTCCACGTATTTTTCTTTTTCAAGATTTTATGGGTATATCTTCTGCAAACTCTCACGAGACCTCACTTGTCCCCTTGGGGGAATCAAGGGGTTTAAAGGGCTTACTGTATACACTAAATGCAACTGTGATTCCTACGACAGTGAGTTAGGTTCTTAGTTTAGTTTTTATTTTGTTTTGCTCGAGGACGAGCAAAAGATAGGTGTGGGGGTATTTGTTAGGTGATAATTTGTCATATTTTACATGTTCCTTTTACCTAATTTTAGCTCGTATAATAATATAAACTTTTGAGTTTTTACTTGTTTTATTTGCTTTTGTGGGTAATAAACTTCAAATCGAGCAAACGTCGCGAAAAGGAGCGAATATGGGCAAAAAGAGCAAAAGCCGGCAAGAAGGGACAAAAAGGGGACAAGCCATCGTGCCAAAAAAACTGGCACGGTCTCCCCCCTGTTCGGCCGTTCGCCCGATTTTGCTATTTAACCCTCCTTTGGTGTTTTTGTTCGGGGGTCGCTCCGGCTTCTCTCTAGCGATTTTTAGGCTAAGTTTTAGGTTAGTTTATCAAATAAAACCTCAATAGCGAGATTAGATTAGGATTGAGGATTGTAATCTTGAATTCAACCTTTGAATTTCAAGTTCCTTCTATCAATCAAGTGTAAGTTTTCTTCCCTTTTCTGTCTTTAGTTCATATGCTATTCTTGTTTACATTTTGCTAGTTTAATTCTTGTATTTGTTTTGTTTAGTTTTAATCTTTAGTTTTCATTGTTAATTCATGTTTATTTAGTTGTTTAGATTTGATTTATTTCATTCTCTTTCTTCTCTTGTTCAAGTTCATATTCCTGTTTGCTACTTTTAGGTTTTCATGTGTTTGTGATGTTTAGTTGTTAGTTTGTGGTGGATTGGAATGTGGCTAGCCCTTGATGGCTGATTAACCTTGTTTAGGCCCCAACCCTACCTTATTTATGCCTTGAATTTGGAGTTTTCTTTCACACCCGCAAGTGTTCAATGAAATACTTGAAAGAGCTTTCATCCGTATTTTGGGGCAATTGACTTATGCTGAGAGGTGAGGTCAATTATCTACTGTGAGTAAAAAGAATAGTTGGGATTGGGACATGAAAAATAGTCTTGTCGCTAGCTAAGTCAAGGGTTGTCAATCTTGTAGTTTAATTGAACTAATCCCATGAAAATATGAGGTTAGAACAATTAGACTAGCTCATGACCCTTGAGAAAGGGCTTGGGTGGTTTTAGTGATGCAACTGACCATCTCTGAATACTAGCGTAACTTGGGAAGGTGAGGGCTTGACTTGATCACTTGGTTTATCTTAGGTCTAATCATAGCCCTTTTGCTTTTGCTTCAGTAGTTTAGTTCTATTTTCTATCCCCTTCGATTTTGCCTAACTCGAGACACTTTAGTTAGTTCTAGTAGTTGGAAACACAACTCCCCACAGACGACACGCCAAGTACTCAACAATACACCTTGCACTTGGGGTTTATAAATATTAAAAATCTACTTTTCCCTAACAAGTTTTTGGCATCGTTGCCAGGGAGTTGGCGTTTTCGAATATTAAAGCTTACTTGGGTATCAGAGACTGGGCTTTTATTTTGCAAAAAAAAAAACTTTTTTGAAAATTGAAAAAAAAAATGTCATTTTCCCACTTTCCCCAATATGAGCATGAATTGTTTTGAAGATACTATGATAGATTACATGCTTTTCTTGCTCATTATGATTTTATTTGGAAATGTGGGAAATTTTGAATACAATTTATGAGTGTGTGAATTGTAAGACCCATACTCTTTTAGCATATTTGGATTTTTGTGCTAAAAATGTTGATGAAGCTTGGGATTTTCTTGATTGGTTGGCTCATGATACTTATCAATATGAGATTAGTTGCGCTGATTCATACAACCCACCCCTTGAACCCTGATTATGCTCACCCTATGTGTGAAATTTGCCATTGTTCTGATCATGCCAGTAGTTCTTGTCCCTACTATATTTCTGATAAGGGCTTTGCTAGACTTAGCAAATGATAGAGACAATGAATGAGCAACAAATTGAGTTTGCTAAAAAAATGCGGGAGTATGACCTGTCACATGAGACCAACCTTAGGCTTAGTTCTCCTAGACTTGATCTCAATTTGTGTGATGATTGTGCGTCTTTCTCTCGTATAAAGTCCGGACTAGAGGAATCACTCGACCCTCCCTTGACTACTTTACCCATTATTGCTCCATCCTCACCTAGCCCTTTTAGGAACAACACTATGTTCATCCTAACTTTTCTTAAGACACCTTCCCCTTTAGCTCAGTCGATGGAGTTCGAGGTAGGTGAGACCTTTGGTGTAAGCGCTAATGTTGATGAGGATGATGCTTGGTCTGAGTTAGGCGACGTTTTTATTGAGGAGTATGATCTTCACGAACTCCCATATGGACTTCATGTGTGGATGTTGTGGTTGCAGGGCCAGCTAATCCTGATTTTGTTGATAATATATCCCTAACCCTCTTAATACATCCCATGCTTCTTCTTCATGTTCACCACCCTCCCCTTCCCCTGAGCAGTGTGATATGTTACTTATTGATTCTCATGTGATACTTGAGGGGAATGAGGTTGACTGTTCTTAGACTCTAGGTACGTTTAGAGGGTATAACCCCTCCCTTGATCCTTACAATCTGTACCTAGAGCATTTGCTTAGAAAAATTGTGTTGATTATTGCCTTTGACTATTCTGCTGATTTTTCCAATGCATTTGATAAGATTAGGAGAGCACTTATTATTATGCGTGTATTTATATTTGTGTGCTCTTACTTACATTCATCTGAGTTGCATGCTCAAGTATTCGATAAGCTCCTGCGAGCTTTGACAACATCCGAATTGGTAGCTTGGATATTGAGATATGGGGAGTGGCTGATGCTCCTCGAGCCTCCCATCGCACCATTTTAGAGAGGCTTAGTCTGGGTACAATCAGTACCCAACCTGGTATAATCGTTCTGACCCTTTCCCTTTCTTTTTATTTTCTTTATTTTTTTTTTTTTGTTTAGTTGTGGATATTAGGATCGTGTTTTTGTTGGTGATCATCTTGAGGTGAAATTGGGGATGTTTGTTGAGCCATTGATGGCTATGATTACCATTTTTGTATTTTTGTGCATATTTGTGTTTTGTGATTGGTAGTGTTGATGGATTGGTATATCTTTTTTGGTGGTTAGTTTTCTATATATGTGTGGTCTTGCTTTTGATTGGGTGCGTGTTTTTAGGAGAGTGTGTTGGCTTGTGTATATATGTGCAGGTCTAGTGTTCTTGTGTGTGTGTGTTTGTTTTGTTTTGTGTGTCTTGTATACGATTTTGTTTTCTTTGTTTTGGTGTAATTTGTGGTTGGTGATGACTCTTAGCTCCCAATGAGGACATTGTGAGATTTAGGTGTTGAGCGGGGTCATTCACCCTTTTATTCTTATTTTTGTGCAAATTTTTCATTTTTTGTGCTAATTTTTCAATTTTTACTTTTCTTTGCATAGTTTTTCTTTTTGGCTTTTGGGGTCTTATACTATTTTGACTGACTTTGATTCCTTGTACCTTAGCTATTACCTTGTACCTAAGTAAGTTGTTCATGATAGATCTTTGTCTCAAGTCTATTACTCTTGGTTCCAATTCTAACCCCAACAGTCTGTTATAGCTATGTAATCCAGTCCTTGTGTACACTTCATCATTATCTTATGATCTTAGTCTTCCGTGATTGACTCTCCCACCTGTTTTCGACACGATTACTTTAATTTTTTTCTGCATTAAAAAAAACAAAAAAAATGAGGAAAAAAAAAAGAAAAAGAAATTAAAATAAAATTTGAAATGACAAGTATCTCTTTGAGGCATGCACCACTGGGCGTTACCCTTTGAGGCACGTGCTACTGAGTGTTACCCTTTGAGGTAATACTGCTACTGGGAATTTTTACTTCCCTTGTTAATAATGTTAATAATGAAATATGTGTCTGTCAAGTGGGAACGAGTTTGATTTCGTTAAGCATAAGTCCTAGGATGATGATATACTTACACACCAAGCACTAGGATGGATTCCAGGTTTTGATGTACAGTAGGGTGGAAAGTTCGTGCTTTGATGTCATGTATGTGGATGGAGAGTCTTGATATGTATACTATGTTTATATACAGGTTAATATCTTTGTTGCATTGGTGATTTGGTTGGTTATAATGCGTACAGTTTTTCTCCTTGTATAAATATTTGTTCCTTCTTTGTGTATCTATTTTGTTTTCTTTGTTTTCCTTTCTCCTTTTCCACTTATTTTTCTTTTTCAAGATTTTGTGGTGTATCTTCTACAAGCCCTCACGAGACCTATGACAGTGATTCCTATGACAGTGAATTAGGTTCTTATGTTAGTTTTTATTTTGTTTTGCCCGAGGACGAGCAAAAGATAGGTATGGGGGTATTTGTTAGGTGATAATTTGTTGTATTTTACGTGCCCCCTTTTACCTAATTTTAGCTCGTATAATAATATAATTTTTAGATTTTTTGCTTGTTTCATTTGCTTTTATTGGTAATAAACTTCAAATCGAACAAACGTCGCGAAAGGAGCGAAGACGGGCAAAAAGGGAAAAAGCCGGCAAGAAAAAACGATGCTGATCTTCGACGGAAAAAGCGACGGCGCAGCGACCCGTAGGAGAAAGTCAGACATTCCGACGGAAACCGACGGATTTTTGAATTTTTGATTTTCCGACGGAGTATCTTTCCGACGGAATTCTGTCAGACTCTGTCGGAAATTTCGTTGGAATTTCAGCGCACGCGATTCAAAAAAATTTCGGATTGGATTTTAAGAGTTTTGGAGGGATTTTGCATCCATTTGCACCGTGAAGAGAGAGAGGGTGAGCAAGAAAGAGAGAGAGGGAGCAAGGAAGAGAAAGAAGGAGGAGGTGCTTGTGGTTTTCGGTGGCCGGTGACCGAAAAAATTTGGTGTCGTCGCTTGTAATTTAACGGTAAGTTATTTTTTTTGAGCTAATTTGTTCTTTGAATTTGAAATATTTAAGTTGATTGAGTTTTTTATGGGAGTTAATTTATCATGAATTGGTTTAAGAATGTTGCCGCCGTAGCGCCGCCTGTGTCGCCGCCTCGCTGCCACTGCCCAGCCGCCCCTCCGTCGCTTGTAATTACATTTATTTTGACAAATAATATAGTTATGTTAAATTTATTTTTTTAGCATATATGTTTAATTACATTATTGTATTTTATATTCAGCACTTATTTTTTCAAGAAATTCGGGAATATAAAATGTGAATTATATATATACATTATTGTATGTGTAATATATATATATATATATATATATATATA
>JACYFF010010365.1:22957151-22976176 GCA_017589665.1 Selenicereus undatus
TTCCGTCGAAATCCTCCCTCCTCTGAAAATTGTCTGCGCCTTAACTTTCCTGTCCGACGGATTTTCCGACGGGTAATTCCATCGGAAATTCCGTCGAACACTGTCGGACAAATTTCTATGACGAGCTGATTCCCGATGGGATATTTCGCGTCGGATTTTACGTCGGAAAGCTCATACTCCGTCGGAAAAATCGACTTTCTCTGTCGCTAATTCCGTCGCAAATCAGAGGTATTTTTGTGGTGTCGATAGGGGGTCGAGCCACCGTGCCAGAAAAGTGGCACAGTGGGGTCGTGCCACATGGTAAGGTCGTGCCTCCCCCCTGTTCGCCCGTTCGCTCGATTTTTCTATTTAACCCTCCTTCGGCATTTTTGTTCGGGGGTCGCTCCGGCTTCTCTCTGGTGATTTTTAGGCTAGATTTTAGGTTAGCTTATCTGTCTATCTCCCCAACAACACTCATGAACTTGTGCCCAGAAATTACCAGAGTCTAGCCATGGTTTTCTTTTGTTGCAAACGCAAATTCGAATCAACCAACTCACAATTTTGTCTCCAAAATTAGATTACTCTTTCGATTCTAACAAAACTGAGTCAATTACATAATCCTTCAATGGCTATGGACGAATTCAGAATTGTAAAGAAAAGCATTACAAAATGAACTAAGCTAACTCTCCTAGTCTACCATGCTCTGCCCCCCAGCTCCTCTGTTTCGAGCCTATTAAAAAGAATAAGCTCTGTTATCTCTCTATCTCCCTTCTATCTCCCTAACGTCACCGTCTCCCCTGCTTCGACTACCTCATTAGTGCCTTTGTAACTGATGAATGAATGATGGTGATGATGATGAATTAAATGATCTGGGGAGAGAGGGATTAATGGATGAGAATGGGAAAAGAAGGGACGCGGGCTGCTCTATTTCAAGTTTTGGGGGTCAAAGTCAGGGAAAGAAGAACCAATGAGGAGAGAGAAGATTAAAGGGGGAGATGAGTAACAACTTAATGCAATGAACGAGTGAGAGACAAACGTCATGGCCATAATGATGGAGGAAGCCGAATGGTTGAAGGAGAGAAGAATGGAAGAAGAGGAAGGGGTGAACTGGTTGTGTTTTTCGGGCTTCCTAGTGTCGAGGCATGAGGGAGAAGAAGAAGAGGAAGAGAGGGGGAGAGCTGGTTGTCATGTGCAAAGGGGCGTGACTGTTAAGTGAAAGAGAGAGAGGGAGAGATGGGGAAACGGGACTGAGCCAAAGAGAAAAAGGAAACAAGGATGGACTGGCCCAAGGGAAGAAAAGAAAGGAAAAGAAAAAGAGAGAGAATCGGGCTGCTGAGGACCGAAGTGGGCCTGGTCCACGCGTCAGAGGAAGGGAAAGAAAAGAAGAGAAGGGGGGAAACGCCAGGCTGGTCTACTGGGTTCAAGAGATTGGGCATCGGCTTTGGGTCGTTGGGTTCATCTGGACCGGGGAGAGAGTAATCCAATGCTCTTCTTGAGCTTTATTCATCATTTTCTCAAGTTTTTCCAATTCCTGCAAAATGAACAAAAACATTATTAAAACTCTAATTAACTAATTTATTTCGAGCAATTATTCGATAATTTAAGGATTTAAAATATCATAATTTCAGGTTGAACACAACATTACCCCTCACTACAAAAACGTAGTCGAACTCCGACAGAAAAAGCGATGCGATGGGCGGTCGTCGGAAAATCCTGTCAGTTTCCGTCGGATGTTTTTTCGCAGCGCAGATCTCGAAATTTGGCTGGGTTTTAAATTTTGGGGAGGGGTTGGTTTCGCCGGGCAAATGAAAACTTAGAGAGAGAAGGAGCTTCGAAGAGAAAGAGAGGGAGGAGAAGGAAGAGAGAGAAAGTGAGGTTTGAAGGTTTTAGTAGTCGGAAAAGTGAACGGTAAGTGATTTTTTTTTGTTAATTTGTTGTTTAAAGTTGAAAAAGTTAAGTTAATTGATGTTTTGTACGGTTTTAATTTATCAAGTTTGACCGCCGCCGCCGCCGATAATACGCTTGATTTTTCGGGTTTTAAAGGTTAGTAGAATTGTTGCACTTTGAAATTGTGTTAATTTGATATGTGATGTTCATTTTTGTCAATTTTAATCTTGAAGTATGTTTGTTTAATTTGATGTATTTAATTTTTTATTTTAAAATGTAAAATATGTTAAGCATGTATAATATGTTTTGTTGATGTGAATAATTTAACTAAAACAAGTTTGTTTATTATAAAATGTTAAATATGTTAAGCATGTATGTTTTTTGAGGTATGTTTAAATTTTTTATTATCTTTGTGAATTTATGTATGTTAAGTATATATTAATTTAAGTTTGCTAAGTATGTTAATAGTATTTTGTTATTTTTGTTTGGGTTTGTTTAATGAGATGAAGTGTGAAATAAGTAGTTTAATTTGTGGTTGATGTTTAATGAGGCTTATGTGGGAAAATAATATTGTTATATGAAATTTATTATTTTTAGCATATATTTTTAATTACATTAATTGTTGTATTTTAGGTTTTGTGAGAATTTTTTTTGATAGGGAAAAAGTATAATGTAACTTTAATTTAATACGTAATGTATGTTGATTTGAATATTTGAAATAGTTGTGAGTACGTAAGCATGTGCAATATATGTTTTGTTTTGGTAAATGGTTTAAGAATGTTAAGTATGTTTTTTTTTTTGGTTTCGATTTGTTGTGTATATTAATTTTTGGTGAGTATGTGAACAATATTCTTGTTTTGAGATATGGTTAATTTTCCGTATGATTTGGTTGGTTTAATATAAAATCTATTTTTTTTGTAAAATATGGATGTGAATTACGTTAAATTTTAATTTTCTTTGTGAAATGTATTTATTTGAATAAGTGGAGTAAAATATGATAAGTATGTACATTTATAATAATTATATAATTATTATGAAATGTTGAAGTATATTAGACATGTGTAATGTGTTTTATTTTAGGGAATACTTTACACTTCCTAAGTATGTTTGTATTTTGTTTGATTTGTGATACATATTAATGTTTTGTAAGTATGTGAAGTGTATTGTTTTTTAGGTATGTTAAGTATATATTGAGGTGTGTTAAGTATATATTAATTGAAGTTTTCTCATTATGTTAATTGTATTATATGTTATTAATTTGGTTTGGATTTATTTATTTGAATGAAGTACGAAGTAATAATTTTATTTGTGCTTGATGCTTGATTACATTTATTTTTACAAATAATGTAGTGATGTGAAATTGTGGTTGAATTGTTTAAGTATGTTAAGTATGTTTATTTTTTGTTTAAGTATGTTAAGTGTGAAATAAATTACGTAATTTATATTTGATGCTTAATTAGGTGTGTTATGATATATTTAATAGTTCTATTAAATATATTTTGAACTGGTTAAATAGATTTCTAAAAGATTTTGATTACAATTGCTTGTAGTTTACATAACAATTAAGGAAATCATATTAGCAACATATGGATGGGCCGTTGTATCGTCAAAGGATGTATAGGAGAAGAAATCCTAATGGGCATGGACTTAGAGATTTAATATATTTGATGAATTTGCACGAAATCAGGAGGAGTATAGAATTAATGGAGTTTATAGATGTCCATGTGTGAAGTGCATGAATATGCAATAATTTGCTCGTGATGTTGTAAAGTCTCATTTGTATAGAAAGGGGTTTGTTAAGAATTATTGGTATTGGACAAGTCATAGGGAAGAAGATAATTCGGAAGTAGGGGGTGTAAGTAGTTCACATTCTATGAATTTTGATTACGATCACAACGATCATAATCATACGGAGAACATGGTTCATGCTGCCTTCCAAGCTAATGAAATGAACATGAGTAGCCATCATGACGTCAATCCTGATACATTTTACACTATGCTTGAATCTGCCTAAAGATCGTTGTATAAGGGGTGCAACATAACTGAACTTGAAACATCTGTGAAGCTACTTAGTATTAAATCGGGGCACAACATGTCTCAACGTTGTTTCAATGAAGTTGTTGCCCTAATGAAAGATATGTGCCCTTCTGAAAGTGGCATTCCAAAAAATTACCATTAGCAGCTAAGAAAAGAGAGAGATTTAGGTATGGATGTTCAAGAAATTAATTATTGTCCGAATAGTTGTATGCTTTATTATAAACAGGATGAGGGTTTGTCCGCATGCAAATTTTGTGGACATGCAAGACAATTACTAAAGAAATTCAACCAACGAGGTCATAAGGATGTTTCATATGCTAAAATGCACTACCTGCCTTTAATCCCAAGATTGCAACGACTGTATGCCTCAAAAAGGACTGTCGTCCATATGAGATGGCATCATGACCACCGCCAAGAATCGAGTGTTCTCCGGCATCCGTTGGATGGATTAGCATGGGAGCATTTCAACCAAAAGTATCCAAATTTTGCAGCAGAGCCTCAGAATGTAAGGTTAGGTCTTTGTACTGATGGTTTCACACCATTTTCCATATCTAGAAGATCATATTCTTTGTGGTCAATTGTTGTTACACCTTATAACTTGCCTCCAGATATGTGTATGAGTACTCCATACATGTTTTTAAGTTGTATTATTCCGGGTCCAACAAAACCGAAGAACAAGATTGATGTGTACTTGCAGGCCTTAATTGATGAGTTGAAAATGCTGTGGGATGTTGGGGTGGATACATTTGATGCTTCATGCGGGGAAACTTTTAGATTGCATGCCACGTTGATATGGACAATTAATGATTTTCCCGTATATGGTATGTTATCCTGTTGGAGTACTCATGGGTGGTTAGCATGTCCGATTTATATGCAGTAGGATTGTGCATTTCAGTTACAGCATGGCTGAAAGCCATCTTGGTTCGATTGCCATCGTCAGTTCTTGCCTCGCAATAATTGTTTTAGAGCTAATAAAGTTGTTTTTTGCGAAGAGCATACACATTAGCCCTCCCCAAAGGATTTCTGATGAAATGTTGTCTGATAGTGTATTGATATTGCCTAAAGTGTCTACAGATATCCATTTTCAAATTTCGGGATTTGAGAAAAATGAACATAATTGGACAAAGCAAAGTATCTTTTGGGAGTTGTCGTATTGGAAGCATCAACTTCAGAGGCATAACCTTGATGTTATGCATATTGAGAAAAACTTCAGTGAAAATATTATAAACACAGTGATGGATGTTTCGGGAAAAACAAAGGATGATATCAAAGCAAGGATGGATATGTCTATTCTGTGTAGTAGGCAAGAGTTGAACTTGGCTACAAGAGGGTCAACTGATAAATTTTTTAAGCCAAAAGCCAAGTTTGCACTGTCGCTACCTCAAAACAGGGTTGTCTATCAATGGTTGCGAGAGGTTCATGTGCCTGATGTTTATTGTTCTAATGTGGGAAATTGGGTGGATCCATCTAACACGAAGTTGCAAAATATGAAAAGTCATGATCATCATGTGTTTTTGGAAAATCTTCTTCCAGTAACTTTTGCTGCTCTTCCGGAAGATGTCTTGGGACCCTTGGTCGAATTGAGTGAATTTTTCAGAAACCTATGCTCCAGTGAGTTACATGTTAGCATGTTGGAAGAGATGAACAAGAACATTGCTATAATTCTTTGTAAATTGGAGATAGTTTTCCCTCCTGGTGTTTGGAATGTCATGGAACATTTACCTTTTCATTTAGCCGAAGTAGTTTTGTTGGGTGGGCCTGTTCAATATCGATGGATGTATCCTTTTGAAAGGTACTTTGGCTGGTTGAAGCCTACGGCAATGAATAAAGCTTGTGTAGAGGCATCTATGGTTCACGCATACTTAGCATTTGAGATAAAATATTTCGCTAAGTATTATTTTCAATCAAGCTTGCATAGCCCAAGTATTGGGCCTAATTAGGGTATGCAACAACCTGAACCACAAATGCGAACTCTTTCGGTGCTCAACCGTAAGGGTACTCCATTTGGAAATCGAAGAAAAAGATATCTTACTGAGCCGAAGTATCATGTCACTCGCCTTCACATTTTACTGAATTGTGATGAAGTGCAACCATATTTGGAGTAAGTATA
This sequence comes from Selenicereus undatus, assembly GCA_017589665.1. Lineage (NCBI taxonomy): Eukaryota > Viridiplantae > Streptophyta > Magnoliopsida > Caryophyllales > Cactaceae > Selenicereus > Selenicereus undatus. The sequence continues at coordinate 22,963,165 of JACYFF010010365.1, forward strand.
TATATCAATTACTGAAAGTTTCATTTGAATACTTAAAAATCATTGAATAATTAATTAATTTCATTCGTTAAATATTACAGTTGGTTCAGACATCAATTTCACGGTCATAATCCAAACGCGAGTGATGTGGAAGTTGACTTGTTTATTGAGGCAAATTTTGCACAGTAGTTTGAGTATAATGTAAATAACTTCTCTGAAGTAACCTTCAATTCCTAAACAAAATTTTTGCAACTCTAAAGAGGATTACCTTCTTTTTTTCTTCATAGGTCAATTCTTATCGGGTGTTTAATGATAAGAGGCAAGATTTTTTGGTGAACTTATCTCGTGGACCGATTATGGTGGTGGAATGTTTTTCTAGGTATAAAGTTAATGGTTATCGGTTTCATACCAATGCTAGAAATGAAGATAAAGCAACATACAATTGTGGTGTGTGTCAAAGGAGTTAGCGAAGGTGATGAAGTACCAGGGGATTATTATGGCATACTTCACAAAATTATTCGTGTTGAATTTACAGGTGAGCCAATTAAAAAATGTGCACTTTTTAATTGTGAGTGGTTTGACCCAGATGTTCATCGGGGGCTACGTTATCCTAAATTTGCCTCATCTCCCGAGGTTAATCATACCAGACAGTATAGAAAGTTTAACCCATTCATATTTGCTCATACTGCAAACCCAAGTGGTATATCTTAAGTACCCTGAGGGGGTACCAGGAAAAGTGAATTGGTGGGTGTAAAGTTTGTCGAGAGCTACAAATTTAACCACTACTTCAGTTATTAAATACTTTTTACAGCATAGGAAAGTAGGGATCGATCCACGAGGAAAGATTATTGTAAACGACTAGCTTAATCCTAAATGATTTTACTAATCCAATTTATGAAGTCTAATCTAAAATAATTAAAATCTAATGAACAAAAATCTAGATAAATACCCAATGATGCTCCTAAATATTCTAAATCATATTCTGGAAATAAAACAGTAAAAAGATTCCCTAAATAATTTAGAAAAATAAAAACAGAATAGTAACTGAAATTCTAATTAAAAATCAATAACAGCAAATAATAGTCAGAAAATAAATATTAAAAATATCAAACAGTAACCTAAAATATTATTCTTTAGGTCTATAAGCTTATAAATTCTAAATTGTATCTAATTTATTTTAGAAAAATTAGATCAGAAAATTAGCACAGAATATCAATGCAGAATATTAGATCTGAAATCAAAAATAAAATAATCTGCATAAATGTAAATACGAAAATAGTTAAGAAAATTACCCTAATTCTAGGACACAGTTTTCTGGACTTTACAGCACCTAATAATCGTAAATTAAAATTAAAAATCAAAATTTTCAGAATTAATAACCTAAAAAACCTGCACTTATCAATTTCACAAAATAATTCTGAAAAATTATCAAATAATTTCCAAAAATTAATAAATTAAATATGAGCAGACTAGGAAACTATATAAACGCTAGGAATTAATAAAAATAAAAAGATTATGAAAATAACTATTTTTAGTCTAATTTCTAACAAACGAGTAATTAAATACTAAAACTGAATATAAATCAATCTAAAATTATAACCACTCTAAAAATCAAAATCTAAGCTATCTAAATTTACCTAGACACTCCTAAAAGACTATATTTTGGGGGGGGGGTCGATTGAAATTATATGGTAACCAATAAAATGAAACAAAAATTAACAAACAAACCAATTTAACAATAAGCAACAAATAATTATCAAAGTTGTCAAATTTATCAAGGGTACTTAGTATAATCTCAATCCACCATGCAAATTAATATTTATCATCAACACACAAGTTAATTTCATTCATGAGTTAAACTGTAAAAGACATCCACCAGCGACTCTTCCCCGTTTTTTCTTAGATTCTAGTTTACTTAGGTCCAGCCCTAATATAAACCCTACTAATTTGATAACCTTTACTCCAGTGCAAAAATTTAACCAAACTAGAGCATTACTTATTAGAAAAATATGATTTAATACTTTGTAACCAATTTACCAGCAAATCGATTTAACAGTTGTCTAAAGCAATTACCTAATTAAAAGAGATGGGTTTGAGTCATTCATGATTAATTAGGGTGATACCTAAAGCTAAAAGACTATAACTTTTACGTATTATAGTCTTCTAAACTATCAATCGAAATTGTATTTAATCAACTAGCATGCATTCTAATCGATTTAACACAAATTCATAAACGATAAACACTAATCGCTATAGAATCACGAATATCAATCAACTAGGCATTAAAGCATAAAATTTGTTTCAAAATAGTAAATTCAGCATGGCTTCAAGTAGATTATACTAAGCATAAAAAAATTACTCACTCATATTAAAAATAAACTCACAAAATTCACCCAAATAATTCATGTTTAACACTAATCTAAACAACAAAAATAAAATAAATATAATAATAAAATAAAATAAAGTGACACTACTTTGACAATGATGCAGATGAATTACGATGATGGTGAGGCGTGACAGGCGTTTTGGTGGTGAGGGGTGATGCGTGATGCGTGATGATGATGAAAAGAAGATGATGTGGTTAATGAAGATGCCTATGGTGAGGAAGGAGGACGATGGTGCCATGATGATGGAAAAGATGGAGAAGAGATGAAGTAGCGTGAAGTGTGGACTTTCAAGATGATGGTATGAAGATGATGATGAGGGTGATGAGATAAAGAGGAAGAAGGGGCTGGTCGTGGGTTAAGAAGATGATGAGTATGATGATATTATATGGAGGAGGCGTGAGGAGGTGAGGGTAAAGGTGAGCTGCTGTGGGTTCTTATGCGTGGCTGAGGAGATAGATGATGGTGATTCGATTGTGGGTATGTGAAGGAAAAGAGGATGGTGATGATGTGAAGGGGATGAATGGAGAGGGGTTGGCGTAAAGAAGATGGTGAAGAAGATGAGCTGCCGTGGAGGAGAAGATGGTGTGAGATGGGATGATGATCTTGGTGATAAAGGGGATGAATATATAATGATTATGGTGAGGCTAGGGTTAGTGTCGTAGGGTTTCCTTCTTCCTTTCTTCCTTAGACTTATTCTTCCTCAAGACTTCTAGCTTTTCACAAATTCTTGAAACCCTAGCCCAATTAAATAATTATGGAAACAATATTCTCCATAATTATTATTTTTGGACCGTCTTTATAGCCAAGCGTGTAAAACCTGAGTTCCGACGTCCTCTCTTCTCCTCTTTATTAAATTAATACTAACCCTGAAAAATATATAAAATAAAACAAATTAGACGAAATAATATATATAATATAATCGAAATAATTATAAAAACAATGCATGATTTTTGGCTTAACAAATTCCCCCACACTTAGACTTTGGACGTCCCCGTGCAAAGAAATCTTAGACTCGACCTAAAGTTGACATCCTTTCTTTTCTTATAAAATCATGCATACTTATGATATTCATACTAGGTCTGGGCTTGCTTTAGAAAAACAGTGTTATTGAATTAATTAGTTTTTCCTTCAATAAGTGAATACCGGCTAAACATCCAACTATCCTTAGAGAGTTTATTTATTAACCTCACAACACTTCTATAATGATATAATAAGATCAATAATTATCCATCTCTTTTTAATTATGCATACACCAATCAAGAGGTCGAAAAAGAATTTAAGATAGAAAGGTCTAGGCATGGTCTGGCTATAGAGACAATTGAACTAAGCAGAATAACTTCATTAAATTGATCTTAAACTTGCCTTGTATTTATTTTACTCTTCTTTTTTTGTTCAAACTCCACTTGCGCACATATTCGAGGCCCATATAGGGTCTTATAAATTAAACACTCCCTGTCTCACACTCCCCCGAATAGAGGTACTGGAGCAAATAATTCATTCTTATCATTACTTTTATTTTCATGGTTCACTAGTATGAGAAGCAAGCTTTCCAGTAGCAGTATTGCCTCAAAGGGTAGCACCCAATAGCGCATGCCTCAAAGAGGTACTTGTCATTCCCAACTTTGACTCTATGAACAATAGACAAGTAAAATCACAATTTTAATGAATTATTCAACTAATTCAATAGTCTAAGAGATGGGCCAGATCATTTTATTGCCTCTGAATCGGATATATTACATGACTAAATAAGATGGATAATCAAGAGAGTTACTCATTAAAAAGATGTATGAGGATCAATTCAAACTTCTCTAAAGGATAATTATCATGCTTAGAAGTCTTCACTTATAAAAGAATTAACTACAAAATAGCTAATAAAACAAAAAATTTCTAAGCAAGCAACCCTAGCATAAACTCATATCATGCATTATTTACAAGAAAAGAATTTTTTTTATTTTTTTTTCGATTTTCTACTTTTTTTTATTTTTTTTTCAAGAGAAAATACTGCGAAAATTAAATGCAGGATGCACCCCCCCAACCCCCACACTTAATTCATGCATAGTCCCTAATGCATGCAAAAAGATAAAAATAATGAAAATAAAAGCAAAATTAAATGGGTACTTCCCTAAAAACGTTGGATTGCCTCCCAACCATCGCCTTTGTTTATAGTCGTTGGCTAGACTTCATGACGCTCCTGGATCCTCTAGTTGGATCTCTTCCAGTCACTCATCATTAATCTGGTAAGGAACTCTCTAAAACTCAGCATGATCAAGACTCTTAGTAAGCACAGTCAAAAATTCATCCTCATTGGACAAGTCATACATATCTTGGGGCAATTCAGCAATAACATTAAGTGCATACACATAACTCACATTAGCAGGGAATCTCATGGCATCAAAAATATTAAATTTAATCACTTCACCATCAAATTCTATAGTTAATGTTCCTTCATGCACATCAATTTTAGTCCTAGCTGTTTTAAAAAATGGCCTTCCAAGCAAGATGGGAGTATCATGACATGCTTCACCCATGTTCATTACATAAAAGTAAGCAGGAAACACTAGTTCATTCACTTGAACCAAAACATCCTCTAACACTCCATCAGGATAAGTGTTGCTCTTATCAGCTAATTGAATCACTATGCCAGTTTTCTTTAATTCTCTTAGGTTCAGTTTGTCATAGATAGATCTAGGCATAACATTAATAGAGACACCTAAATAAGCATAGCTTTATCAAAGCAAAGGTTTCCTATTTTGCAAGGAACAGAAAACACGTCAGGGTCTTGACACTTAGGGGGAAGTTTTCTTTGAAAAACAGCAGACACATTTTCCCCCACACTTATCTTCTCATTACCAATGAGCTTCCTCTTGGTAATGCATAATTCTTTTAAGAGCTTAGCATAACAAGACACCTTTTTAATGGCATCAAGGAGAGGTATATTAATTTCTACCTTCTTAAAAGTCTCTAAAATCTCTTGGTTAGCCTCATTTGCCTTAGACGCAGGGCTTCTAAATCTACTATGGAAAGGTGGGATTGGCTTGTAAGATTCTCTTTCCTTTTCTCCTAATTCCTTAGTAGTTTGATTAGACTCTGTATCTAATTCTGGTTCCGCCCCCTTACCCTCTAACTCAAGCTCAAATTCTGTACTCTTCCTAGGCTCTTGTAACTCTTTCCCATTCCTAAGTGTTATGACACTAACATTCTCCTTAGGGTTAGGGTGAGGTTGAGATGGTAACCTATTTTGCATTTGAGCCTGCAAGTTGCTGACTATGATATCAGTTGTAGCCTATCTCTCTTGAATTTGCTTAAGACTTGTTTCCATACTCTGGAACCTATCATCCATATTCTTAAGGACTTTTTCTAGTAGGAAGTTAGTCCTATCCTGATTAGAAGATTGACGAGATGTTTGGTCAAAACCAGGTGGATTAGCTTGAGGGCCATACCTAAGATTAGGGTGGTCTCTCCATCCTTCATTATAGGTGTTAGAATAGGGATCATACCTCCTTTGACCTTGGTTAGAATAGACAACATTAACATTACCCTCTTGAAGTGTAGGACATGCATCAGTAGGATGCCCCTCTAGACAACAAATGCCACATCTGAATGCTTTTTGAATTCTCCCAGTAACGATCTTATTTAACATCGCAGTAATGTGAGATAACTGACTCTCTATAGATGAACTAGACCCAATCTCATTAACCCTTTTAACCTGTGAGTCCCTAACACCAAACTGCTCGGTATTTTGGGCCATTAAATTAAATAAATTTCTAGCATCAACTGAGGTTTTATTAACCAGAGCCCCCCCACTAGCAGCATCAACCATATTACGGTCCATAGGAAGTAAACCCTCATAAAAATATTGAATCAACAACTGTTCAATTATTTGATGTTGGAGACAACTAGCACATAATTTATTAAATCTTTCCCAGTACTCACAAAAAGTTTCCTCATTCATTTGTTTGATTCCACATATATCCTTCCTAATAGATCCAATTCGGGATGCTGGAAAAAAACTTTTCTAGAAACGATTTATGTAATGCAGTTTATGTAGAAAAAGATCCAGCAGGCATATAATATAACCAGTCCTTAGCATTACCAAGCAAAGAAAAGGGAAAGGCTCTTAGTCTAATTTGGTCCTCAGGAATTCCTGCAGGCACCATAGCAGAACAAGTAATAAGGAATTTACTAATGTGTCTATAGGGGTCATCTCCAGCTAATCCATGAAACTTAGGTAATAAATTGATGAATCCAGTGTTCAGTTTCAAGGGTTTATCTAATATAGTATAAGTAATGGACATGGGTTGAGTTTCTAGCTTAAGGGTAACAAGTTCCCGAAGAGTAGACATTCTTACCTCTTTAAGCTTAAGACTTACTAGCAATTTGCAAAAATTAAAATAAAAACAAAACAATAAAAGTAGTAAAATTAAATAGAAGTAGTAAAAGTAGCAACTTAGATAACAAATTTTGGCGTCGTTGCCGTGGAGGAGAAGATGGTGTGAGATGGGATGATGATCTTGGTGATAAAGGGGATGAATATATAATGATTCTGCTGATCAAAACTATGAAACAAACACCTTTAGTGGAATGTTTGGAGGTTTTTTTGATCCAACTCAACCATTTGCAAATTATTTTGGTAGTATGAATGAGCAACCCCATATGCAACCGCCTTTTTTTGGTGCAGGTATGCAGTCACCAATTCAACCCAATGTTCTATACGTTGATAGTACTTCAGCTACTCCATTTCTACATCAACATTTTGGTACTGTTAGTCCACATTACAACAGTAATCAGATTATGGATCAACCTAGAACGCCAAGCCACTCAGTCCACAACGAAGGGGTCCAAAATAAAGGGGTAGGAAGAGATAGACAAAGTCCTGCACTTGATAGTGAAACTGCAAGCACAAATAATAAGATATATTTACAACCTGATGGTGATACATAAGTAACTTACAAATTTTCTAATTTCTTCAGTAATCATATTCTTTCAATGCCTACAGTAATTACTTTTAACAAATTCTTTTTTTGTTCTTAATTTTGTTCCATATCAAGGCTGGTTCAAAAAATTGTTGAAAGCTTTGCAGGTAAGTACCCACGGCCTTGGACCACGTGGGAGGAAGTTCCACAATCTTAGAGAGACATATAGTTTAATGAGTTCAAGGTTAATTTTCTGTGCAACGAATTTAAAAGTCGTCATTGGATTATTTGAGATGTTTACTAATATAATTTAACTTTGTCAAAAAAATACTAATACTGACATCCAGAAAATGAAACTCATATACGGCGTAACTTTGAGTATAGAGGTGCAACTCGACTTAGGGACACTCTTGGATATGCCAAGAAGTACAACAAAAGGCCAAAGTGGTTACCACCTAGTGTTTGGAATGAGATTGTCAAACATTGGAGTGAGGATGATAAGTTCAAGAAATTGAGTCAACAAAATAAAAAGAATAGATTGAGTGATGCAGAAGGTTCTGGTCCTTCATTGCACACATGTGGCTCAATTCCAATTAGTGAAAGGAAAAGGCGTCTGGCAAGTTATGTGATTATTAATAAGCGTATTTTTCATTTATAATGTACGGTATGGATTGAGGTTTTGATCCTTGTTTACATTTAATTACTCATTATTTTTTTTTAGGCCAAAGCATTAGGTAGGGAACCAACATGTGAGAAACTGTTTAAGGACACTCACTGCAAGGTCAAAGACAAAACTTTCGTTGATAAAAAATCTGCAAAAAAATTTGTAAGTTTAACTCATTTTTTTCAGAGATTATTCATAAATTATAATATTAATTATATGTTTAGTGTGAAATTAATAGTTTTGTTTTTGACAACTTCCAGGAGGATTATCACAACAAATGGGAGGAGTACACTCAATCTACAACTCAAGGTAGCTCCCAACTGCCCCCTATGACCCCAGAAGAGTTTTGGGTTAAAGAAAATCTGGACAAAAAAGGCCGTGTATACGGTTTCGGCACAGAGGGGGTTAAGTTGAAGAAATCAGCTACAATTGCAGTTGCACGTCACTCATCAGCTAAGCATTTTGATCCAAGAGAGCAGCACAACTCCTCAATCAAAGCATTACCAAGCAAGCAGAGGCTATAAGTCAAATTGCCAAGAAACAGGGGAAGACAGAGCGGATTATGAAAAAGTTATTCTTAAAGGACAAAGTGCAGGTTCTTCCAGCCAAATCAACTTGAACCCTGATGATGAAGAGGACTCCGAAGATGACAATGACGATGATCCCACAAATTTATCTAATTCTAATTAATGTATATGACCTGCGTGCAGACCCAAAACAATTGTGTTTGATGGATATTGTGGTGAATGTTTGTAGCACATTTTTAATTTCAGATATGAAACTTTGTATTTGGTCATTATTAATGTTATTTTATGTAATGGTTTAAATTTTTGTGATGATTTAAGTTTTTTTTTTTTACGCAACTAAAATTGTTCAAAAAAAAATTTTTTTTGGGGACGGAAATTCCCCCCTCTTCAATTTTCGCCTGCACTCCAAAAAGTGTCCAGCGGTCTTCCCGACGGGTGTTTTCCATCGAAAATTCCGTCAGATTCTATCGGTTTCCGTCGGACCAGTTTCTGCGACGAGCCGAATACTAACAGGCTATTTTCTGTCGTATTTTCCGTCGAAAAACCCACCTTTTTCCGTCGGTATTTCTGTCGCAGATTAGATGTATTTTTGTAGTCATATTTCTTTGCTATTGACACTAGCACCTTAAATTAGAAAATCCCTTCATCGAAAAAGTGTCGCACTAGCCAATAAGATGAAATCAGAGCCTTGCTAGAATTACCATTGTCCTACCAACGGAGACAGCTATGGCAAACTTGCCAATATTGCAAGGGCTACACCTGACGCCAATTTCATCCATGGTAAATTCAGCTTAATTGATGACAAGTTACACAACCTCATGCAAAACTCATTCATTCTACTATGAGTTTCATCAAAAACTAACCTTAATTTGAAGGATTGATGATGCACGATCGGATGGAAGGTGTGGCTCAGGCATTTGCTCACAACAGCAATGAACCAATTAGGCGGAGACATATAGATTTCAGAGTACCTTGATGTTCTCTACTATGTCAAACAGCTAATTTTAATCAAAAAAACTCTTTTTGGCAAAAAAACTCTCTAAAAAGTTATTTACCAAACAACCACAAAGACGAGGTTCAGTACGTGCAAACAATAGCTGACTGGTTACCGACTATAGCAAGTTACTCTTTTTTTTATTAAGCACTGAGATATCTGGGAATAAAATCAACAACTGATATCATTTTTAACTATCATAATTGAATCCTTTTCAGTTATGATAGAATCTTCATTAATAATAAGATACTAAGTTGACAATGACAAAATTACCTAGAAGTTTGGTACATATAACATTTTCAATTATTGTTAAAACCATCACTATAAATTGTGAAATCAATCCATGAATTATCTAAAACTGTTTTTTCTTTCGGATCAACATAACGCGTGACCCTAAAGTATTGCAATGAATAGCATAATAAATGTCAGCCTTGCTTGAATGCATTCAAAATATATAAATTAGAATGAGTCATTTGCAATGTCTAAGGAGATATTAAAAGCAGTTACTTTTATTCTCTCCACATGACAGTCAATAGCGATTTAAATATCTATATTTTACTAAATCATATGGTTGACAATCTACACTCTACACCATAATAAATGAGGGTTTCCCTCTCAGCACTTTTGTTTCCATATGCCTTCCTTAGCATTTTACTAGTGTATCAAGTTCATAATCAAGTTAAAAATTTATTCAACAAACTTTTTTACATGATTAAATTACTATGATTGTGCTATTTGCTACTACTTTTTTTTTTTATGGTATTCTAGAACTTACTGGACTAGTAAAGAACTAAAGATCATTACCTAAAATAGCACATGTTTAAAATATAACACCGAACCTCGAAATTGTCCCTTACGCTCAATTGAATTCATACTCCACTACTGTGATTCGGTGAACTTAAACTTACTGTCATATTAGGCATTTGAAATTTTTAAATTAAGTTTTCCGTGAAAATTTTAAATATGAATACTTTTTGTTGTCTCTAATCATATCTGGGGCGAATTTCTTCTCTTTCACCGCCTTTGACACCCAAAGCTGCCGAGCCCGCTTGTTCAATGACACTGGCAACGACTCTTTTAGGATGATCACCTGCTTGCACGTCCTCTACACTCTATCATTCCTCTGCCTTTTCCGTTATAGTCCTTCTTTCTCTTCTTAGCTTTAGGTTCGATTAGGTTTTGGGGTTCGTCTTACCATTTTCGTTTTGGTTCCTTTAGCTTCCCAATTCTCCAATTGTCTAGCTTTCCTAGTCTTTTTCAACACCTACGCTCTACTATTGCTAGCAAAAGGAGTATGCTGCAGTCCCATCTCATACCTACCAGCAGATGACATACAAGGCGGAAGGAAGATTTTTCGGGAAGAAGTTGTTAACGATGCTATTAGCCCTAGTTCGAGCCAAATTCAAGTGCAATTGCTTTTGTTTTTGAAACATACTGCTTTGATGTTGCAAAATTTAGAGTCTTTTTTTGTTAATTTGGGTTGCTAGCTAGTACGGTGTTTGGGATCAGAGAATCCAACTTAGTCAATCTTTATCACATCATCATGGACACTGTATTAGATTGGAGCATAGAAAATTCTTTTCTAGCTACTATGATTCGTATTCATCTCAAGGAGGAAGAGTTGGAGGAACTTGGCCAGATAGTATGGAAGGACCTCATGAAATTCCCCATAGAGTACAGTATTTGAAGGATGAAGAGAATAAATGTTTCAAGAAGGTGAACTTGCTCAGGCTTCGAGCCTTTATCTGCATCCTCTCAACCTATTTTGTGCTTTAGTTGTATAGTTAAAGAGGTACATGATGACACTGTTAACAATTTCGCCAGTAATCTTAATCTTATTCTAGCTGCTTCTGAGATCAAACAAGGCAATTTCACAAATTCATGTCTCTGTGCTCTTTGATTCTTGATTTTGAGCCTTGTAATACCAAAGGTTTGTTTAGAAGAGCAAAGGCAGCAATGGGCTTATGTAACATTCAACAAGCTTTGTGTAATTTGAAGGAGGGCAATCGAATTGATCCAAATAATATGGAAATTGTTAAAGAAGTTCAAAAATTGAAAGGACACATTCCCAAGGTGACAAAAAGCATAGGGACTTGTACAGTCAAGAGAATGTTAATAAGCATGCAGAGAAATGACCATGTTTGGAAGCTAATCCTAGCAGCGAGAAAAAGGGAAAGAGTACTACGACACTCCCTATTATTGTGAGGCAGGTGAGAGGTTTTTTGAAGTAGGAGACCCATCCAAGCATCCGAAGGAGGACCAAATGAGTATAGAATATTGTGAACAAACCTTTACTACGTCTAGGACTAATGGTCCCAATTCAGGAGAAGCAGCTAGCTACCAAAGGACAAGCATGGAAGACGTGAGCAAAGGGGTCGTTAAATCACTGATTTGAAGACGGATTTAGACAAGTGGAGTACTAATCCTGATTGTGCAACAACTCATACAACATGCGTGGAGAATAATGTTTATACGAATCCCCCCACGCCTCCGGTTTCTTCTTCAATTGGTGAACACAAATATCCTAGCATCAACATTCAAAGTCTAGTCCAAGAAGATGCCCCTTGGCATCCATTCGTTTATCTCAGGAAACCTAGCAGCGCATTGAATAAGGAAGTAAGGTCAAGTTTTTTGACAAGTACTCAATGACTTACATGGTTGTTTATGTGCGACGTAACACTTCCCCGAGTACTAAGATTCATGTTATGCTGGAGGACAATCAAGGGGGCACTGTGCATAACGTAACCCCATTTTCTGCAGAGTCTCATAGCAGGCAGAGTAAGGGGAAGAAGCATGGACTGAGGAAATCTCAATTGCATCGAAAGAAGATAGTTACACAAGGATCTAATGAGCTAGCCCTGGATGGAGAAAGGTATGGTGTTAAATTATTTAACTCTAATTCATGAGGATCGCCATCACGGAAAGCGATTCAAGCTTTGGATACGCAACGATCGTCACCAAGCCCTTCAGCATCCTCAAATGATATTCAATGCAGGAAAAGGAAGCATGGGGCTTTGAACCTAGAAGAGGACAAGTTAATAGTCAAGAAAAAAGTTTTTAACCAGTGTGATAAATAAGTGGGTTATATTATGTTATGCCATAAAGTCACTATGCTATCTAGGTCAACGTGACAATGCTTTCTAAACTTCGATAAAATTATTTAGTATTTTATTTTAAACTGTTTATATTAAGAACCAAAGGCGGAATTAAGGAGAGCATGGTAGGGCCATGACTCCCCTTATTAATTTATTATCATTAAAGTTAATAAATTGCTTAATTATTTGTAGTAAACATTGCATAATTTGATTCTTGTAGCCCCGCTTGTCAAACGAATTGGTGATCTATAATTTTGGATCATAAGTGGAGGCTTACACCCTTCACATCATCTCACAAGCTAACTTTTTCTCTCTTCTCTATATCCTATAGATCACCAACTTGGATCACCAAATAAAATAATATTATCTACACCTCACTACTACCATATTATTGAATTTTAGACTTTTAAAGGCTTAGTTGGCAAAAAAGAGAGAGAAAATGTGGGGGGGGGG
>JACYFF010010365.1:23042181-23057201 GCA_017589665.1 Selenicereus undatus
TAAATGAACACTTAAACTAGCGGAAAGGAATTCAGGAATTAGATTAAAAAACTCAAATTTGTCCCTCTTTATTTTAGTGTATAATGCAATCATGATGAATGACTCTACTTACATTTGAGCCATGACCACTGCTGTAACCCCACCCCCCCAAAAAAAACAACACCGAAAAAACGCCAAAAAAAATAGAACTCAGATCAGAATAAAACAGTCTTATTATTCAGATAAGGCAGAACCCGCAGCTCACAGTAGTACTTGATTGCCTTTGCAAGGCACTGTTTTTCAAGGTTTTCTGATTTCTGTAACAATTAGTCAATTATCAAGGGTAAGAGGACCAGACCAAACTAAACCAGGTATATAACGCATAATCCCACAAAATAGGACAGGGAGGTGCAAAAGGGATGTTTTCATCCACACCTATATTGGAAAGGAACTGAGCATAGATTTTGTTTGGTTTGGTTTACTTTGGATGCAGAGAAATTGCTAGTGTTACTTAAATAGGATAAGTAATAAAGCACAAGACTTGCACTCCTTAAAAATAAAAGAAAGCAAAAGACATTATTGCTTAAATGGTTTACAAGGGTCCCTTTACTGGTTCTATTATTCTTACTTAACCCAGATTGTGTTTTAATAAACCACATTTGGAATGAATAATATCAACATTCAAGATTGAAATTTCTTGTCTGGAGATCTAGGTTATGCAGCCTCACCTCTCTCTCCAACACCCCATATCCTCTGAAATGGGTTCTTAGTTGAATCCTATTCGAGGTTTTGCTCTGCCCATCCTTTTATACAATGAAACCAGGAACTATTTAGGAGATATTTAATGAGGGGGTAGCAGAAAAAATTATTAGGTATGAGAAATTAATGTGGGCATGAGAGATAAGTGACATCAAGAAGATTAAATGAGGTTCCTTTCTGCCTTGTTCCCCAACATTCTCAATACCAACAATCAATTCAAGCAAATTGTCTCCACTTCAGCATAAACCCAGAAAATTTAATGAAAGATTAGATTCTTATAAAAGAACATAAATGCAAACTCAAAAGCAAATTAGGGATTAATTACCTTTTTGAACGCTTGTGTCTTGGGATCAATCTTTGTCCCAGCACTTTGTCATCTCCACTTTCTTCCAACCCCATCTCTGAAGACCAAAGAATAATCCAAACCTACTGATTTCAAGAAGAAATTGGCACCCAGAAGAGCCAAAACTGAACACTTGACTGGACTAACCCAAATGTAGAAAGAAATTAAGGACAACCCAGATGGTAAAAAAAGCCAACCACCTCAAATGAGCAAATGGGTACCCCAAAAAGCCACCAAAAATCAAGCTTTTAGAAACCGTAGCATGTCTTCTTCACATCAGAGCGGAAATTTAGTAAATATGAAACCAATAATTAATTTAGCGAAAAGGAAAGTAACACCATGTAATTTTTAACCAAGATTCGAATTCGCAAAACCCTAGAACAAATTCACAAAATCGGAAAACCCTAGAAAAGCAAATTAAAACCCTAACTAACAACAATCAACGAATCCAAGCATGAAGCTGAAGCTTACCTCTACCAACCGAACAAAGACCAAGAGAAGATCAGGATTCAGAAGTAGAGGAACAGCAGAAGACAACAGATGAGTGCGACTGAGTGAGAAGAAGGCCAGAAGCAGTCTGTCCAGGAAGGCAGCAGGGAGCCAAGGAAGAAGGAGATGAGAAGGGAACCGCCTCACTACAGCTGCCGTCGGCCACCGAGCACCGAGAAGGGCAACAGAAGAGAAGGGAACGGCTGAGAAGGAGGAGGAGTAGAACTAGCAGAAGAGAAGGGAACGGATGAGAAGGGCAGCAGAAGCAGACTGTCGAAGCCTTGAAAAGTTCTGGTCCTTGAAGCCTCAAAGCCAATTAGCAGGAAATTAAAAAACAAAAAAAGAAAACCCGGTCGGTCCGGTCCATGAACCGGTCCGCCCGGTCCAGGACCAGACCGGACCGAAGACCGAAAACAGGAAAGGAAAGGACCGATGATCGGACCAAAAAGCCTCGGTCCGGTCCGGTCCAGGCCGGTCCAGGCCGGTCTTCGGTCCGGTCCGGTCCGGTCCAGTCCTGGACCATTTAATGAACAGCCCTAGCTAATACGTGGTTTTTCTTATGCTCCTTGCCCTGCTTAGGATTACACAGCAGTGTAAATCTGAGCAAAATACTAACAGTAGGCCAAATGTATGACATTGACTACCCCTCCGCCGAAATAGCAATTAGACAAACAAAGAAAGGTACCAAAAAGTTGAAAACTAAAGTACTACATTGAATTGCTTAACGAGTTGGAAAAACAAGTGACCAATTGTTTAATCCTTGCCACGAATAAATATGAAAGATGCCAAATTCTTAAAAAAAAATTAAAAAATTATATTTGAATTTAGCTTCGCATTTTCTAATAAGATGGACAGATACAGATGCTGTATTTTTCAATGATCTCCAAAAATGATATGTGATAAAAGCACGTGTATTTTTGATATATCTGGAGATGATCTTAAGTTGAATAACGAATCTTGAAATATAGTATTAACTTTCATCTCTCAAAATTTATTCGTTCTTTTGCACTAGTGTATTCAGTGAGTGTCGAACTCTATCTTACTTAAGAAGAAGGGCATAGTATAAATATGTACTCAAGTGTTATACTTTGATATTATTAACAATACTTCGTATCATACTTATATGCTTTTGACTAAGGGTGTGGTTGGCAGGAGTGACAATCATTTTTTCAAAAAATAATTTTTTCATTTTATGGTGTTTGATAGAACAAAGAAGGTAAATTTGGTTTTAGAGGAAAATCATTTTTTTCTTAAATGAAAGAAAATATTTTCACTTTGAATTGAGCGCATAAGTTAATTTTACGTTTCTATGACGTTCACACGGTTTCACATTCCTTCTCTCTACCTTGTCTATTTTCTCGACATATGGTTCGAAGATTAAGGTAATGATATATAGTTTGAAAATTAAGGCAACATATTACAGATTAGCGAAACTGTATCATCCCGATGTCGGTATCGATACTGATGCCAATGAATCTGACAACCATGATTTCATCAAAATCTAAAACGCTCTGCAATTTATTGTCAGGGTTAAGAAAATAGAAAAACTCACTAGGTCTTTCATCTTCTTTGTTTAGATTCCTACTCAAAGATAGAAAATCGATAAAACGTTGCTAGTATCAAATTGTTGGCAGTAGGTAAGATCAAACAAATTTAAAAATATACATATTGTCACAACTTTAATCTGTATAACACCGCTATTGCAATATAATTCCTTTAAGAACAAAATATAAATTTTAATTTTTCTAAATATCTTACTTATTTTTCTCGCTTCACTAATGTGCCTCTTTTTAGCATTTTTGTTCATTTTTTTGCTAATCAAACTCATTTTTCAGAAACTTCATTTCCCCTTTTACTAAACAACTGAAAATATGAGCTGAAAATTATTTTACATGAAAAATTATTTTACATGAAAGATTATTTTACATGAAAAATTATTTTCTTAGAAAATAGTTTTTAACTCTACCAAATACATCCTAAATTTAAAATCTTTTTAAATATCATATCATATTGATTTATGAACAATGTTTGTGAAGTATATGAACGGTTAAAGAAGAGCTAGCCATTGGAATGTACAATTTGCTCAAATCATCGTTACGTTATTTGTCATTTCGAGGATTTGTCAGTTAATACACCTTCATTTTCTGTTAGTTTTAAACTCAATATTATCCATAAACTCCTTCACACTGTTCATTTTTAGAAAGTATGAAATGTTGGATGACGAGTTCCATTTGTTTTCCTCGAACGCTCATGGCACACGTCAATTTTCTTGTGGCAACTACTGGTACGCTGTCACTATTGCTTTCTTTAACTATTGCTTTCTTATTAAGCAATGGATAATTTCATCGATGATTAAGCTTTTGATTCAATTTTATTGAAATTGAATGGAATGGAGAATGACTTTAAAATGTAAGAAAAAGGTTTTTGATTTTTAACTATATTTGGGTAGTTCAATTTAAGAATAAATTTACTATAACTTAAAAATGATAACTGGACGCATGGGTATTATGTGACTTTAAGGGGTGAGATAGCTTTCGTAAAATCATACCGAGCATGTGAATTCTAGGTAAAAAATACAACAACAAACAACAAACTCCTAGTGTGGGTCCCGCTTTCACAGGGTCTGGGGAGATCTAACTGTAGTCAACCTTACCTCTACCGATATTCCTACCCATAGAGAGGTTGATTCCATAAGGTAAAAAATGCTCTAACTAAAACCATCATTACTGACACACTTAGGTAAAAAGTTAATGTAATTTTGCTAAACACTCGAGTTCAATAGACTAAGCGAGTACAATTCTATTTTATTATTGTCTAAGCCGTAATGCAACAATCCCCATGGACCTTGTTGAGAAACAAACAGAGAAGGTACGCAAGTAATTAAATCTAACATTAAACCATCATCAGTAGACTACAAAAAGCTTTCTCAAGGCAGCAAGCAACACCAGAATGCCAAAACTAACTAATAACTTGAAACACAGAAGTGCACCCCTTGCGTCGCGGCTGAACATATAATACATACAAAGCTTAGCTCTATAGTTCTAAGCACTCTAAGCTCGATCAGTACACCTTTCTTCCATCACCCTCAGTGATTGTATCCTTGAATGCAGCACCACTCGGGATCATAGGCAACACATGCTCTTGGTGTGGTACAATCACATCGAGCAGGTAAGGCCCTGGGGTGTCCAACATCTTCTGAATGGCTGCCCTAAGCTCGCTCACTTTTGTCACACGGGCAGCAGGAATCTCACATGCTTCAGCAAATTTAAGCATATCGGGGAATATTTCAGAGGCCTTAGAAGGGTTTCCAAGGTATGTGTGAGCCCTATTGGCTTTGTAGAATCTATCCTCCCATTGGACAACCATACCCAAATGCTGGTTGTTTAAAAGCAAGATCTTAACAGGGAGATTTTCCACCCTGATTGTGGCCAACTCTTGAACATTCATGATGAAACTCCCATCTCCATCGATATCCACAACAACTGCATCAGGCCGAGCAACAGCAGCCCCAACGGCAGCCGGGAGACCAAAACCCATAGCACCCAACCCACCAGAGGTCAGCCATTGGCGAGGCTGGTTGTACTTGTAAAACTGAGCTGCCCACATTTGGTGTTGTCCAACCCCGGTGCTAATGATGGCATTCCCATTGGTTAGCTCATCAAGGACCTGGATAGCATACTGGGGAGGGATGGCATCCCCAAAAGTCTTAAAATTCAATGGGTATTTCTTCTTCTGTTCATTCAACTCCTCCCTCCAAGCCGAAAAGTCCAACTTCAACTTCCCCTTGCTAGACTCCAAAATCTTATTCATCCCTTCCAATGCCACCTTCATATCAGCACAAAGGGACACATGGGGCAGCTTATTCTTCCCAATCTCAGCAGAATCAATATCAATATGCACAATCTTCGCCCTACTAGCAAACGCCTCGAGTTTCCCAGTAACACGATCATCAAACCTCACACCGAATGCAAGCAACAAATCAGCCTGATCAACTGCATAATTAGCATAAACAGTCCCATGCATCCCAAGCATATGCAGAGACAACGCGTCCGAACAGGGGTAAGACCCAAGACCCATCAAAGTACTCGCCACCGGAATACCCGTCAACCTCACAAACTCCCTTAATTCCTCACTTGAATTCAAACACCCACCACCCACATACAACACAGGCTTCTTAGACTCAGAAATCAGCCTCACAATCTGATCCAAATGCCCCTCATTTGGCAATTTGGGCAACCTAGAAAGGTACCCAGGAAGCTTCATAGGCTGATCCCAGTTAGGAACAACCAACTGCTGCTGAATATCCTTAGGAACGTCAATCAAAACAGGTCCGGGTCGACCCGAATTGGCCAAAAAGAAGGCCTCCTTAACAATTCTAGGAATATCCTCAACATCCAACACCAAATAATTATGCTTAGTGATAGAACGCGTTACCTCAACAATGGGGGTCTCCTGAAAAGCATCAGTACCAATCATACGCCTTGGAACTTGCCCCGTAATTGCAACAATTGGGACCGAATCAAGCAGAGCATCAGCCAACCCAGAAACAAGGTTAGTCGCACCAGGGCCAGAGGTGGCAATACAGACCCCCACGCGTCCCGTGGCGCGAGCGTAACCCTCGGCGGCGAAAACACCGCCCTGCTCGTGGCGGGGGAGGACGTTTCGGATCTGATTCGACCGTGTCAGGGCTTGATGAATCTCCAAAGACGCACCACCAGGATAAGCGAACACATTGATCACACCTTCTCTTTCGAGGGCTTCGACCAGAACGTCGCAGCCCTTTCTGGGTTCATCGGGGGCGAACCGGGAAACGAAGGGTTTATCGGTATCGATGGTGGGGAGAGGGGAATGTATGCGGGTTTTGGTGGCGGAAGGAGGAGAGGGTTTAGGATTTTGGAGGGAGGAGCTGATTCGGAGGCGCTTTGGGAGAGCGGTGGAAAAGGACATGGTGGAGGAGAGAGAGTGGGGTTTTTGGGTTTTGGTGGAGATCGAGGTCGGGATGGAGGCGAATGTGGGGTTCGTAGAGGTGGCCGCCATTGATGAGTGCTCGAGGCTGAGAGGGCGGTTGACGCCGGAGTGTAGCCAGAGAAAGAGAGAGAGCGAGAGAGACAGAGAGAGAAGGGGGCGGGCTGATTAGGTTTAGGGAATGACGAGTGGAGGCGCTTAACTTTAGGTGTTCTTAATCTTTACTATTATATAAAAGAAATTATATAAAAGAAATGTTATATTGATAGTGAATTATTTTTGAATTGTTAAAAATTAAATTTTTTTGGTATAGATTAATTCTCATTTTTTATCACAACTGTTCAATATTAAAGTAACTAATTCTTATAAAAAAAAGAAATAATTATTAATCATTTAGAAGGAAATATAAACATTAGAGGAAATTAAAAAAATAAAAATTATGGTAAGGATCATTACACGTACACATTGACATTGTTCTATATCTTTGTAGTTTGAAAGATTTGGTTGTTATTTTATAGTAGATACCATAATTAAAAATATTTTTAATCATAACTATACATAACTAAACATGTCCTTCACTAATCTTCCACAATAATTCTCTCTCCCGGCAACCTTCATAAACCCACATTACCCCCCCCCCCCCCTTAATCTATTGGCTATTTTAACTTAATTGATAGTATTACTTTATATTTATACATTACTAGTCTGGACCTGTGCTTTACACGGTGCGTACTACGGTAGATAGTTGGTGTTTGTGTGTGTGTGTGTGTGTGTGTGTGTGTGTGTGTAGAGCGAGAGAGAAAATCAAAATAATATAGGAAAGTTCAACAGAAACTCAAATTTATTGAAAGATATAGGTAGATAGCAATTTCATGTACAACCGTTAAAACTCAATAATTAAAAGAACAAATGATTGTAAAAAACATGACGTAAAGTATGATAGAGATTATAGGTAGTCCAAATATAACTAAAATCATGCTAAACGACATATTGATATGTTAATTTGTGGCGCCAACGACGGAGAATCCACCTCTTCTTCTTGTACCTACAGTAAAAATTATGTTCTTAGTAATTATTTGATTAACAATGGTATAATTAAAGCCTATAATTGCATCATGTGTACCTGGTGTACCAAGCATCAGTATTTCGTAAGTAAAACGCCTCCTCCTCCCAACTAACTGGCTCAATAAGAGTGATAGACAATTCTACCTCATGGTGTCGTGGAGGCTCCACAACAAATACTCAGGGTTTTTCTATATAATTATTTATAATTGCATATAGAGATAGATGACCATATGACTGCAGAAAATGATCTCATGAGATAGTTAGTAATTGAAAAATAAACTACGTAAAATGTTGTGAATAGTACAATACCTGAGCTATATATGAATCCAATTCTGTTGTACTTGTATGCAAAAGAACCCAAGCATCCTCATGACGAACAATAAATGTTCTATAACCTGTATGATCTCGCAATAAAATCCTGAAGATGTACCTATAATTCATATATAAGAATATTGTACGTAATAATGTACACAGACAACTTGAAATGTATGATGAAGACTACTTAACAATGAAAACCCATTGTCCATACCTTCTATGAGTTAAACTTGGAATTGCACATGTACAATAAGGTACATTTAGAGCAAATACATAAGTGTTGACACTTTTTTTACAAATAGTGGAAGCGTCATAAAGCAGTGGGTAAATTTCATCCACACATGCAAAAATGTGAAAATATCTAATCTGTATATAGTAAAATAGCATTACGTTTTATCTAACCTGTAAGTATGAAGTTATTTGTTATATGATTATGTGTCTTACACTTTGCATAGTTGTGTATTCGTTTAATCTTATTCTTTTTGCAGCAAACAACTTATCCAGATTTACAATCCTCAATGTTCTATTGCGCATGAAATCAAAGCGACGCATCACACCTCTGGTCCCAGAGTACCTAATGCATACAATGAGAGTATTATATTCGACAGCAATTGTATATAACTTGGATGGTGAATGAAACACACAGGTAATGTTTACCATCCTTCAAAGTCCTCTATTGTCAGAATATCTAGATTAATCAGCAATCGACTTATTAGTAAAGTAGAAACTGATATACCTATAAGTGTACAGATGTTAAAAAATTATATATTACAAAAGGATACCATTTTAGTGTTGAGAAATAAACACATTTACATACAAAAGATATGGTAATTGGATTTGGAGGGTACCTTCATAAACTCTAATGTGCACTCTAGAAGTAAGGAGTATATTTTCTTCATATAAATGTTGTTGAAGATAGGTGCCCTCCACCTCCGCAAAATCTCCCCACAACGTTAAATGCAAAGTCTGCATTCTGTATTTATAGATTATATGTGCTATTATTGGGCAATAAAAATACATTAATAAGAAAACAGAAACGATTAGCGATGAAAATACAAACCGCATATTAGAAAGTAGCAATTCTTGTTTTGCAGTGCCCCTAGTTCTTGTCTTTTCCAAAGGGGATAGAGCAACTACTATGCCAATGATGTCTGCACAAGAACAAAATTAAATAATCTTATAAATATCTACAAAACCAGATAAGTAGAATCGCCATATATAAATTGTAATCTGTAAACTATATTTACCTATTATGTTATCATGTAACTTAAGACATCGCGGGACATCGACAAACAATACAAAGGGTGGTAAGTGTTGGTAGGGAATGTCAGAGCAATCATTAATGACACCTTCAAGTCTCATTCGTGGCGTAAAAACCAACTTCAAATTATTGGTAACCACATTCCTTTCTCCGTCTGTTGCAGCATCAACTGAGAGCCCGGAGATGTGGTAAACATTGTCAGCTTTAAGTATAGAGTTCCACCAATTAATTGTATCATCACCTTCCATGATGCCTAATATCTCATCGTGTTGTAAAACAATATCGTGCTTTGATATTCAGTATACATCTACATGTTGGTCACATTTTAAGAACTTAGATTAGCTTCGTACCTGGTCGTCCATGAATATAACTTTTCAAATTTTACGTTGTTCATAGGTACGAACCTTCATGAATCTCATGAGATGAACAATTACTATCACAGATCTATTGCCAGGATTGATAGTACATATCGGCATCGAACTGTGTACTAAACTTGTCATGTCTATAATCATAAAGAAAGAAATGAAATACATATAGATTAGCCCAACATGTAACAAACTAAATGTTGTTGTATACATAAAAACACTAAGTTCAAATGTGTAATACTATTAACAACAGCATAATTAATGGACTGGGACTAACCAAGAATCATTAACATCGTTAAAAACTTTACAGTAGACGATGTTCTTGGTCATATTATTAGGCACACCCTTTTTATTACAAATCAGAAATCTTAGCCCTAAAGGTGAAGTGACGCGACAGATTGCCACATATAATTGACCATGCGAGAATACAGGTTTTGGTAGATATACACCTACATACTGCAATGTTTGACCTTGACTTTTGTTAATTGTCATTGCAAATGCCAATTTCAAAGGAAATTGTGTCCTCTTCAAGGTAAATGGTGAATCCTTATCCGAAGGGCTTAAATCAATACGTGGGATTGTTACCGTTTGTCCTACATTTCGGCCAGTCAAGATTTTTGCTTGGATGTCCTTACTTCCAAGTCTTTGAATAGTCAAACGGGTGCCATTGTATAAGCCAATTGAAGGATCAAGGTTTCTTAAAAGAACAACTGGAGCACCAACTTTCAGCTCAACTTCATGATTTGGGAAACCCGAAAAGTTCATGTCGTGTAACAGTTCTGGTGGATTAATATCATCAATGTAAGAATTCGTAGTACATAGTAGGAATGTGTCCGAACTCAGATATGTACGGCTACTATCCGGAAGTATCGCCAGGATCCGAGAGTTCAAATCATCGACATCTGCGTTTAATGGTGCCAGTATACAACGATCTTGAAAGTATTGTTCATCTTGGTATCTATGAAGTAAATTTGTGTAGACAAACTCTATCAAATTTGTGAGACCGTTGTTGTCATTGTTGATGATGAATACTTTAGGAATCTGTATCCAATCTGGCTCGCTACTTCCTAAAAATGGATACCCTCATATGGAACCGTTTCCAACGTTTAGGGTACATTCGGCAAAACTGCTCAATCGTGCTTGTGCATCATGACTTAAGTTTGAATTCATTAGCCTCATGTTCAGCCTGAGATGTCTCATAGTACAATAAGGCCAAAATATTGCTTTTGAGATTGACGCTACAACTACATCTGCCCAATTACCCTTAGTTACAACTGGAAGCACTTGTCTAAAATCACCTACAAAAATGAGCAATTTTCCCCCAAAAGGTTCATTGGTAGAACAAACGTCCCTGAAGGTGCGCTCAACAGCATCAAATATGTAACGATGAGTCATAGGAGCCTCGTCCCATATTATCAATGATGTTTCCCTTATTAGTTCTGCTAATTCAGATTGTTTTGAAATTGAGCAAACAGATGTCTCATGTGCATTAATTGGTATCTTGAACATCGAATGAGTTGTTTTTCCCATAGGCAGCAACAAAGCCGTTATACCAGAGGACGCAACTGAAAGCACTATTAAGCCCTTGGACCTTATATAAGCAATAAGAGCTTTCCAAAGATATGTCTTCCTTGTACCACCACTACCATAAATAAAAAAGCAGCCTCCCTCTCTACGTTCATTTGACATAGTTATGGATTGAAAAACTCGCATTTGATCCTGATTTAGTGTTCGAAGGTACATGTCAAGGTTGTCTTTCTCTATTGATACATCATAGTCAAGTTGCTCCCTGATAAGTCTATTACCTGTTTGCTGCAACATCTCAGGTGAAGGTAAGGGCATAGGAGGATAGTCCCTTAATGACCTTCCATTTTTATTCAAAATTAACTCAAGCTCATATAATCCAAGGTTGCTCCTCTGTTCACTGCTTATCTCCAATTGGAGATTTCTTTGCTCTTGTTGTAACCTTTTGAGAAGGTCATTAGTGAGATCTTCCCAATGTGCCTTCCATAATTGATCAAGTTGTCCCACTTCTGAGAACACAAGCATTGAACAAAACATACTCCTTAGTTCAGCCCCGGTTGCCCATGTTGATGCTTCTATCAATGCTTCATCCCACTCATTAGTGTCATCTAACAACCCACGTGCTAAGCAAGCTTCTTTAAAGGTTGAATGCAGGGTTCCCTTAATAATTCTTAAGTCTTCATAACATGTTGCACACTGAACAATATGCAACAACATTCTCAGATAATATCTTTCCCCCATGTTAGGGTGAACATATGGTATTCGACCTATGCAAACCCTTTGTTGTTATATAGTCCATTTCTTAAGGCTCTTATTTCATACATAATAAGTTAGGAATTCTGCATAAGTATATCTTCTTGCATTCATATATGCTATATTTGTGCGAAACCACCCAATGAGCATTGTCACCTTCTCTGTTGCTTGATTCACCACATCATAAAGGTCATTTCGATCGTTGAAGACAATGAATTGTTGTCCTGGTAAGTGGTATTGTAGCAATTCGACAGATGGGTAACGATGTGTTATATCAAACTCAAATATTCTCCAAATTGCATCTACGAGTGAGACATAACGACAATCTAAATATTGTTGTATTTCATCAACCCGTCTATATGAAGGTCCTGCTCCATTATCGATACTGTGGGCATTGTCATGAATAACAAAAGTTGCTCGATCAGGCCCTTATGCATATACTTGTGAAGATACTTAATAACCTTCTTTTGAGCCAGCGCTCAACATTTATATGCGCGTCATATTTGACACAATGGTCACGATTGTATGGTACAACCCACCTGTTATCAATGTTCGTACCACGAATTGTTACACTTCTCCCATCGTCTCTACGCCTATATTTGACAAACCCATTCTCTTCAATAATGGTCTCATTAGATAAGGTCTTTGGATAATGTTTTGTGCACTTACTACCATCCATACATGGGGCATAAGAAACACCATTACCACGTGGACCATGAATCATGTGTTTTGTAACTGTTTCAAATGCTAGAGGATCACTAACATTATCAGGTAGCTCAGCACATATAATGTTATCAATATCTTCTGCACAGGTTGGCTTATCCTCATTTGCTAAAGTAAGCAAAATATGAGCATGCACTTTTGGAATTCAATAACATGTATATCTGTGAATAGGAGAAATGACAAACTTGAGTGATAGAATAAATAGTGTTATATATGTGTACAATGAAGAAACACAAAGTTGGAGGAGAAACATACCTGCAATGACTTTGCCAAATAATTTTTTCTCCTTAAAATCTCGAGTCCGCTCTTTCAGCTTTAAGCGAAATACTCGAGCTACAATGTCAGGTCGGCCATTGGCGCTTTGGCCAGGTTGTTGGGATAGTGCCTCCATAATTTCAGGCCAGTTCAGGTTGCAAGTGGATGTCATAAAAAAATCTGGATAGCCCAGTTGACAACAAATGGTCATTGCGTCAAGAAAGTGTTGCCTCATGTAATGTGGGCCCCCCATGAAAGTTACGGGTAATATTAACCTCTTTCCAAGTGCAGTAGGATCATTCTCTCCAGCAGTAATTGCATCTTGTAGACCACTATACAAATCTGCTCGGAGTGTACCTTGGTGACTTCGTATGTAATTCAATCTCCATGCTTCTATTGCAGCATAACAATCAACAATGAATTGTAAAAATAAACAACCAGAACAAAGTAAAATGTTCCACTCATTCACTCGATATTGCATCAAGAATGCACAGAACTCTTGCATTGTGACATATCTTCTATTACTGCTTGACCCTTCAGCGCATGGAATGTGTTCTAACCAACCATCGGTTCCATATGGAAATCAAAGGGGATATTGGAGAGGCATATAAGATGGGTGAGTTTCATATATACGCTGCA
Organism: Selenicereus undatus; assembly: GCA_017589665.1. Lineage (NCBI taxonomy): Eukaryota > Viridiplantae > Streptophyta > Magnoliopsida > Caryophyllales > Cactaceae > Selenicereus > Selenicereus undatus. The sequence continues at coordinate 23,055,617 of JACYFF010010365.1, forward strand.
AGTTTCCATCTATCTTGCAGACAATGATGTCTCGGGTAGCATGTATTGGTGTTCTAACCCACTATGAGAGCTGCCACTTCATCTGCTGTGGGTCTTGTGTATTGGTGCCCTGACCATGCTTCAATGATGTGTATTCTTAAGTCAACAATATTGTTAGCATGTAAGACATCCCGTGCATTTCGAAAGACCCGCACATAAGGATTTGTTGAATCAAGCATTCGTGTAATGCCTCCAAAATTGTCATATCAACGCCGTTAACACTTTGCTGGCTATTCAAAGCCCTACATCGGTTTCGTACTTCATCATGTGTATCGTAGATGTACAATTGAGCAAATCTTGGTTTTCTTCCTTATGTCGGCAGTAAAGAACCAATGTGATGCTAGTTTTGGCCACTGATACGGAAGGAGTAAGGACCATAACCGTCCATTACAGCGTAGTCAATTGTCCCACCCATTGAAGTAAATGATAGCATTGAGTTGTAAGTTTTAATCTATCGGGAGAAATTTGGATCATTTAGTAATGTGTCTAGGGGAGGAGGAGCTGGAGGCAGGCTTGACAATATGACTTGGCCATTTTGACAACATAAGGTGAATTACGGCTGAGAAATGGTGCTACTTCTAATCTTTTCACCTAACCACATAGTAGCTTTGCAATGGCAACATGAAACCATCTTTCTGGTGAATGACCATCGCTCTGTAAATTTTCTATGTGGGTTAGAGTTCAGAGTAGTAGGCAGTGCCTGATATTGACTTTGTAGATTAGTAGTGTTTGTTACAGCACGGGATATGGCCAATTGTAATGCTCTCGCTTCTACTTGATATCGTTCACGTTCTTGCATATATCGTGCAGTTGTCTCATCTTGATTACGCCGCGTAAATACCCTCTATCTTGCACTACGTCAAGCTAGCCTATTTTGTAAACCATTTTCAATTTTTTGACTACTTGGTGGGTATCTGTCCATGACTGCATTCTAATTGTTAGTATCCCAGTTTGAATTCTAATTGTTCATATCTATTAATTGTTCACGTTCGCCTGGTAACACTATAATTTTTAGCCTCAATAAAGATTCCTTTGTTTAATGGAAGATCAATATTATTTGCATTTGATATATCTATTGATTAGTGTATAATTTTTCTTGCGTAGCTTTAGTTATGTGTTCTTTTTCACAGTTATTTAACATAGGAATTGTCTACAAACACTGGCCTATTATATTGGATGCTACCTAATTTAATTACTTTGATATTCAATTGTACTAAATGAAATAAATTGATGTGATTTTATTTGTATTTTATTATTTTATTATGTTTTTATTTTTTATATTGTATTTCTTGTTTTTTATTTTTTTATTTTTTATTTAGTTTTTTTTATTTTCTATGGGTTTTATGGTTTTTAATTTTTATTTTTTTTATTTTTATTTTTTTTAATGTTTGTATTTTGATTTTTGTTTTTTAATTTTTAATTTTTATTTTTAATTTTTTATTTTTTATTTTTTTGGAATTTTCTATAGCTTTTGTTTGGAATAAAACTAAAAAGATAAAAAAATTAAAAATAAATAAAGAAAATTTAAAAAAAATACAAAAAAAAA
>JACYFF010010365.1:23095057-23108004 GCA_017589665.1 Selenicereus undatus
TGGCTGCAGTCGGCACCGTGCACTTGCGGTATTTAAAACCCCTAACACTGATTGCAATGAGTTAGTGTTGAACTAACCTGTTGTGCCAAAGGGAATTGGATTACCATACTGTGATACATGTTTGTTTACTTATTGTCAGTTGGTTTTATTGTATGGTTGAATGGAACCCTTCTAGTTGTTCCCGATGAAGAATTTGGTTGATTTGCAATGAGTGTAGTGTCTTCCAGTGTGATAAAGGCTAAAGTCAATTACAACAACATGCTATAACTAGGGAGCTGCACTTTTAGGTCTTCCTCTTGATTATCCATTAAAGTCAATTACAGCAATGCTATTATCCATTAAGAAAAAGCATAGTTAGCAGGGCTATTTTGTGGTCTAAGTGAAAAAAATTTCAAACTGAGGTCTCAGGTAGCTAGGGAAGCAAGACAGTAAGAAAAACAGAAGGGAAGAATAGAGCAATTATAGACTGAGTTTCTTGAGTTTGGTTGCTTATATTGTATATGAATATGTATTTTAGGAAAAGAATTCAGTTTTTACCAGGTAGCACTTTTGATTACAAATTTCCATTTCCCAAACATACAACTAGCGTTAATTAGGTCCTGAATGTTTTACTGGATTCTAGAATTGATTAGGCCAATTCTATGTCTAAACCAATCGCTAGGTTGGGACCACTACCTAATTTTTTCTCACCCCTAGACATGATCATTTCACGAGACACGAGTGGGTCATCCCAAGTGACATGACCCATGTCATTGCATTGCCAGCCGAAGTATGCTTTTTCTTGTTTCTATGAACTTTTTATGTAGAATGTTGGCATAGGCTCACTACTGTCTAATTGTTCCTCTGCTGCTCTTCTGAGCATCCAACTAGTTAGCGACATAGGTTATGTCATTTGTTTCGACTTAGGGCTATAAAAGTCGATCTTAAACCGCCATTTAGGGGAAGCTTAGAGGGAATGGGAGACAGTCCCTTGGACTTAAATTCTTCAGGTTAGTGTAGTCTAAGCATATCCTCCAGGAGCCATTTGGCTTCTTGACTGTGACCTTGTTTGGCCGGCAATCATGGTAATAGCATTGCTCGACAAGCTTGCACCTAAGAGCTTCGGTACTTCATCTAAGACAACCTTGTTCTTGTGTGGAGCAAAGTGCCTTCTCTTTTGCTTAATTCATTTTGTCTCGAGGTATACTGCCAGTCCATGCACCATCATCCTTGGGCTTATACTTGGCACCTCCTCACCAGAATAAGCAAAAACATCCGCACATTCTTCCAACTAGTTCTTTAGCATGTTTATGAATTACGAATACAATTCCCTTTCATTTGAACAGTCTTAGTAGGTTCTTCATTCAAGGTACTTCTTATAATTACTCTTTAGGCTCAGGGTTGTTTATGTGTTTATCATCAAGTACATGGACTATTCGAATGATATATTTTATATCCTTTTATTATCTTTCTTGCGCTCAAAATAAATGATTAAACTAAATGTTAATAAATTTTTTTCTATTTTGTAGGAATTGTGAAAATTTGAAAAGAATGAATAAATTGCTTGGTAAAAGAGATGAAGGAAAAGTGTTTAATCACATTGAAAACAAAGGAAAAAAAATGAAGCTTGCGACCATTTGCACAGAGCAGCCTAGTCTCCCTCTCAGCCCATTCCTTCTCTCTTTCTCCCATGTCATGTGCTGCCTGTGTGAAATCCCAGCCCCTCACACGTCTTTTCTCTTTCTTTCTATCCTAGTACAAATGATTCTCTTTCCCCTTTTTATTTTTTAGTCCTCTTTTACTGTCCACCCTCACACAAATTAGCCCCCCTTAATTTTTTTTCTCTCCTCTCTTCCTTCCCAATAAAGATTAAGCCAATCCCCTTTTGATTGTATTTCATATTCTTCTACTTCCCAGTGATCCGAGCCCCCCATATCTCTATATCCTTTCATTTTGGTTCATGTTCTTGTAGTCCTCCCATCAATTATCATCATCAATCACCCGTCTGTTTACGTGTTCTCCATGATCATATCTCTTCAAAGCAATTGGGCATTAAAGGTCTCATTCAAGCATCTCGTCAATGGCTACAAGCGTCGGTTGGATTGAACTCATGATTAATTTTAGCAGTCAGGACTTAGGGCTGCGCTTTTTTAGGCTCTAATCGGAGCAAGTAGTCGTAGAAGCAGTAGTGGGGAGTAGTTTTAGTTTTTTTTTCCAGTTTTCAGGTTTGTTTGTTTTCTTTTTATTCCAGATCCGTACTTAGCCAATGAAAATTGATATAACTGCCCTAGGCTTTGTTCAAATTGAATAAGAATTTTAATTTTGGAGGTGATTTTGTGAGTTGTTTGGTTCAAATTCACATTTGTTGGTTGATTCTTTCAATTCTCATGCTTTGATTCTTTAATGTCTTACTGAAATGACTCCAACTGTACACATTTGGAGAACTATTAATGTCAGGGGTTAGCTATCTATTATGCACACATACCTATCTAGGCACTGAAATCTGAAATATATGATTCTTGGTCATTTAAAGTACGTATCGCTCTATACTTTGTGTACAGTGCTTTTGATATTTGATTCTATTCTTGTTCTTGGAACGAAGCAACCCTGGGTGACATTGTTCCAAGTAGATGGTTCTCTTAGGCTTTTGACATGTTTGAATGACCCATGGGAGACTTCCATTACTACGGCTTTCAGGTTCATGCAGTTTAATCGATTGAAAGTGTACCTTTGGATCTTTTTATGACCAAAACTACATCAGAATACTAGTATTAGAATGATTCAGCAAACGACGAATCGTAAATACCGAATGATGTACATTTCTTTCATTTTTGGTATTTGTACCATTGTTTGGGATTAACCTGACCAAAACAACTGTTTAATTAGTTGATGGCTAGTGTGATCTTTGTGGTTCTTCTCCCCCTTTCCTTTAGTGATTGTGAATGTTTAAATTTGCTTAGTTCGTATGGCATAGTATGCTCTAAGTACATGAATTTGATGTGTTGTTGTGACCCTCGTGATTCTTTTCCCCTCGTCCTTTATTGATTGCCAATGGTTAGTTATAATGCTTATATTGACTTATGTGATGACCTTGTAGGTGGGTTGGTAGAAATTATAATGGACAAAAGTTGGATTCATATGCACAGAACTTCTCTTGAATATAGGAATGGGGTTGAGTCATTTTTGGAATTTGCTTTTTGCAATGCTGGGGGTCGTAAACTGATCGTATGTCCTTGTAATAAATGCAAAGTTGGGCACAATCATTGCTTCACAAAAGAAGAAGTGGCACATCATCTCATGTTTAATGGTTTTTGGCCATACTATAAAGAGTGGGTGCATCATGGGGAGGAAATTTCTGAACCTTCTTCATTTTTTTGTGATAAAGGCCAGAATACGACTAATACCCAATCAGAAAGTGGTTTTGGTGACCTTGATACTATGAGAATACTTAATGATATTTTTGGGATGCGCAAAAATAATGGGAATTGTGTGTTTCATCAAGAGGGTGATATGGATGAAGAAGACAATGGTGAGCTAGGGAATGAGGGACATGAGCGTGATACTTCCACGGTAGACAAAGATGATGGATATGAAAGGCTACTAGAACAAGTTGAGCAGGAGCTATATGAGGGTTCAAAATTTTCAAAACTCTCTTTTCTGTTGCACTTACTCCACTTGAAATGCATGTATGGTTGGTCTATTAAATCATTTAATATGCTGCTCCGACTTTTGAGTTCTGTTTTTCCCCATATAGACCCCATCCCATCATCATGGAGTCATTGCAAGCAATTACTTAAGGACTTAGGCCTTGAATATGAGAAAATACATGCTTGTCCTAATGATTGCATATTGTATTGGGGTGAAAAGGAACGACAAGAATCATGTGACAAGTGTGGTTCTTCACGATGGAATAATAGTGAAAAGAAATTGCCAGCTAAGGTATTACGCTATTTCCCTCTCATTCCCAGACTGCTTAGGCTTTACAAATCATCAAAGATAGCTGAAGATATGATTTGGCATGATAAGTATCGTACAAAGGATGGGATTTTGAGGCATCCTGCAGATGCAAAGGCATGGAAGGAATTTGATGAACAATATCCCGATTTTGCATCTGATCCTCGAAACATAAGGCTTGGGCTAGCTAGTGATGGGTTTAATCCTTTTCGTGTTATGAGTAGCACACATAGTACTTGGCCAGTCTTACTAATTCCATATAATTTGCCTCCCTGGCTATGCATGAAACAATCCTCAATTATACTATCGATGATTATTCCCGGTGAAAAGGCCCCTGGTATGGATATCGATGTATATCTTCAACCATTGATTAAAGAGTTAGTGCAGTTATGGCATGGTGTAGATGCATATGACGCATATACAAACACAAGATTTACATTGCGGGGTGCTCTCCACTGTACTATAAATGACTTTCCTGCATATGCTAATCTGTCTGGGTGGAGTACGAAGGGTCGTTTCGCGTGTCCATCTTGTGGGAAAGCAACTCAATCACTTTGGCTGGAGAATGGGCATAAGTTCTGCTATATGGGTCATCGGAGATGGTTAGCCGAAGACCATCCTTTTCGATACGATAAGGATGGATTTAATGGAAACATGGAGTTTGGTAACACTCCATCTTCAATAATAGGGAGTCAGGTACTTACAGAATTAGAGGGAACTATGTTTACATATGGGAAAAGCCAAACCAATATAGACGTTGATGAGAGGGATGAAGAGCAAATATGGAAGAAGCGAAGCATTTTCTTTGATCTTCAATATTGGCAGTTTAACCGTCTTCGCCATAATTTGGATGTAATGCATATCGAAAAGAACATTTGTGATAATTTGTTGGGAACTTTATTGAACTTGGAAGGGAAGAGCAAGGATAACTTGAAGGCCCGCCAAGATCTTCAACAAATGCAGATAAGGCCTCACCTCCACCCAGTTTTGTTACCAAATGGAAAATATCATTTACCCGTAGCTCCTTATAATTTGTCTGTCGCTGAGAAAACCTCCTTGCTAAAAGTCTTGAAGCACATCAAGGTGCCCGATGGATACGCAAGTAATATCTCTCAATGTGTCAATATGAAGGAGCGTAAGTTATTTAATTTGAAGAGCCATGATTGTCATATTCTAATGCAAGATTTACTTCCAATTGCATTGCGAGCGGTTAAGGATGATAATCTTGTGGATTTGGTGTGTGAGTTGTCTGATTTTTTTAAGGGATTATGTGCGAAAGAGCTGAATGTTGATAAATTGGATGAGTTACAACGCAATGTGGTTCTCACGTTATGTCGTATGGAGAAAATGTTCCCACCTGGTTTTTTCACCATTATGGTGCATCTAATTGTTCACTTAACGGAGGAAGCAAACCTTGGAGGGCCTGTATTTTATAGATGGATGTCCCCTATTGAGAGGTAAGACCTTAAATTTTACGGGTTATTATTTATTGTTTTTTTCCTAGAAATCATATATTAGTTGCAAATTGTAGGTACTTGGCACGGTTAAAAGGATATGTTCGTAATCGAGCACAACCAGAAGGATCAATGGCGGAAGGATACATTGCACAAGAGTGCATAACCTTTTGCTCAAGATACTTTGAAGGGGTAGAAACTGTATTCAGTCGTCCACAAAGGAATGATGACTCTATTCCTAATGAAGAAATGTATTTATTTGAAACTGGTGGACGACCTAAAGGTCAGGTTGTAATGGTGGAACTGGATGAGTTGAGCCTTAAGCAAGCCCATCGATATGTGCTGCTACATGTTCACAAGATGGACTTTTATCGCAGGTTAGTAAACTTAGCTTCACCACCTTTGGTGGTAAATATGTGAAGTTTACTAATATTCATTTAATTTGATAAAATTCATTACATGTAGATCTTTTCTTGAGGAACGCCTTGCATTTTGTTCACAAGAGCCTAGTGATAAGCTTAAGCAAAAATGGTTACTTGAGGATTTTCCAAGTTGGTTGCAACAAATGGTAACTTCAAAACTTCATGATGACTGCTTTAGTAGTATAACTATATCAATTACTAACGTGAGTGCTCAATTGTTTAGGTTATTGATAGTGATGATAATAACCCAGAGTCAAAAGTGTTAAAAGCTGTGGCTCAGGGTCCAAACTCCATAGTCAAAAGAATGAAGGCTTTCAATACCAATGGGTATAGATTCCACACTCAAGCCCGAGATGAGACAAAGAAAACTCAAAACTATGGGGTTATGGTAGAAGCTGATGGAAAGCCTTACTATGGAAAGATCACCGACATCATTGAGTTGGACTACTTTTCTGAATGTAAGGTAGTTCTATTTCGATGTGATTGGGTGGATATAAACTCAAGTCGGGGAAGAAAAGTGGACAAAAGGGGATTCACTCTCTTGAATTTCTCACATAAGATACACAAAGAAAATTCCTTGAAGGATGATCCATATATTCTTTCATCGCAAGCCAATCAAGTATTTTACGTTGAAGATGAGAAAGATAAAGGCTGGGCTCATGTTGTGAGAGTGAAGCCAAGAGATAGTTACCAATTAGGATCCCTCATGGTAGATGAGGATGAATTGTATCCTCAATGCATGCCTCCTAATATATCAAAAGAGGATGCATTTAGAGATCCAATAAATTGGGATACTGTTGGTTGTGAGGAATAGGAACAATTTTAGTTTTTTCATTATCATTTGTTGGCATTTACAGATCTTTGTATTTTGTTCTTATTTCGAAAGTAGCTATCTTATTACTTCAAGTCAACGTAATAGTTCGAGCTTCCAATATTATTATGTTTTGATTGAAATTTATGCTGTTTTCAAGCTTTGATTAATAACCGTACATGTCAAGTAAGTAAAAACAAGCAATATCAGTGCACAGGTGTATGTGATTATTTTCCTTACATTGTTTCCCTTAGATAATGTTTGATTTTTTTGTAATACAGCTTGCATTTTACTTTTAACCATTTTTTCCTAAATTGCGTTATAAACTAACATGAGTTTTTCTTGTAAGTTTTGAAGCGTCATAATCATGTTCCGATCCAGGATTACCTTGGAAGAGTATCTTAAGTCTGTTCAACATGAAGATGCAGCAGGTGAAGATGTGTCTTTAGATGATATTGATATGATTCCTGATTTGGAAGAAGAAGAAGTCGAACATGTTGGAGAGAATAATTTCGAATCAAGAGTTTCGATTAACATGAATCCCTCTCTTATCAACATACCTGATAATTTTAAAGATGACAAAGAGGTGTTAATCATTGGTAAATGAATCTTTAATACCTATTTAATCATCTTACTTACACAATGGTCTAAGTAGCTACAGTTTATTTACTAATATGATGATCATATTCTTTTTTATACAGATGAACATGGAAATGCTAGAAAGTTCGGAGGGAGAGTAAATGTGAACTTGGCTTATAAATTGGTTCCTCCGGAGAGGATTATGGTACCTTTAAACAACTTGTTGCAACCAATAAAGAAAGCAGGGAGTTTATTTAATAGATTCCTTGCCGATATTGCTAAGAGACCTAGCCTATGTCCTCTTAACTATAAGGATTGGCGCTTAGTGCCACAGTACTTTAGAGGTCGGATCATAATGTTTATTAGGGTAAGTAGTTATTTATGTCTAAGTTGGTTGGTGCATGTTATCTAAATGTAACTACTTCAAATACTTACTTGAACTTTTGCTGAGAGAGGGGAAGTTTTTGTTGCCAGATGGGGTACAAGTCAATTAGAAAATTCTGAAATCAGTTGGGGAGAGGGTTCGAGGTTTCAAGTATTCCTTGAGATGTAAGTATGTTAAAGAAGATACCACAAAAGAGGCGTTATATAATTTGGAAAAGAGTAAGCGACCATCAGCTGTAGGTGACCAGATGTGGGTTGGTTTGGTCGATTATTTCTTTTCAGAGAAGTTTCAGGTAAGTTTAAAAACTATCGTTTTCATCATGTCTAGGTGTCGTATGTTTAGAGATGCTTTGGTGAAGCTATATGGTTTATGGTACTCTTTATAGAAATCACGAGCTTACAGCAATATCTCTTATAACAAAATAATAATTTTTGTTATGCAGAAATGGTCTACTAATGGAAAAAGAGCAAGAGGGAAGCAACTACATGCACATACAAGTGGCTCTCAAAGTTTTGCAGTCAAAAGGGATAATTTTGTAAGTCATGTAGGCTTATTTTGTTTATATTAAGTACGGTGCTTTATATTGTTGGTACTCCAGCCGTGTGGGCTATGGAGTTGTGATCTCCGGCGTGTAGCCGTCGAGCCTGGTGGACATATTGATTATATTCTATTGTTACAGGTACTTATTGTAAGGCTATAAGTCTAAGTTATGGTCAGTTTTTTGGGGAAACTCTGTCCGTTTGTTTCCAAAATTCTAGAAATCACTAACATCACTGGCCCTGAGGTTAGGGTGTTACACTGTATTTAAATTGGTCAGTTTCTTATATTGTATTTAAATTGGTTTGTTATTTACCTACTTGGTATCTGCTATTACTATCTCAAGGACTTTGCTTTTGTGCACATCACTTATTTGGATCCTGAGATACTTCTGGGCATGGGACATTGTCTGAAAATTTCCTTTTTTCTTTTTATGTATCTGCTTGGTCATTGTTTTTGTAATTCCCATGGGTGTGACTGGAAAGCTTGACAGGATCGTTTCATAGTTCCTCTCTTCTAGAGTTCAGGAGGAGAAGAGGGATAATTGGTGAGCTGGTAGGTTGGGGGGGCCTGGGGTTCTAGAGCCAACTTGCTGTGCAACAAGAATTCATCATTATTGTTCTCCTTTGTCTGATATAGAGTTAACATTTGTAGTACAACCAGAATTGGTGATCTGCATTGTTGACTTGATTTGTCCTTACTACTTTGTTACCTATGCTTCATTGTTGCTGCCTCTTTGACGATCTGCATTCAATGACTTAATTGGTGGACTCCTGGATGCTTTAGCATGGCGTAAGGGATCATTTTGTCAGTCATGTAGGCTTACTTTGTTTATATTAAGTACGGTGCTTAGTGTTCAAGCAAAGGACTTGTTTAAATTTCCTTTCGCTCTACAATGACAGTGTCAGACAATTTATTATAGATTCAGTTTGCTTTATATTGTTGGTACTCCAGCCGTGTGGGCTATGGAGTTGTGATCTCCGGCGTGTAACCGTCGAGCCTAGTGGACATATTTATTATATTCTATTGTTACAGGTACTTATTGTAAGGCTATAAGCCTAAGTTATGGTCAGTTTTTAGGGGAAACTCTGTCCGTTTGTTTCCAAAATTCTAAAAATCACTGACATCACTGGCCCTGAGGTTAGGGTGTTACATTGTATTTAAATTAGTCAGTTTCTTATATTATATTTATGGGTGACTGGGTGTGATTGGTTGTGTGCTATGTGTTCAAAAAATTGGGTGAATGAAGGGTCCTGTATATACTTTGCTATGTATAGAATTCTTTGTTTATGCCTATACAATAATTTGTAGGAGAAGGAGCATCAAAGAGAACCTGGTCCCTTGGAATGGTTTATGGAGACTCATCAGGATAAAGAAGGATCTTATCATGAACCGGCAACTAAGAAATTTGTGGTATATATATTTATGTACTTATTGTAATTTGCGTAGAGTATGTCATTAATTAATACATGTGTAAACAACGTAATGATAAATGCTGGTATCTACGACCAATAATTTATATAGGATATTGTTGTTGATATTGTCAAACGAAAGACGGGTGCTTCGGAAGTGGTATTCTCTGAAGCCACAGTGCCGATTGAGACTTTTGCTTACCATAAGTTGATGGGACCTGAAAGTAGTGGGAGAGTTAGAGGAGTTGGATCTGGAGTAAACTCTACTCAACTTAATGCCAAACGTAATTGTCAAAGCAGAATTGAACCTTCAGATTCTAGCATAGTGAGTCTATTGCTAAAAGAGGTTCAATCCTTACGCCAAGAGGTCACTAGCTTGAAGTCTCAACGAACTGATGATGCGCGTGTTCTATCTCAGGTCATTTTTATTACTTCGTATTGAGTTGCCATACTGAAAAATAAATAATGATTTCATGTACAATTTGGATAAGGTCGATGTTAATTTCTTTACTTGGTTTGTGATTAGGGTGATGATGTTGAAGAGAATCAAAGGAATAACACACCCTTAGTTGGTGAACCCATAAGAGATAGTTTAACAGCCACGCCTACATTAGCTAAGAATAATGAGGTGTATATTAAGGATGCAAGTCAAATTGAAAATACCACTGTATTAAGGGATAAAGGTGGAGCTGCTCATACATCTAGGTCTCCTCATGTTCTAAACCAAGTGAGTTCCCATTCTGTATATGCGTATAAATGTGATTTTCTTGTATAAAATCTTGTATTTGGCTTTTTTTTTTTTACATTGTCACACGTGATTTTGGTTATTTGCAGGTGAGTCAGCAAAGACGAAGTGCTGGAGGCAAAGAGAACATACAGGTGCACATGAAACAAAACCACTACTCCTTTTTTATTTTCTTGTATTTGGTTTCATGTTGTACCACTTGGGTAAAGATGACATTTACAATCATGATAGGTACAATTATATTCTTATTAGCTATTTCATCTTACAAAATCATATCATTATCTGACGATGAGTTTTAATTAGCCAAATTCTCTTCGAGTTAACAAGTCATGTACAACTCAAATTGGCAAGAAACATATAAGTGCGACAAATAGGATGGAAAATTCCACAATTGGCATGCCACGACTCCAAAATTTTGTAAATCAAGTAAGTCCTATTATTTTCTGTACGTAAACATAACATTGTAGTATAATGTAAAAACCTTGCACACTTAACTTTTCGTTATTGAAGTTTCTTTTCAATTTGTAATTTTATGTAGTCGTATGATCAAAACACATCTATGGGGGAAAATATGAATACTTCTGGTTGCTCAAATCAATCAAACATCGCTCGAAGGCTGGATTTTGACCAAAGAGAGCAGGTAAGACGTTAACTAATTTTCATTTGAGCACTTTAAAGAGTAGACTTGGAAGTGAAATACTTCTAGTGCCTATTATTTTAGCAATTCGTTGCACTTGGTAATTATTTGACTATTGTATTCAATTCAGCTAAAATGCATCCAGGGAGTTGGTAAGGGTGATCGCTTAACTTCTACGCCTTCACCTCTTTCAAGAGAACTTATGTGCTCTAAGGTAATTAATCAACATGCAACAACGCAAGTGCCTTTTTTTTTCCTAATATGATATTTGTTAAATTGAAACAGATTATTCAACTTATTTGGCTGTTTTTATTATTTTAAGGACAACTTTACTCACCGTAATCACTCATCATCTGAGGAGATGAATTGCTTGCCTCGTAGCCTTACAAATTTGAAGAGCACTCGAGTTGAATTTGGGAATTTTAATGATGGTGTCACTTCGAATGATGAGATTTCTGGAGATGGTTGTCGGAGACTTGTAGGAATTACACATAATCAACAAGCACAAAATCCGATCAACGGAAAAAAAAGGAAGGAAGTAGATACTTCGAATTTTCAGCCAAGTATCAATTTGTCTAAAAAGCAAGCAAACAAGACACTACACAATCAGGTAAATAATTGTTGAAAGATAGTATGGACTTTATACTTCTGTGTATTTCTACTCGTGTGTGCATGTGATTTTCTATGTTTTTCTTACTTCAAGTGTCCTCACCAAATAATTTTATTTGAATGAAACTCAAGTGTGGTCGTGCTGGGATAGAAAACTTAGTCGATAAGGTGATCGCCGAAAATCCGGACACTGTGAGAAGTTTCAGGAATCCAAAGAGAAGAGAGTTTGCTCATTGTTTTCTAGGCGGCATAGTATATAAATGCTTGTATATTATTACTTTTAATGTTTGATTTGAGGTTTACTTTGAGTTAACTAAGTCTAAAATTAAAACATCATTTATTGTAGGCTTATATTGAGGGTAAAAAAAAGGTAGACAGGGACTTATTGAGCAAGATTCTCTACGAAAAGTTGTTCGCTACCATTCAGCAACCTGCAGGTAAGAGTATGTCATTCATTTTAATTTAGGATTTTGTGCGTCTTTAGACTTGATTCTGTTGAGTCTACATCTTAGTTAATCTCTTTGATTATCTTTTCTAACAGTTAATTTTTTTGTGTGTTTCAATTGTCTAACAGGTTGCATTTCTGGAGCTAATTAACAGCTCTTAGTGAAGAAAACAAAGATGGAGATTTTTTTATACATTTTTGGACGTTAGTTATGTTTTCTAAGTGTAGTGTTAGGTAGTATATAGAGCACTAAAATATTCAATCAGCTATGTCTACAATTAATTTTTGATTACGTTAGTCTTTGTTGCTACTTCTAAGTGTAGTCTACAAAATAATTAGCAGGATAAGTTCAAAACAATGCAAGAATGGTTATTTTTTGATTACGTTACTCTTTGTTAATTACTATGTCTACAATTAATTTTTTTCAGGCACTAATGTACGTATAATTTATTTAATTGATCTTTGATCTACTTTAATTTGTTGCGTTTTCTTAATTTTATTCATTTATGTGGGGTGATGCGTGCTGGTACGTAATTAGTATAAAATTTATTAATTAAAAAAAGAACCATTGTTTACAATTGTTCTTTTTTTAACTTAATAAGTTTTATATTAATTACCAACATTTTTTTTTAAAACTATAAGATAATTCTAGTAACACTTTTAAGTGTGGGGAAAATTATGACTTCTTACATCTTCTAGAGTGGGCATAGCATATAATGGCCACACATAAATTGTGGGTAATTAATACTTACTCCGCATTTATAAGTGTGGGAAATATAACTCTACCCGCATTTTCATTAAGTGTGGAGAACACTTCCACACACATACCTTCCCCACACTTAGCCTAAGTGTGGGCAGCTGCTGTTTCTACACTTATAAGTGTGGTTATTAGCAAAATTAAATGTGGAGGGAAACAATCTTTTTTGTAGTGCCTATTTATAGTAGTTGAGATGATAGTCCAATTCGGTTTAGAGAAAG
>JACYFF010010365.1:23152676-23181133 GCA_017589665.1 Selenicereus undatus
TATATATATATACATATATATATGTATGTATATATATATATGTGTATGTATATATATTTGTATATATTTATATGTATATGTATGTATATATATCTACATCTATTTGGTATGAATGTGTGTCATTTTGTTGCCATGCATGCTAAGGCTTAGGGCATGAAGCAAAGGAATGCAAGAGGCTAAGCAACAGGTGGGTATAAGATATGACTTCTGCTAATTGATGGGGACGGTTCCTATAGTGAGAGAGTTTGCTCTGTTGAAGGTGTTATAATTTAGGTTATAAAGGAACGAACGTCTCCATCTGAAACTTGATCACAGAGTGTAAGTACAAACTTCTTTGCTCATAAATAATGATATCAAGATCTTTGGATGGAATGTGGGGGACATGAATGACCCTACTACGTAGACGGGGATTAGTTCTATATCTTGTGTTGAATTTTATATATCAAATTGGGCAATTAACAGAGAGTCATGCATATAATTAAGGTCAAATGCAATTCCGTCCCGAAACCAATTGTCAATGGGTAAACTAACTCACAAGCTTATATACATGCTCAAACCCTTTAATTTCATCAATGTGGGACAACACCACTATCATATTCTTTGAATTTTATCAATGAGGCGTAATGCCCACTTTCATACTCCAACATCTTGGAAGAGTAAAGGGGATTCTGTTAGCGTTCTAGAGACTACATTTAAGTGCTAGAAGGTTGCCAAATTGCTGAATAAGTATATATCTTAGCAGGTACTCTTTATTCTTCAACCATCTTCCCACGGAAATAGGACTTATCTGGAGAGATTCTATCAAGGTTGTGTCTGTCTCTTCAGGAGAATTTACTCACTTTTGAGTTACTCTTTGGAATGGTAAGATACTATCTTATTATATAATGGTGGATAGTTTTAAAGGTAGGTAAGATAAAATATCTACATGGTTGCATATTTAAAGATGCAGAGTTTACTTCAGGTGCTTTTAAGATAGAGATTTCAATGTGGTTGCATATTTAACTTAGCCTCGATCATTGTGCTGGTACTATTACTAATCTTGTTGAGTTTATTTAATCACAATGCCTTTATGATGTTATTGCTTGTGGTTCATATTATATTTTGGGGGGGGGGGAGTTGAAAGGTGATGGATTAGGTTTGCTAAAAGTTGAAAGAATATTATGCAATTCTATTTGGCTTTAGCTATAATTTTGAGTTGAACACTCATGTTCTAAAACCTGCCATTTCTAAACATGCTAGGATAGAGGTGATGTTGAGTGAGCAATTAACTTTCCAGAAAAGCTCTTTTATGTTTCTAAACATGTGGGCATCATATGATAACTTTAAGCAAATTTCGAAGATAGGAAGGGATAAACATGTTTCAGGTTGCTTGATGTTTTTAAGCCAATAAGGAGATGAAGTCCCTAAAAGTTGATTGCAGATAGGTTCATAGGATTTTTCTTATGGCATCACTAGAAGATTAAGCAGATATCTAATCAGCTAGTTTAATGTTAAGGGGGCTACATTTTCATCTAATTTGAGAACTTCATGGCCACTTAAAAACAGTTAGCTGCAAACTTGATGAAGCTGAGAAGAAACGAAAAATCTATCTTATAGCAGAGGTCCAAGCAACAACACATAAAGCTGGAGACTCATAATTAATATTTTTGTTCCTATTTGAACACTAAGCTTGCAGATTATCCATAGCTTAACTAATGAAAATGGATAAGTTGTTTCTAATGTGAGCTAATGAAGGACATGATTATTAGTATTTAAAAAAATTGATGTTGAGATTAATGTCTTTTCTTAAGGGCATATTTTCACAAAGAAGGGTTTGAATTGCTATATATACCACCTAAGGATGAAATTAAAAACTCTTTGGAGTATTCCTGACCATAAAGCCCTATACTCCAATCATTACTACTCTAGGTTTTTCAAAACAAGCTTAGTATTGCATTGGGAATGATATATGTCATGCTGTGTTGGTGTTCTTCAAGTCAAGTAAATAATTCAAGTTAGATAATTTTACACTCTTCACTCATGAGTTTAAAGTTAATAACTCTTCATATGTACATGAACATGCATTGACCCATAACTTGTTGTATAAAAACTACATGGTTGGTCATGAGTAGAGTACTTTTAGTAAAGGGAGGCATATCTAAGACAATTTCTTCTTGACTTAGGAGCTACATAAGTATAGGAGGAAACACATATCTGCAGAAACAATGATTGAGGTGGATATTCGAAAGACTTATGCTAAACTTGAATGGTAATTTGTTTAGGGTGTGCTTGAGGGGTTGAAATTTCTTCAATGGTTTATTTATATAATCATGGTTTATATCACTTCACCCTCCTTTTAAGTAATCACTAATAGCCAGTAAGAGGGCTAGATCAAAAGAAACAAGGGCTTAAGGTCGGGCGGTGCCTTATCTCCCTATCTTTTTGTCTTATGCATGGACTATCTGAGTAGACTCTGTACAAATTAGAAGATTCTGAAGTTTGATGCTAAGTGCAAAACACTTTGTTTATCTCATCTAATATTTGCTTATGATCTTTTAACTTTTATTAAGGGAGATATCTAAGGTATTGGTTAGATTCTTGGTATTTTAGAAAATTTTGAGCAAATGTCTTGTTTGAATTGAAGGCTAACGATACTAAATCTACGCCATATTTTGGTGAAGTTGGTGAGACTCAACAATAGTAAATTTTGCAATCTATTCGTTTCACCAAAGTAGGCTTTCCCCTTAGTTAAATTGGGATTGCCTTTGTCATATTCCGTCATGTTCTACGTGTTAGCTATTGCTGAGCATTTTGACAAAGCTACAACATTTGTCTAATAGGTTTTGTCTTATGATGACAGGAAGAAACTCCTTGGCTTAGTGATTTTTTGGATTTAGACATTTTGGGATTCTACACTCCTCTTACTTAAAAGGTGGTTTATGAAATTGGATTAGCCTGTAGGAATTTTTTATGGTTTGCCAACTTAATCAAGCTTAGAGAGATGAAGTGAATTCCATCAGTCTAGGAGTGAAAATGCTCTTGTGCATCAAATTGATAGCTATGGAAATGATAATTCATTTACATTAGGGAAGATCTATGTACTTTTAAGACAAAGGGGCAGAAAAACATTACAACATAGAACTATTTTTGAATCACTTTTAATGCCAAAGCATTCTTTTCTAACTTGGCTTGCCGCTTATTAAAGACTTGTAAAGGACTTGTGAAGCACTTGTAAATGAAACTAAGTTGGCAACAGTCTTACAAATCCCTTCTGGGCAGTGTTGGCTTTGCTTGAATACAGGGCAGACCTGCAGTCATTTCTTTTTTAGCTATACATTCAGCCACTGTGTTTAGAGTTCTACCTTGAAGTGGTTAGGTGTAAGGTTCAATCTGGACTTGGACATAATTGGATTAATTCTCCAAATAGTAAAAGGCAAAAGCTTCAAATCTAGGGCACTAAGATTATCTATATATGCTTTAGTGTGCCTAATTTGGCAGTCTAAGAACTCTCTTAAATTCACACAAAAGCCCATTCAACCAGTAGACATTGTTTCTTAAGTGAAGTATATTGTATGTCTTACAGAATTCAAGTTTGAATAAGATGAAGGGTCATTGAACTTGTAAACAGTCTATTTTTCTAAAGACTTAGCAGTCCCTATGCATGTTTAGAGCATCTGCATTGCTCAGCTTGCGAGCCAAATTTTCGGTCGCGGTCCAAGCTTTGTCAGTTCAACGTTGGGCCGCCCAACTTGCCCATGAGGCCTGCCCGTTGCCCTGG
Organism: Selenicereus undatus; assembly: GCA_017589665.1. NCBI lineage: Eukaryota > Viridiplantae > Streptophyta > Magnoliopsida > Caryophyllales > Cactaceae > Selenicereus > Selenicereus undatus. The sequence continues at coordinate 23,156,434 of JACYFF010010365.1, forward strand.
TCCGCCCATGCCCAATTTTTCTTTTTTTTTGTGCCACATCCCCCCCCCCCCAAACGGTGTCATTTTGGGGGACAAAGCTGCTTTTTGGGGGGGGGAAGGGGCGCCGAAAATGGGAGGAAAAAAAAAGGAAAAAGCTGGGAAATGTGCCAAGCTAACCGTTGCAGGTCTTTCAAACGGGTAGTTGTGTAATTTTTTTAAAATTTTTGGAAATTAGTTCTATAGATACTCAACATATTGTGTACTATTTGTCATTTAAAAATACACACACTTCTATCTCTCATATTTTCATGAAATTTTGAAGTGGTGGAAAACATTGTGTTTCAAACAAGAGAGGGAAGAAAGAAGTTTTGGATTTTGTAAGTAATTTTATTAGTCAAATTTATATTTATACATTTATTTGTTTTCATGTGTAAATTTTTTATTTCTGGCAATGATAATGATATATTTTAATTAATTTGTTATCAATTTAAGTTTATACATTTATTTGTGAAGTAAATTAATTTATGCTTAATTATAGTTAACTTTAGCTCATATTTATGTTTAAATCATTTAATTTGTTATCAATTTAAGCTTGGTATGGAAAATGTATTTATGTTTAAATGTTAGCTCATATAGGGGTGTTCATTAAATGGTCCAGGACCGGACCGGACCGAAGACCGGTATAGACCGGACCAGACCGGACCGAACTGAGGTCTTTGGCTCTGGTCCTCGGTCCTTTCCTTTTCTGTTTTCGGTCTTCGGTCCGGTCCAGTCCCGGACCGGACCAGACCGAGTTGAGATAAGTTTTTTTTTTTCCAAACCGGACCGAACCGAGTTGAGATAAGTTTTTTTTTTTCCAAATTTTCCCCGGTTACTCGACCCCCGGTCCACTCCTCCAATTTTCATTTCTTCTTCTTGGCTTCTTGTTGCCTGCCTCAGTCCCTCGAGTCGACCTTCTTCTTCTCCATCTCCATGCTCCAGTCGCCTTCTTATTCTCCATCTCTATTCTCTGCCTCGCTCACCCACTCAGCTTTCGGTTATCGCCTCTGGCTTTCTACTCTGTGCACTTCTTCGCCTAAACTTCTTAGCCTATCGGTCTCTGCAACTGGCGACTGCTACTCCTTTGCTAGCTAGGGTTTGGTTCGACCTACACTCCTCTCCACCCGCCGACGCCTTGCGCTTCCGGTGTAGCGTTTCATTTGGTGGAGTTATGCTTGATTTGTTCATTCTATTATTTTGGCTTGTAATTTGAATTTTCTAGGGTTTATCTGATTTTTCGATTTGTATACATTGACTGGGTTGGATCATGATTCATGTATGGTCCTTGTGGATATTGAGAAAAGTTATTCATGTATGGTTCGGAGGCAGAATATGAGCCATCATTTGACATCCACCAACTGTTTGACAAAATTACCCAACCAAAATTACCCAACCAAATTTTGGGTTAGAATTTCATATAATTTGGTTTGAATCCTTGGAGTTTCTGGGTTTGATTCATTAGCTTTGAGTTGAAATTTGTGATTTCTAGGTTTGAATTCATTCATAGTTGACATCTAGGTCATGGTTTTTTACTTTCTACCCCCGTGACTACATCTTCTGTTCTCTGTCGACTGTCATGCTCTTTTGTTCTTGGTCTAGATTCGATTCGGTCCGGTCCGGACCGACTCCAGAACGGTCCGGTCCTCAGTCCACCATCTGGCAAATTTTCGATCCTCGGTCCAGCCGGTCCAGTCCGGTCCGGTCCCGGACCGATGAACACCCCTAAGCTCATATTTATATTTAAATATTTTAATGTTTAACTTTATGTTTAAATGTTTAAATATTAAAATTTATTTATGTTAGCTCAAATTTATGTTTAAATGTTTGATATGAAAAAAGAATGATATGAAAAAATTACTTATAACATGTTAGGAACTATGGTTATTAATAGTATTATGGTTAAATGTTTAATATAATGTATGAGTTACTTTCATTAATTTTAACATCATAGGAAAGATTAAAAAGATTGAAATGAAAAATACTTCACTTGGTTAAATGTTTAATAAATTTATTAGTGACATGTTAGGGATTTTGAAAAAGGATGAAAAAAGATTGATATGAAAAATGTATTTATGTTTAAATGTCTAAATATTTAAATGTTTAAATGTTAGCTCATTTTTATGTTTAAATGTTTAAATGTTTAAATGTTTAAATTTATTTACGTTAGCTCATATTTATGTTAAAATGTTTGATATGAAAAAAGATTGATATGAAAAATTTATTAGTAACATGTTAGGAATTATGGTTATTATTAGTAATATGGTTAAATGTGTAATATGATGTATAAGTTACTTTCATTACTTTTAATATCGTAGGAATGATTAAAAAGATTGAAATGAAAAATACCTCACTTGGTTAAATGTTTAAATTTATGTTTAAATGTTTAAATTTTATTAGTGACATGTTAGCTCATGTTTATTTTTAAATGTTTAAATATTTAAATTTATGTTTAAATGTTTAAATTTATTTATATTAGCTCATATTTATGTTTAAATGTTTAAATATTTAAATTTATATTTAAATGTTTAATAAATTTATTAGTAACATGTTAGGAACTATGGTTATTAATAGTAATATGGTTAAATGTTTAATATGATGTATGAGTTACTTTCATTAATTTTAATATCTTAGGGAATATTAAAATGTTTGATATGAAAAAAGATTGATATGAAAAATTTATTAGTAACATGTTAGGAATTATTGTTATTATTAGTAATATGGTTAAATTTGTAATATGATGTATAAGTTACTCTCATTACTTTTAATATCATAGGAATGATTAAAAAGATTGAAATGAAAAATACCTCACTTGGTTAAATGTTTAACAAAGTTATTAGTGACGTTAATGTTAGCTCATATTAGTTGAAATGTTTAAATGTTTAAATTTATGTTTAAATATTTAAATTTATTTATGTTAGCTCATATTTATATTAAAATGTTTTATATGAAAAAAGATGTATATGAAAAATTTATTAGTAACATGTTAGGAATTATGGTTATTATTAGTAATATGGTTATTATTAGAATAATTGCGAATAAAAATGTTAGGAAATTATGCAATTTATAACCCAAACAAAAATGTTCCATGTGTGTAGGTATCATTTGTGGCCATATGGATCCGAATCCCCCCTGGATACTTTTATGAGTTCACTTGATGGGAATGATGAAGTAGAGAATGTTGAGCGTAGTAACCGAAGTGTGCCTACTAATACCCACTTGAAACCTCCACCATATCATACTCCACCAAACTATCTGTGAGACCCAGAGTTTTGTTGTACTTGCTTAATGAACATTATGCCTGTTGGGTTGGAAAATTTTATTTTAATATCTGCCAACCTACAACTGCCATATCGCCCAAGTTATTGATTTATTCAACTTTAGATCCAAAAAATAGATTTCCTAAAGTTGTGTAACAAGATAAGCCTTCAATTCCTTGAAACTTCAACAAAAGCGATTCTCAAATACGTTCAGATTATTGAACCTTTATGATAGTTCTGTAATTTACTAAATTGATCCTTAATATAATCAAGGGCTAGTAAACTGACCAACGATTATATTTAGGATTTCAGTTTATGATTAGAGGCCCAGGTATTCGATTATTAATACAATAGGTTGAAGTTTTGAGGTAGTATTGAATAAAAAAAAGGGGGGGAGAAGGGGATTAAAATTTTCACACGCGTGAACCCCCCCCCCCCCATGCCTGCTTCTTCTTCCTCTGTCAGGCGTGCCTGACACCCTCCCTCTCTCTGTCCTTTCTTCTGCTTCCTCCACCATTCGCAAACCTCAAGCTCCATTGCCTTCTCTTCTCTGTTCCTCGTTGCCACGCCGCGCCTCAGGCCTGACCGGCCCCAGGCAACGCCCACCAGGCGCCGGCGTCTTCCCCTGAGCGTGGCCGAATCCATTTCAGCGCAGAACCGACCGAACACCGGTGGATTTCGCACATGCAGGTGAGAATTCGAGCAACCTTACCTCTATAAAATGAATCCTTGCTTGAATTCCCTTCAATTCGTGCTAATCGTGCCTAAATCCTTCAAAAATGTGAGTTACGGTTTTGGGTTTGGTGGTGTTCGAACCTCACGCAAAGGCAGCCGGATTTCTGGGTGTGTGGACTTCGAATTTAGCTTCAATGCTAGCCAATTTGCACGCATATAGCTTCGATTCGAGGTGGCTAAACCTTTAATCCTTCCTATTTTAAGGATTTCGAATAATTAGTTTATGAATCAGTTTACTGAATTGGTAGATTGGATTGTTGTTGTATAAATTCGATTGTATGTGTGGACAAACAAATGAATACTTCATAAGTTGGTCTCAAGATAGATTTTTGAGTCTTTATGAAGTTTCAAGACAAGTGCTGATGTTTTTGAATGGTAGCAAGTTTGGGAACATTTTAAGCCTTTAGTTTATCCTCACACCCATCTTGAGTTAAAATGAAATTTTTAAACGAATCTAGCTTGCATTTATTGCCAACTAAGTATCTAAGTTTCAAATGGGTTTCGATTTACGATTTACCAAGCTCATTACGTTTATAATAAGCTTTTAGTTAAAATCGAAGTTGTTCCTCGAATTAGTAAACGTATTATGTTATCAAGAAGCCTTTAAGCTAAAATGGAATCGTTTTACGAACTAGCTATCATTTTACGTTCTTTAGAAGCTTTTAAGTTAGAAATGAAGTTGTTTTGCGAATTAATAGACGTATTATGTTTGAGAGAAACTTTCTAAGTTATACACAAAGTCGTTTTATGATTTAGTAAACTTATTACGTTTATACGAAGCTTTTAAGTTAGAAGTAAAATCGTTTTACGATTTAACAAACTTATTACGTTTATACGAAGCATTTAAGTTGGAAACGAAGTTGTTTTACGAATTCGTAAAAGTATTGTACAAAGTTAGTTTACACGTTAGCAAATTTATTTCGATTATGAAAAACTTTTGAACTACTGATTTATGAATTAGTAAACTTGGTTTATATCAAATTTCTTCTTTTACGTTTAAAAGATTGAAACGATCTGAAAAAGGGCAATTGGAGTTGTGTATGTGAATCCTAGCTTTGAAGTGCATGCTAGTACTTACCCAAGTTTTGAATCTTGAGTTAGTATACTCACCATGTTTTAAGAGGCCTTTCTCGTTGTTTTCATAACGCTAAAGTTGTAAGAAAATTACGTTTTCAGGTTTTAAGTTCATAAAACCTATATTTGAATAAGTATAAGCATGTTTGTCTATTAAGTATGTATGTGTATGTAAGTATTTATGTGTAAGAATGTTATAAGTTCCTAAGATATATATATATATATATATATATATATATATATATATATATATGAATAAGTATAAGTATGTATGTGTACGAATGATTATCTTTATGTCTATGTATATGTAAGACCCGCCATCGTTATTGTTATGTTAAGTTGCCTGTATTACCCTTTTTATGTTATAAAATCGTATTTTAGTAACTATATGAGTTAAATGATTATCGATTTGCTTTTGGAAGTTATAATTTTATTAAAAGGAATTATTATTTCTATTATTGATTTCAAAGTTAATTCGTGTCATTTATGCCTTTAAATTATATTGATAGTTTAATCTAGTCGTTAAATGACTAATTTCATTTAAAATAACGACTATTTGATTGATGTTATTATTGACGTTACTTATTTATAAAATGTTTGAATCGGTGCTAAACTGAGTTTTTAAAATCATTTTCCATTTTACTTAATCGATTTCCAACGTTTAAACTGAAATGTTCGTCATGGGTCGTTTCAACCCGAGTTTAGCCTAACCACTAACGAGTACGGGACCAGGAATCAGTTGAATGATGTTATTAAGCCCAAAAAAAAAAGGGAGGAAAAAAGAAACAAAAGGGGGGGGAGGCTCTCGGGCCTGAGAACCCGAAACCAAACCCCGACCCCCTCTCTCTCTCTAACCCACGCTCTCTCTCACTCTCGCGTCTCTCTCTACCTCGCCCTCTCTCTCACTGGCGTCCGACCACCTGGCACCGCCGCCGGCCAGCACGCGTCACCGGCGAGAGAAAGGGACGAACGGTTTCCTACCCACGCGTCCCAGCCACCGAGTCCACCACCAATTCGCGTCCACTTCGCACAATCCCTCACCCACGCGTCTACCCGCCCAGGACCGGCCGTCCACCTGCCGGAAATCGACGACCCACCTCCCTTCTAACCTCTTCTATAAATTAGAACCAAGAATCAAGCCTCAATCTGCCTGAAACATCATCAAATCGAAGGCTAGGGTTTCGGGTTTTTGAAGGGGCGACTCGGGTTCGAGTTTAGAGGGATTTGGGGTCAAATTGAGTCCGTTTTTGCAAGGGTCAAGCATGGATTGGGTTGGTTTGTGCTTCAGTAAGTCAGGGCCAGGGAATCGAATTTTCTAGCACTGCCCAGCAGCCTTCGAACGAATCCTTAGCTTGAAATCGAGGTGGGTGTTCTTCGCCTCCTAAATTAGTATTAATTTCGAAAATGTTTTCAGTAGATTGATATTGCATGTCAAGTTAGGGTTAGTTAGATTCATTAGAAATGTCAAGAAATGGGTTGTGCATGCTTAGATTCAAGCTATTCAGTTAGTTTAAGCTTAAATTTGTAAATCGATCCAAGTTATGTGCGTGTAAAGGGAACCATGCGTGAATTGGACTTGAATGAAAACCATGTATGAAAAGAGATTAATTTGAAGTTATAAAGGTGTAGTTAGCTTGAATTTGATTAGAGTAAGTTAAGGTTTAAAAAGAATTAAAAACGAAGTTAGTTTAGTATGCTTAGCTTCGATTCGAGTTAAGCTAACTAATGCTTGTGGTTGAATTAAACTTGAAGTTATTGAGATATGTTTAGTTTCATTCAAAGTACGTTCATGCTTAGGAAAGTTTCCTTTAAAATGCATCGTATATGTCAGATTTGAATCATGTTTGGTTTACTTAGTAAAGTGTTGTCAATTGACGACTAAATATGGTTGTATGTGGCTGAAAGGTGCTGTTCGCTCAGGTAAGAGCTTAAACCTCACCCTCTTTTAAATAAGTCTATATGATAACACATTATGACTAATAAATTGATGAAACGAGCTAGTAGTTGGATGGTTTGAGGATAACATTATGAGCGTTTGAGGTCTTGTGTGTACGGTGACAGTGAGGAGGGAGACTGGGTTGTGAATTAACCGCAATCGTGTGGATTGCGAGGCCATGTGTGGCTTAATGTGTTGAATTGATATGATTGATATGAAGTGCTCAAATGTGATATATGTGATATATATGTGCTTAAATGCTTAAATTGCATTATGTGCATAAGAGTGAGTTTTTCAAAGAAGGATTTCATGTTTTAAAATGATAGTGGCCAAAACTATTAATGCATGATGGCCTATTTTAATTAAATGAAAACAGTTTTGGGAGTGAACTCGCTTGAACGGGGGAATCCCTAAAGAGTTTTATAAAAGTGTGAGTTATACGTTGAATGATTTTACGATTTGAAACACAAAGTTATAGCCGTTATGGCCGATATGCTTTAAGTGGCTAAGATAATGTGCTGCGGACAATATGATATGATATGAACGATGTTAACCTAGGGGATAAGTCCGGATAAGCCCTAGAGGCCCTGACGAGGGCTGATGTAACGGTCCGATATGTTATATGTAGCCATCCCGGGAGTAAGAGCTTAAGCGTGAGCGTTAGGTCTCACTATGGGGTCGAGAATAGTTCTCACCCGATCAGCACCCTGTAATGATCTTACGCCAAAAGTATTTTCCTACCAAGATAAGAAAAGCAATTGGCCTATGCCATTTTATATGTTTTAAGGAAAAAGAATGTTTTACGGGCCCAAAGAGGCCAGTTGAATGAAATGAGAAAAGTTATAAGGGTCGGTACGCGACCGATATGAAAGAATATGAGCCTCAAGAGGCTAAAAGAAGAGCTTTTATGAGCCTTAAGAGGCTAAATGAAACATTTTCAAAGAAAGGAAAGAAATTTTTCTTCGCATGCTCTATACTTGAATGATATGTGAATGAAATGCTTACAAGGGTCGTTTTACGACGAATACGAAATGTGAACCTTTTCAAAGGATTGAGAACCTCAAGGTTTCGAAACGCTTTCAAATGTTCAAAGAAAGTTTCTTATGTGAGACATATGCATGCTCTATATGAATGAGTTATGTTTGCAAAGAAAGAAACGAACACCTGGAACTTCAAAGCATGTAAATGTAAAGAATATACGATTCCAAAGTGTACAAGCCTTATAGATTAGAAGTATGTGTTCTCAAGTAAGCATGTGGCCATGTTTGTTTTCATGATGATCATGTGGTGACTCCCTGAAGTACATATTCAACACATAGGTGATAATGCATCCCATGTTATGTTTAGAGTCACATGACATGTAAGTAAGTCTCTAGCATGCCACATTCATTGAAAATAAGAGCCTGTCATGAATCTAAGAACCTATCATGTTTAAGTGTTTACAATCTGTGACATATAGCTTATTAATTATAGCCATAGTGTGACCTAAATGTTCATTAAGTGGATATGTGAGTTATGTTTATGAGAAAGAACGTTATGTGCTTAGCTTCATTGCTTGTCTAAGTGTTTAACTACCTGTAGTCAAGAAGTTTGGTCATTTAAGGACCTAGAAAATGCGTTAAGTGGTCAAAGTGAAGCTTATGGCTAGTGATAGTTCTATAAGAACTTCGTGAATGCCTGTTATAATATTATAGCATGAATACGTGATACGTGATTAATAAAGATATTATTGCCTGCAACGGTTTTGGTTTTAAGGGGGTTGGGGGACACTCACTGAGCGTGTGGTTGCTCATCCCACTACTCTTTCCCCTTTTCCCCCAGGTTTTCTTTATGACAGGATGAAGTTGAATCAGCCGGAATCGATTATTGCTTGCAAGGTGTCAGTTGCGCCTAGTTATGTGTTTAATGAAGTCATGTAAAGTATTTTTAGTTTGTAAATGCTTGTAAACAGTATTCGAGGTTCATGTAACGCATATTGGTTATGAGTCGCTCTGTATGGCTATATGAGCCAACCATCCAGTCAGTTAGATGTCTTTTGATTGAAGTTGGTTATGTTTGGGATGTAAACCCCATACTCCGGTTGTGTGAACCGTTGAGTTGTATCCTTTACTGTTTCTGTATTAATGAACTATTCTGTTTGGTATACTAAGAGCGGGTGGCTCGTCGAGTTATGAACTCCGGCATGTGGCCATTGAGTTATGTTTTAAATGTTTACGCTTCCGTTGATTTACAGGGACTTTTGTAAGGTGTTTAGCCTGGGAACGTTCAGTTTTCAGGGGAAATTCTGTCCGTTTCGTCCCAGAATTTAAGTAAAAAGTTAGGAAAACGTAACGCTTTCAGCCCTAGGGGCTGGGGGTGTTACAGTATAAGTATGTATGTGTACGAATGATTATGTTTATGTCTATGTATATGTGGAGGAGCTACTCTAGAAAATTTAAGCTTATGTCTAAGACCTAGGGATGGTGGCTTAGTTCCCGTCTGGTATCGCGTATGTTATGCTAAGATAGATTCAGGGATGGTGGTTTGATTCCCGCCTGAAGTCTAAGTATGAAAATTACGTCTTAGCATAGTATGAAGTCTGTCCGAATAGGCGTATGTTGCCGCTCGAGTTTGGCCGACTCGGGCTGGCAGTAACAAAGTACCTCTAAGAGTCTAGTCTCCTCATTTACGTGAATAAGTTACTACGTATGTTTTCGGTAAGTGAAACTTAAAACCCCTTTTATGCTATGTTTATGGGTTTACGTAATTTTATTAGCAATACGGTTTCTACTAAAGTTAAGCTTTTTGGTATGACTATTCCTTCACTTGGTTTATGGTTCGAATATGATGTATTATGTGTACGCTCTTCAACTAAAATGAATTACGAAAGGCTTTCGTAAGTTAATATGTATTTTAAGTATGTTTTGGGAGAGAGGGTTTACTCACTGAGTGGTGGTTGCTCATTCCCATTACTTTTCCCCTTTTACCCCAGATCCACAGGTATGTGACTGATGCGTGGAGCGCCCAGAGTGGACTTGCTTGGACTGTATTGCTGTGTTTATGATATCGTTATGTAATGTCGACTATGTTTGTAAGGTTATGTAATTATTTATCTTCTTATAAGGTTTATGAAAAATAGAAAGCTCTGTATACTCCGGGCGTGTGGCCCGTAGAGTTGTGGACTCCGGCGTGTAGCCGTTGAGCTGTTGGTGATATTTAGTACCTTTTTGTAATGCAAGGGTGTAATGTAAGGCTTTAAGCTTAGGAAACGGTCATTTTTTAGGGGAAACTCTGTCCGTTTCACCCCATAAATTAAGTAAGAAGTGAGAAAATGTAACGCTTCTGACCCTAGGGGCTGGGGGTGTTACACTATCCTTACCACCCACATTATTACCACCCGCCTTATTACCCACTACCCCCACCTAATTATGCCTCGAGTGCAAGCAACTCTACACCCTCATCAACACCAACCGGATCAATTGCAACTGTAAGGCCACCTCATACTAGTAATGATCCTACTAATGATTAGTTGGAAGGGGATGATGTAGAGGGGAGTAGTGTAGGGGTCAAAAAATGGTCAATGGAAGAGGATAAACGGTTGATCACTAATTGGATTAACATAAGTGTTGATCCTGTTACCGAAACCGACCAAAAGTAAACATCTTTTTGGGGGTAAGGTGGCAACTAACTTTAACACACATGCCCCAAAAGGAGCTATGCGGAGAACGGGGAAGACTTGCAATGCTCGTTGGAATCGAGGTTATCCATTAGTGAACAAGTTGGTCGAAATCATGGATGAAATGGAACGTAATAATGTGAGTGCGTCAAGTATGGAAGATATTATGAATCGTGCTCATGAGACGTTTCTTAAAAGGGTGGGGAGGAAATTTGATTTAGAGCATTGGTACTATTTGCTTAAGGATCAGCCCAAATGGAGGACATTTTATGATACTCTAGATGGATGACAGTCGAAACGACCAAAAGTCAATGAGATGGGAGGATATTCTAGCCCCTCTACCCCCGCTGATGAAGAGCTTGAAGTTGAAATTGATGGATTTGTCCGCCCCGTTGGGAGGAAAGATGCAAAGAGAAAACTCCAGCAAAAGGCAAACAATGTTGTGATTGATTTGGTGACAAATCACTTTTCTACAATGGGTTCCATAGCTAATGAAAAAGTTGAAATATTCCATAACTTGGTAACCGTAGTTGATAAGAAGGCAACTGCAGCTCAGGAAGTAGTTCGCCTTAAAGCTGAGGCTAAAAAATGCAAGGACATCAAGGCCGAGTTGGAGTTGAGGAAGCAAGCCCTTAAGGAGAGGCAATATGACGACCAGTTAATGTTGATGGACCTTTCAGCCCTGTCTGAAGAAGATGCTTCTTACTTCAGAATGATGAAGGAAGAAATTAGACGGAAAAGAATGGGAAATCCTCCCCAAAATTAGTAGTCTATCATCCTCTAGCTATTTAGATGAACCTTTCTTATTTAAATTAGTGTATTCGCCTCTAGTTATGTTTTGTCACTTGTAACGAATCGTTTATGCAATGAATAGTTTATGTTTTCTCAGTTGTATCCATTTAAATTAGTTATGAAATGAAAGTTTATGTTTTGTTAATTGGAACCACTTGTGTTTAACTTATGTTTTGTTACTTCTAGTTCTTTCAATTTGTAATTTACTTATGTTCGTGTTCTTCTTAATTAATGAATATGTGCACAGGTGCTCAACAATGGAAAATAAGAATGCAAATTTGACACCTCTTGTACAAGATTCATCTTCCTCGGGCTCCTTGCACATGTCCTCCTCATCATCATCAGATGGTCTAAGCTTCATACTAGAAGATTCCGATAAAGAGATTATGCCCATTGTGGAAGATTTACTTAATGATGAGACTGACAACCAAGATATGACATTCCTTCTAAAGGTTTTGCAAGCTGCAAAAGATTTGAGACCTTTATCCTCCTTGCCTCGAGCAAAGAGAAGATTTATAAGGGGAGATTGATAAGAAGCGCATCAGCATTTATTCAAAGACTACTTTGCAGAGGATTCCATTTACAATGAGCAACATTTTCGCTGAAGACTTAGAATGCGCAAGCATCTATTTATTCGTATAATTGAGCCACCAGGAAATCATTCTGATTACTTTCAGTTGAAGTATGACGCAGTTGGGAACCGCGGGTTGACGCCATTGACCAAGTGCACCGCAGCCTCGATGATGCTTGCTTACGGTATATCTGTCGATTGCATCGACGAATACTTGAAGATCGGTGAAAGCATATCACTGCAGTGCTTGAAAAAGTTTGCTAAAAGTGTCATTGCAGTATTTGGAGAAGAGTATTTAAGGAAACCAACCCAAGCTGATGTTGATCGTCTCTTGGCTGTAAGTAATGAGCGTGACTTTCCTGGTATGTTGGGAAGCATCGATTGTATATATTGGGAGTGGAAGAACTATCCGACAGCTTGGAAAGCAGCATTTGCTAAAAGGGTCTATAAGGTGCCGACAATCACTCTTGAGGCAGTTGCGTCATATGATCTATGGATATGGCATGCCTTCTTCGGAATGCCTGGAAGTATTAACGATATAAACGTCCTTGACTATTCTCCAGTGTTCGATGAGCTGTATCAAGATCGTGCTCCAAAATGCGAGTACATCATCAATGGTCACGAGTACAAAATCGGATACTTTCTATCAGATGGTATTTATCCGAAATGGACAACTTTTGTGAAAACCATCCCGCTTCCGCAAGGTCCAAAGGAAAAACTATTTGCTCAACATCAAGAGGCAGTTAGGAAGGATGTTGAGCGAGCCTTTGGTGTGTTACAAGCTCGCTTTGCCATAGTTCGTGGCCCTGCTTGGTACATGAACGAGAAAGTAATGTCGTTGATAATGAAAGCATGTGTAATGCTCCACAATATGATTGTTGAGGATGAGCGAGATTCGTACGACCTTGTGTTCGATTATGAGCAACTGGATGGTACTACCCCAGAGCCGACTGTTCGACGTAACGTTCATCTGTGCTTTGAGACTTACTTACGTAGAACAATGGAAGTTTGAGAACCCCAAACGCATGCGCGTCTCCAAACAGATTTGGTTGAAGAAATGTGGAACCGACATAGAGGTAAGTCGTAAATGACATCTTGTAGTGTAATTTTTAAGTTGAACTATTGTATTTGTATTACTAATTTTTTTATTGCAACTATTGTATGGTTTTTTTTTTTAATTTTATTGCAAACAGACGTATTGTGTTCTTCTATTTTTTTTAAATCAAGCTTTTATTATTTTAGTTTTTTTATTTAAGTTTGATATCATGCTCCCAAAAAAAATTCATTACTATAGGTCAATTATTCAATTTTTGAAAAAATATCATCATAAGTAATCTACAATTATACATACAAATCCAAATTGGTAATCTACAATTATACATACAAATACATTATGTGAAAGTCTTTTTTTATAAAAAAATTCATTATTATAGATGAATTATTCAATTTTTATAGAAAATATCGTTATAAGTAATCTGCAATTATTCACACAAATACACAAAATAAAAGTCTACAACCAAATAAATATGTTTGTGGTAGGGTTCATATGCATTATTTTATTTGGTGATCCAAGGGATGTAGAGAAGAGAAAAAAAGGTTGGATTGTGGGGTGATGTGGAGGGTGTGGGTCCCCACTTGTGATCCAAATTTTTGGATCACCAATGCAGATGCTCTTAGGGTCTGACTGTAACAATGACATCAAATTTTGTTCTCAACGGGGGGAAAAACTTACTAGTAAAAACCAATACCAAAATCATCACATGTTGGAAATCTAACACCTAACTTTCAAATCGTACCATATTAGTCAATTGAATTCATCATATGCAATCATCAACTTAAAATTACTCATATTAAGGTATTTAAAATTTTAAATTTAGTTGTCCATGAAAATTTAAAATATCAATTCTTTTTGTTACTTTCTAAGAAATTAAGCTTACCTAGCGAAATCACACAAAAAAATGCTCTCTAAAATTTAATAAAATGATTTATCCGTTTATTTCAAAACTTATTTTTTTTTTAAATTCTTTCTAGATATTTCATGACACGTTATCTTTCTTTAGGTAAACACCAGTGATATTGTATTTCAAATGTAAGAATACCTGAATCGTATGTTGTAATTTGCTCATGGCATGCCCTAAGGTAAAAGAAGCCAAAATCAACCAAAAGCAATATACATGAGTAAGAATTAGCTTACCACGATCCTTCACCAATTCAAAACAATCTTTAGATATTTGCTAATAAATTCTAATGTTTCTTTCCAGCCAACAAAAATACATCATCACAATGGTAGCGACATATAACATATATCATATTCTTCTGTGTTTTTTTGCTGCCTCTAAACTATAACATAAAATTCTGCTAGCAACCCAATCAACAATCTAGTAGCTATATTTGTTAAACCTTAGCAAGACCTGAGTACTAACTGTTTTAGTAAATTCACACTAGAAAAACAAAATTTTCATCAGTCACATGCCCATTCAAGCATAGGAGACAATTAACCAACCTGAGCTTGTGCATTCTATCTTTGGTTAGCAATCCATGATGCATTGCCAACCAAGTGACAAAGGCACATCTAGATTTCCTTGTCAGATGCCAAATCCTAGCAGGCAGTAGCAGCACATAGTTGGCGCATAAATGTGATCTTTATAAGGCTGCATCAATAGAGAACCCTAAAAACTAAGCTAACCTACTTAATAACCTAGCTTAATTACACAAATTAGGGAAGGGGATTTACATAGACCCCGAATTCGCAAACTTGGCATAGTCGTGCCATGTGGCATAGGCAAACCACTTCAAATTTCTAGATTTGGGCAAATTTGTAGGGCACGCCAAAAATATAGTAGGGCAAGCACAGCCATGCCACTTACCACAAGCAACCCGTGCCAAATTATGTCAAGTCAAATTTGTCCAGCTCTAAGTCAGATAGCCCAAATGCATTATGGTCGTTTGCCCACTAGTATTCCTTGTTGCAACACATTAAATCAACTAACCTAAGGTCGGACAAACAAACCTAATTATCCGCCCAATTGTATGATATAAATTGCACAAATTAGTTGTTTGATCTAGTAAATCAACTTTTTGCAATAAGATTTTTTGTCCGACTAACCAATTTGAAAAGCCTCAAATCACATGATTTTTGGAATTAGCAATTTATCTCACTTTTTTTTTACATACAGTTAATTGTACCAAATATAATCTAGAAAACAAATCATGCAAACACCAAATGTAAATAGTTAATTTAAACAACTAACAACTAACGACGTATATAAATAGCTAATAGGTAATAAATGTTTGTCAAACATCTCCTATATGTGCAATAATAAGCAGTTTTAATGGTCTGTTCGTTTTAGCACTTGCCCAACCACAACTGCTTTCAACCACTTCTAAGTGCTTCCAACTACAAACCACTAATTTCAACCGCTCTTAACTATTTTCAATAGCTTCTAACTATTCTCACGGGCTCCTACCACTTCTAACTGCTTGCAACTACACACAATATTCTAAAAATGCTAATCCAATCACTTCCCAACTGCTCCCAACTACTCCCAACTGCTAACGACTAGTTACAACTACTAACTGCTAATCACAACCCCTTTTAGTCACCAACAACTGTTCTCAACTACTAACCACTCCTTGCAACTGCTGAAATGACCGATCCTAAGTACTATGAATCGTGGTGCACTAATATGCACAAACATATTACATCCAATTCCAGTGAACCAGTTACTTTAGTTGGTATTGTGTTAAGAACTTTGCTTCTTGAGTAAGTGTGTAAAAAGATATGCCTTTCAGGTTTTTTCAAGCAATTAAAGTAGCAATGATAGCTTTCTACGAGATGTTAAGGGTAGAAGTTGGATAAGATATTCATATAATGATATTGACTCCCAGGTTCATTGAGTCAGAGATGACAACCAAAGGCAAATATCTTGCAAAAGATGGTCAAATGATTGTTGATCATCATGTGAGAAATTTAAGCTTCTTACCTTGTTTTCTCATAGCTTGTCAACATTGTTATGCATATTTCACTTCTGTTCAGAAGATTAGTTCCTCCTTAGATCTTGTTGTCACCAAATTCATTCATATATGCATGTTAGTTAATCAGTATTAATTGCAGGCACTAGTAACTAGTAAGTGTATTCCAAGTGCCTAAAGTAGACAAGTGTGCACAAGCAACAATGAAGAGCGCATTCCGAGGTGAAGGGTATCTAACAGAGCCAGCATGGTGAAGGGTTACCTACAGTTTAGAAACGTTTTCTCCTGCGCTTGTGGAGGTGCTTCTCAGGCTGTTATACTTACCCAAACGTGCGGGTTCATCCATGGTGTCATTAAGTAATGTGACAATCAATCTTCCCCAGTTGAAGGCAATATTATATTGCACCCATCCTCAATGTGCTCACCTGAGATCAAGACTGAGAAGAAATAGCATTTGTACTAAGCAAAGCAAGTTTAGACGGTCTGTTTGTTTTACCATTTGCCCAACCACAACTGCTTTCAACCGCTTCTAATTATTTCCAACTGCTAACCACTAATCTCAACCACTCTTAACTATTTGCAACAACTTCTAACTGTACTCATGAGCTCCTACTACTTCCAACCGCTTGCAACTGCACACATTATTCTACAAATGCCAATCCAATCACTTGCCAACTGCTCCCAACTACTCCCAACTGCTTCAAACTGTTAACGATTGGTTACAACTACTAACTGCTAATCACAACTGCTCTCAACCACTAACAACCTTTCTCAACTACTAACTGCTCCTTGCAACTGCTGAAACGACCGACCCCAAGTACTATGAATTGTGGTGCACTGATATGCACAACCATATTACATCCAATTCCAGTGAACCAGTTACTTTAGTTGGTATTGTGTTAAGAACTTTGCTTCTTGAGTCGATATAAGTGTGTAAGAAGGTACGCCTTCCGGCTTTTTTCAGGTGAGTAAACAGCAATGATAGCTTTCTACGAGATGTTAAGGGCAGAAGTTGGATCAGATATTCATATAACGATAGTGACTCCTAGGTTCATTGAGTTAGAGATGATGACCAAAAGCAAATATCTTCCAAAAGATGGTCAAACGATCATTGATCAGCATGTGAGAAATTTAAGCTTTTACCTTGTTTTCTCATAGCTTGTCAACAATTTATGCATATTTCACTTCTGTTCAGAAGATTAGTTCCTCCTTAGATCTTGTTGTCACCAAATTTATTCAAATATGCACGTTAGTTAATCAGTATTAATTGGAGGCACTAGTAACTAGTAAGTGTTTTCCAAGTGGCTAGAGCAGATAGGTGTGCACAACAACAGTGAAGAGTGCATTTCAAGGTGAAGGGTATCTAACAAAACCAGCATGCATGGTGAAGGGTTACCTACTGTCTTGAAATGTTTTCCCCTGCGCTTGTGGAGGTGCTTCTCAGGTTGTTATACTTACCAAACATGCGGGTTAATCCATCACGTCGTTGAGTAATGTGACATTCAATCTTCCCCGATTGAAGGCAATATTATATTGCACCCATCCTCAATGCGCTCACCTAATATCAAGACTGAGAAGAAATAGCATTTGTACTGAGCAAAGCAAGTTTAGATCCTGTATGCGAAGAAAATGTTAAATTTCAATGTTTCTTATATGCTGATATGCCTTTTCCAGCCTTCCGCATCATTGTCAGTCTATGACTGGATCGGGTGTACCATTTGACTTATGTTTTTATGTCGTGGTCTGCTTCTGCTATGAGAATGACAGTCGAATCTAATAATAAGGTAGTATTTCGTTAGACGGAAAATAGTTTTCCCGAAAAACCATTTTGCATGGAAAATATTTTGCAAGTAAAACTGTTTTTCATGCTCATTTTTCGCTGTTTGTTAGAAGATAAATCATTTTCCATGAAAAAAGAAAAATGGCAACTAAGTTGTTTAAATTGAAAAAAATACCGACTGAATGGTTGTAGTAGAGATAAATGTTGACCAAATGAAGGAATTTCGAGCGTGAAATTCATATTTGAGTTTTTTTAATACTTCCTCTCAAATAATCAAGTTTCGATCTAAATCGTTGAAATCGTTTTAGTGATAAAAAAAACATTTGCTCAATTGTTTAAGTCTCGAAAAATGTCGATTGAATTGTTGTAGCACAGAAAAATGTTGAGCAAATAAAGGAATGTCGTGTTGCAAATCTGGATTTGAACTATTTTAATCATTCCTATCTGATGATCAAGTTTCGCTCTAGACTATTGAAATTGTTCTAGTGGTGAAAAATATTAACTGCACTGTTAATGGGGCCAAAAATATCAATTGGATTGTTGTTGCGGAAAAAAATATTGGCCTAATGAAAGAATATCGAGCTCAAAATCTGAATTTGAGCCTATTTTAATATTTTCTATTTGACGAGCAAATTTCGATCCAAACCGTTGAAATTGTTTTAGTGGCAAAAAATTGCGATTAAATTGTCCTGGTGAAAATAAATTTGATCAAATGAAAGAAATTTGAGCTTCAAATTTGGACTTGAGTTTATTTTAATATTTCCCATCAGATAGTCAAGTTTCGATCCCAAATATTTAAGTCGAATTTTGCACTTTAATTTCAGCAAACTATATCGTCAAAGAGTTGAAAGAAGAAAATCAACTTCCTACCTCCTTAAAAAAGAAATCATTTTTCTCAATTGGTGGGAAAATCATTTTCCTTGGAAAATATTTTTTCATCCTTTATTGTGCCAAACAACGAAAAATTAGAAAACTATTTTCTGCAAAAATTATTTTGCCCCCAATCAAACAATACCTAAAAGAACCCTCAATTTCATTTAATGCAAATGCTAGCATGACGAGATTCTACAAATGGGCTCAAATTTCATGCCAATATCACCCCCATTTTGTTGAAACTCCTTACCTGTAGTGACAAAGCCTGCTACTTTTTGTTTGCTCATGATGCTGAAATGACAGAGCCTATGACACACCCTTTCTAACTCCTATTAGTTTTATATGCCCCGCAAAACCTTATACAAAAACTAGTTCAGGTTAGGCATCACCCGCCCCATATCCAAATTTTTTTTAGGGTAAAATAATTTGTTGAGTAGAGTTTTGAATTTTGAACATTAGTAATTAGTTTTGAAAAAAAGGTCCCATACCCCAACCCATCCTCAAGGACCCCAACTATGTAATGCATCCATTTGTGTCGCTCATTTACTATGCTGATACATAAAGTCATGTGACTCATGTCTCACAAACCTAAAATCCTAGCTCATTTGATGTGTCCCTCAGTACCTCATTTTAGTCATTTCTAGAATGTAGTTTTTGTTTATAAGTTAAGTATGAACAATTGCACATAATCCAATAGGTATTGTGTTTCTTTAGAACAATTTGTCTAGTTGAATTTAGTTTTATGAATTTCTTTAAATAAAAGAAAATATCATAGACAATGGGTGTTATATTTTAATATCTATATATACCTTAATAAAATATGAAATACTTGAAATACCCCGGTGGGTATGGGTATGGGTATGGGTATGGGTATGGGTATGGGTATGGAGATAGATTTTGAAAGCTCAATGGGTATGTGTGTAGGTATGGGGATGACTTTTGAAAATAGGTGTGGGTACGGGTGCAACTTTACCTACCGCATATCCATCCCACGCTAATCCCTACGTGCAACTAGTTTATGGCCTCTTCTCTTTGCTTTTTTTGTTTTTTTAATTTTAATTGGTATTTTATTCTTTATTTTGAGAGAAAATTATGTTTTATGGAGTGGTTCTATGGGTATTATTTTATTTGATGAGTCAAAGTTGTGAGTCTTACATTAAAAGAACGAAAATTTTAGAGCCAAAAAATTGGCTCATAGGGTGACGTGGATGCGGCAAACCTACAATTATGAGCCAAATTTTTGGCTCACACTACACTTGCTTAAAAAGAGTCAATAAAGGGTAGGATCTATATCAAGTCGGCCCGTTTACATCATGCTAATAGCTTAAGTTTGGTTGGCCTATTAACAGCTCGTCTGATAACTCAATATTCTTAGCTATTAGCTTTCTTGAAGCTCACAATGAGTTTGTTAATATGTTTTGATGAAAGACAAAAAAAGATTAATCAATTGACATATTCATCATGTTATATTTGAATTATATTAATTTTTATATTGTTTAAATATGTTATGATTCCAAGTGGATATTGGCTGGCTAGTACATATAACTTAATTGATTTGATATAAGTTGTCGCAATATCTTGAGATGATTTAGCATTCAAATTTGAATATGTTATCTTTATGATATTATATTATGTGATTCAAATTTGAATATGAGATTATGATTCTCTATATATCAATACTTTTGAAAAGCCATGATTTGCCTAAATTTGTTATTATCTTTTGTTATTATATTGTGAAAGATTGTGTTGCAAAAATCCAGCTTCTAAATTATTCTCTCATTCAAGATCTTCAACAAAAAAAAAGGAAACTAGCCGTTGGAGACTAAAAGAAAAATGTCAAGCAAAACTATGAATTTCAAGGGCTTGAAGGACTGGGTTCAAGGCCTTGAAACGATATGAAAAATTGACTTTCCAAGATTAATGCAACAACCACTTACCAAATGTTCCTTTAAGCTCTCCAGCATCTCTTGGCTATAAAAATGAGAGGAATTTACAGTTGGAAGACACACAAGAACAAGCACAAACGACAATACTTACTTGCATTCATTGAGCCTTGATTTGCTATTCGTTCAATTAAGTTGTATTGTTCAAAGTTGTAATTGGGTGGGAGTATAGAGTTGATGGGTCAATTCTACCAAACCTTGTTAAGGGTGTCAACTTGTGACTTGGAATTTAGAGTATGTGTGCTCTAAGGCTGTAACTATCCCTTTTAATAAAATTGGGTTAATCTTACTAGAGTTAGGGAACTCTAGGCAGGGACTAAGCCTGGTTGAGGCTAACGTCGTTAAAAAATACTTGTGTCTTGTCTGCATTTACTTTCCGCAATTCTTTTTTGATTAATTTGTGGCTTTGATCATCATCCTATTCACCCCCTCTAGGATGATTTAACTAGCCAAACTAGGCCAACAATTGGTATCTGAGCTTGTACTATTTTTTAAAGATTTTACTGTCTAATAGTTCAATCCCATGACTACATATGATTTTGACTCTGATTGCCCTCCACTTTTTAAAGGTACTAATTATTTTTTGTGGCAGGAAACAATGGAACTTTATATCAAGCGCAAGGATCTCGATATTTGGGAGATCATGGTTAAAAGTCCAATAGTTATTGGGAAATCGGAATATGAATATACTGAAAATGATTATAAACGGATATCCAAAAATTTTAAAGTTCTACACATTTTATATTGTGCTTTTACTATTAATATTTATGAGTTTATCTCACATTGTAATAGTGCCAAAGAGGTTTGGGAGACTCTTTATTATTTGTATGGTACTAATCAAAATATGGTGTTAAGTGAATTTGTGGCACAACATGAAATGATCATGGATGGAAATATTAAGTAAGGGGAGGATCATCAACTATATGAAGAGCAAGAATATGAAAGTGGTTATCCAATTCAAGGCGTCATAGATAATGATGTCCAACATGCTCAAATTGAGGAGTTGCTTGAAAATGGTGAGAAAAATAAAGATGCTTGTTATTTATTTGTTTTCAAAGTGGTAAGTGTGAGGTAAAATCCATACTTAAATTTTCAAATGATAGTTTATCTCCAAGTTATCACATTTTTTATGATTTAAGTACCACACCAAATTTTCAACTTTCAAAAATTCTTGATTGGGGTGTTAAATTAAGAAAATGGGTCAAATTGAGGAAAAGGAAAATTTTACCTTATTAATCTTACTTCTAACAATTTTGAACACAAGAAAAAGGGTATCAAGATTTAGTCAAAGCACTTCATTTTTGAATTGTGGGAAGTTATTAACTTCTCATTTAGGTACTAATAATGAATTTTCAATAATATTTAATCCTCTTGAAAATTCAAGTGGACAAGAAAAAATTGGAGCTTTGCAATGGCATACAATAATCTACAGTTTTCCAAGAGTAAAAATAAGGTAAGTTCACTTGTTTGGTCCTTGTCCAAATTTTAAGACCCTAAAATACAGTCCAATACCTTGAAAATTAAGCAGAACCTAGGATGTTACTGCCTGTAAATAACTAAAATTCAGGGACTTGTATTCTTGCTAAACACAAGGCGATGTCACATTGCATGATCTACTTTCTATTGGCAGAAACTTGATTTCCAAAATTTTGAATTTTAATTTGCTTTATTATCCTTGGAATGTGAACATGATTAATATTCCATTATATCTTATACTATTACGTCATGTGATTATGCACATATGATCTCAATACTTTTATCCATAATGATTATGCTCCCTACTACTTGCATAGATGATATTGCCCGTTTCTACAAGCGAAAAATTATATTACTTAGTCATTTTTCGATAGCCTTGATTTACTCTTGATTGGGGGAGAATTTTGTTAATGTTACTATTTGTTTATCCCTTATTGTGCAACCTTATGTTGCTTACGAGAATTTTAGGTCAATGATCGTTAGCATATATGATTGATTTTGTTGTTAGTATTTTACCCCTTATATGTTTTATATAAGTGTCATAGATTAAGGGGCGGCATCCTTATATGTCATTCATTTGTTAAGGGGTGGTTATATGTGTTTGTCATAATTTTTATGCTTAAATTTTTCTTTCTCCTTTTGTGCTAACCTTTTGATGAAATACAGAAAGGGAGAGAAGTATTTGGAAAGCCTTTCATGGTGTGTCATTCAAAATTGTAAGGATATGTTATTTTTATTGGGTTTTGTCTCTCATGAAAAAGGAGGAGATTGTTAGCTTTCTTGAGGCTCACAATGAGTTTGTTAATAAGTTTTGATAAAAGACAAAAAGAGATTAATTAACTGAGATATTTATCATGTTATATTTGAATTATATTAATATGTATATTGTTTAAAGATGTTATGATTCTACGCGGATATTATTATGCTAGTACATATTGCTTAATTGATTTGATAGAAGTTGTCATAGTATCTTGAAATGGTTTAGTATTCACATTTGAATATGTTATCTTTATTATATTATATTGTGTGATTCAAATTTGAATATGAGATTATGATTTTCTATATATCAATACTTTTGAAAAAGCCAAGATTTGCGTAAATTTGTTATTATCTTTTGATATTATATTGTCAAAGATTATGTTGCAAAATTCAGCTTCTAGATGATTCTTTTAGTCAAGATCTTCAGCAAAAAAATAAGAAAATTAACCATTGGAGATCCAAAAAAAAAAAAACGTTAAGCAGGACTGTGAATTTTAAGTGCTTGAAGGAATGGGTTCAAGGCTTTGAAACGATATAGAAGATTAATTTTCCTAGATTAATGCAACGGTCACTTACCAAATGTTCCTTCAATCTCTCCAATATCTCTTGGCTACAAAAATGAGAGGAATTTGCATCTGGAAGGCGCACAAGAACGAGCACAAATGGCAATACTTTGTTGCATTCATTGAGCCTTGATTTGCTATTCATTCAATTAGGTTATATTGTTCAAAGTTTTAATTGGGAGACATTATAGAGTTGAAGGGTCAACTCTACCAAACCTTATTGAGGGTCTCGACTTGTAACTTGGAACTTAGAGTAGGTGTACTCTAGAGTTGTAATTATCTCTCCTAATAAAATTGGGTTAATCCTAGAGTTAGGGAACTTTAGGCAGGGGTTAGGCTTGCTTGAGGCTAACCTCGTTAAAAAATACCCGTGTCTTGTCCACATTTACTTTTCATAATTCTTTTTCGATTAATTTGTGCCTTTGATCATCATCATATTTACTCCCCTCTATGGTGATTTAACTAGTTAAACCGGCCTAATATTAATTTATTTTATCATACTCATTTACATGGTATAGTGGGTTAAATTTAGTTATAATAATTTTCATTGAATGAAATTTTTCATGCAAGTTTACTCTATTTTCGTAAGGGCCGAAAAGCAGGATGACTTTGGATCAGCCCCATCAGAGCCGTTTATTTTCTAGAAAAATCTTACCTGACCCACATCATTAATGGATCTGTGTCAGACTAATCAGACTGACTTTTTTAACAGATCGACTATAAACTGACTCAATCCAAGCTATTCTCCACCTTGCTGAGCATCCAACCTTCTAAAATGATTGCTTACATTTTCCCTAGACTAGATTAGATAATAATTAGTTGCCCTGTTAATGCGCCTCGAGAGTGCTCACCATTTTGATTAAGAGGTTCCCTCTTATCTGTCATTTGTGCATCGTGTTACTTGCTAATTAAGTGGTTACTTGGCGTAATGGATCAGCCTTTGTTTCGTTTTCCATTAGCAAATCAAGATCCTCAAATCCACCACATGTTGGAGATCTTACACGTAGGTTCCCATGTTGTGCCCTCGTTACCCCAATTGAATCATTACACATCGACACCTTGAGGTTAAAAGCTTATAGCGGGGATTGAATGTTTAGCTCATTGATATTTAGTAATAAACAAATAATAAAAGGTTATGTACATATTTGAAATATTAAATTGTCCCTTTAAGATTATAAATAATTGACCTTCTAAGTTCCAACATTTTAGGGTGTGTTTGGTAGTAGGGGAAATCATTTTCCGGGATTATAAATAATTGACCTTCTAAGTTCCAACATTTTAGGGTGTGTTTGGTAG
>JACYFF010010365.1:23181143-23210306 GCA_017589665.1 Selenicereus undatus
AAATAATTGACCTTCTAAGTTCCAACATTTTAGGGTGTGTTTGGTAGCAGGGAAAATCATTTTTTCGAAAAATGATTTTTTCATTTTATATCGTTTGGTAAAATAAGGAGTGAAAAATCATTTTTAGGGAAAAATCATTTTCAGGGGAAAATCATTTTACCCCATTTGAAAGAAATTGTTTTCCCTTGAAAAAGTAGGGAGAACGATTTTCCAAACCCAATTTTCGTTGCCCAATTTTATCTCTCGTTCTATTTTCTTTTAATTGTGCCTAGAATCACTCTATTTTCATTTTTATTTTGTCTCTTATTCTTCCCCTCTTCTTCATGTTCATCATATTTATCGATGATTTCCATTGTTAATCTCTGTAATTATTTCTTCAGTTCTCTGATCTTGTTACAGTTTTCCTTTTGAATAACTTCGTAATATGAGACACTCATCGTCTCTCCGTTCGTCATTTTCTTTAATTTGGATTTAATATCACTCAAAATCAATTGGGTAATCCTTAGAAATAGTGAAAAAATTTAGATTTATTAATGTTGACTCTCTCTTTTGCTCGGTTTGTTACTGGCTATATTTCTTACTGATATTTTGGGTTTGATTTTGAAGAGAAGAGAGAAACAGAATTCGTTAGTTGGGTCAGGTCAGAGTAGTGAGCAGGGAATGGCGCTGATGGTAAAAAGAAATGAAGTGAGGACGGGGGGTTCATTCTATCAAATAGCAAAAAATAAAGTGGAAAGAAAATGATTTTTCATTCTACAAAACAGTTGAAAATGTAAGTGAAAAATTATTTTTTTTGGGAAAATATTTTTCATGGAAAATCATTTTCTGAAAAAATGATTTTCCTCCCTACCAAATACACCCTTAATATCTGCTCATTTTTATATTTAGGTAGTATTTAGTTGGGAGGAAAATGGTTTTCCTGGAAAATCATTTTCTGTGGAGAATGTTTTCTAAGGAAAATTGATTTTCATGTCACATTTTCTGTTGTTTGGTATAAGATAATTAATTTTTCATGAAAAAGAGGAAAACATTAATTGAATTGTTTAAATGACGAAAAATATGGACTGAAGTGGTCGTACTTGAGATAAATGTTGATCAAATGAAGGAATTTTGAGCTCAAAATTTATACTTGAGTTTTTTTTTCAATACTTCCTATCAGATAATTAAGTTTCGATTTAAGCCATTGAAATTATTTTAGTGACAAAAAAGCTCAACTGAATTGTTTAAGTAGTGAAAAATGTCGATTGAATTATCGTGGCGGAGAAAAATGTTGATCAAATGAAAGGATGTCGTGCTCAAAATTTGGATTTGTGCCTACTTTAATATTTCATATCCAATTATTAAATTTCGATCCAAACTATTGAAATTGTTGTAGTGGTGAAAAATATTGACTGTACTGTTTAAGGGGCAAAAAATATCAATTGAATTGTTATTATGGAAAAAATGTTGACCAAATGAAAAAATATCAAGCTCAAAATTTGAATTTGTGCTTATTTTAATATTTTCTATTTGATTATAAAGTTTTAATCCAAGCCATTGAAAGTGTTTTAGTGGCAAGTCGACTGAATTGTTTAATGGCAAAAAATATTGATTAAATTATAGTGGTAGAAATAAATGTTGATCAAATGAAAGAAGTTTTAGCTGAAAATTTAGATTTAAGTTTATTTTAATATTTCACATCGGTAGTCAAGTTTTGATCCAAAATGTTAAAATTGAATTTTGTACCTTAATTTCAACTGATCATATAATCAAAGAGTTGAAGGAAAAAAATCAACTTCCTATCTTCTTAAAAAGGAAATAATTTTTCTCTATTAGGAAAAATATTATTTTGCTTAGAAAATAATTTTTCATTCTTTATTGTGCCAAACAATGAAAATTTTAAAAACTATTTTCTAGAAAAACCATTCTCCCCCCTCCCCCAACCACACACCACCTTAAAGACAACAGGTTGTAACACATGAAATTCCAATAAGACACTGTATTATTTTTATACGGATAAAAATGGGCATCTACTAGCTTTTTATGTCATAATCAACCAGTGGAGTTAGAGCCCAATGGAGGAAAGGGACAACAAGCCCAAATTTAGACCTGCAACCCATAACCTTATGACTTGAAAGTTGTGGCTACTAAGGTTTAAATCTTGGTGTTGATGGTGAAAGGTAATAACCTGACCAAATGAAAGTTATGGCTACTAAGGTTTAATGCTCTCAACATTTGAATTTGGTTCCCAACGTTTTATCTCATAAAAACGTCTACTAAGAAAAATATGTAGTATTTTAAAGAAGTTTTTTCAAAGTAATATGTTTTTAAATTTGCCAACTATATTCCATGATAATCTATTTAATACTCTTTTATTTGGCCAGTATGAGTGGAATACTATCGTTTTCTTTATAAACATTATTGCTACCTGCTACCTGTTTACCTGCTATTGGTAAGTGGTAATTCGTAAATTTAATATGCGGACAATAGTCCCCAAGCAATACAAGGAAGAGTGAAAAGAAAAATGACGTTGTGGACCTTACAAATTGGTTTGGACGTGGGTGCGTATGCTTGAACTTTTAAGGGGTACAACATTTCAACTAACCTTATATGATGGCTGAGAAGCTCACTCAAAGATTTTCACGTATATATCGAATCTCATGTTTTTAATGCATTATCCACTGCAATTTAAAGCTAACCACTCATGGTTAATTGATGAATGGCATTGCCCATTATGGTTCCATCAAAGTGCTCTTTTGATGTTGATCTAGTGTGACTTTTATTAGATTTGATTTAATAAATAGTCATTTAGTTTAAGTATGAAATACATTATTTTTAATATTATATTCAAATTGGTGTAATGTAGGTAAAATTTAATTCATGCCAGATATATAAATCTAAGATTAATGATCAAACTAATGAGTAAGTCTTTAAAAAAAGCAATATTGAAATTTCAAGTCAATCTATTTGACATTTGCATAATTTACAATCAATTGTAAGCTTGTTTAATCTAGATATGGGAACATATTCATTAATTTTCATATTTGATACTTTGGGTGTGTTTGGTAGGGGGGGAAAATCATTTTTCCAGAAAATAATTTTTTTCATTTTACGTTGTTTGGTAAAACAAGGAGGGGAAAATCATTTTACCCCATTTGAAGGAAATTGTTTTCCCTTGAAAAAGTAGGGAAAACGATTTTCCAAGCACAATTTTCGTTGCCTAATTTTGTCTCTCGGTCTATTTTCTTTTAATTGTGCCAAGAATCACTCTATTTTCATTCTCATTTTGTCTCTCATTCTTTCCATCTTCTTCATGTTCATCATGTTCATCGATGATTTTCATCGTTAATCTCTGTAATTTCTTGAGTTCTCTGATTTTGTTACAGTTGCCCTTTTGAAGAACTTCGGAATCTAAGACACTCATCGTCTCCTCGTTCGTTATTTTCTTTAATTTGGATTTAATATCACTCAAAGTCAACTGGGTAATAAGTGGGAATAGTGAAAAAATTGAGATTCATTAATGTTGACTCTCTCTTTTGTTGGGTTTGTTACTGGGTATATTTCTTACTGATGTTTCGGGTTTGATTTTGAAGAGGAGAAATAAACAGAATTCGTTGGTTGGGTCGGGTCAAAGTAGTGAGCAGGGAATGAGGTTGATGGTAAAAAGAAATGAAGTGAGGACGCGGGGTTCATTCTATTAAATAGCAAAAAATAAAATGGAAAGAAAATAATTTTCCATTGTACAAAATAGTTAAAAATCTAAGTGGAAAATCATTTTTCCCGGGAAACTATTTTTCATGGAAAATGATTTTCTGGGAAAATAATTTTTTCCCCTATCAAACACAGCCTTGGTCTATGATTTTTTTGTATGTGGGAACTACATACATAGAGTATTATTGAAATTTCATATATGCTGTCGAACACAAATTTTGTTTAGGAAAATTGGCTCAAAGTAATCTCAACTATGTTTCAAATGTACAAAACAATCTAAAGTATGTTATTTGTGGTAACTATACCAAACTTTTAAACGATTAGTGCATTACATACCCAGTTCGTCAGAACTCAACGTTCAACACTGAAAAGTGTAGAATGCTAAGCTGACATACCCATGGATTTTCTTTTCAAAAAAACAGTTCTAATTATATACCGATGACTGTAAATCTATATAATAGTAGATATGTAAATCAATGAGAGCAAGGTAATTACCCTTTTTCAACTATTTTAGTTTGATTTTACATTTGCACGTTTATAGTTTTAATTTAAATTTCCATGCTTAGGATATTACGTGTGTTGCAAGCGGATATATATTGCACTAATACCTTTAAAATTTTGTATATTTTGGGCAAATACTATATTTTAAATTATTTTACACAATTGACACGTAATTGAGATAATTTTAAACCAAATTTTATTTTTATTTTTCTAGTCCATGGGCTAGCCTGGAGCCCTCGACCCGAACCCGAAATAAACCGAACTTGAAAAACAATCAAATTAGCGGGTCAAACCCACCCCGCACCCGCCCGCTTGACCCGAACATTATATCCTTAGTTTTTTATTTTTCTCTAATTTATCTCTTTTAACAGTAATGGTTAGTCATTTTTATTGAGTATTTTGAAAAGATATTATGTAACTATTGCATCTATTTACAGATTAAACAATAATAACCGTATTTTTTCTTCTCCATTCTCTGAAAATAAAACGTACACAGCTTTTAAATGAAAAGATTTTAAAATAGGTATAAAATTGTGTGGAATAACTATCTAATCTTTTTTAAAAAGTTAATTTAAAAGAACACAAGCATTAAAGATGCGAAATTCATACCATTATATAGTTAGTTAAACAAATCTGTTCAATTTTTTTAAAATTAATTAATTTGTAATAATTTAAAATTTTGATGTTGTAATTGTAAGATAATATCTTGTACTTCTTTTATTTAATTTTATTTGGTTTTCGTTCTGACTAGTCTTGAACTATGATACTAACGGTAAAAAAACGACCAGCCGTATTCGTATTGAGGTTAGTCAATTAATAAAGTTTTACCTAATTGGACATTGGTAAGTTAGTTAATAAAAACATTAAATTATTAAATACATTATTAGCGGTGAAACTGGTACAACCCATTAAAATGCTCTAGACGGGCTGCCCAATAAATGATGGACCCACTATTAACCTTCTTTTAATGTACGGGTCAATCTACCCAAAATCAAGTGGGGCTTAATTCTTTACCCACACATACAAGATGTTCATATATTATAATAAAATGTTTGAATATTTTAATATTCTTTTGAGAAATTACAATTATTATGCATTTTTATTAAATAATTATAATTTTGAGTAATAAATAATTATAATTTTAAAAAAAGAAAAATAACTCACGGAAAAGGCGCTCTAAAGCCGTTGGGTTGATTCGAAACCCATAAAACCGAAATATGCCCGACCCGTATTTTACCCGAACCCGAAATACATCCGAGCCGTATTTTACCCGAACCCGAATATACCCGACCTGTATTTAACCCGTCTTCGCGAACTGACAGGTCTAATTGAAGGGGATCTGGCAGTATCTGACTATGACATTCATCATTTTTAATGTATTGCCTAAGCATCATGGAAAAGGTGAAACTAGAGGACCACTATTGTATTATTTACTAACAAAAATATAACTAATTAGAGCCTTTTATACAAATATACCTAATTACAGCCTTTCATATGCAAAAAGCTGAGAAATGTAGGTGTGTAGGTTTCAGTTCAGCTCAAATGTTCAATGGATCGCTCTCGTGCACAGTACTGCATAGATTTCTTGCAGGGAACCCAGCTAACCATTTACATTCAACGGGACCAAATTGAGAGAAAAGCAATGAAACGAACGTATCAAAACAGGAGGATTCGAGTTGACCCCAAAAAACAGCTGCGGAGTTAATGTATAATTTCGAAGTTCACTAATTTAACTGCCAGGCATTTTTTTCTCTCAATGAAACGAACATATCAAAACTGGAGGATTCGAGTTGACCCGAAAAAACACCTGCGGAGTTAATGTATAATTTCGAAATTCACTAATTTAATTGCCAAGCATTTTTAAAAATTGTATCAGAAATTTAAGTTTTAAATATTTCCTCTAAAAATTTACTATGTCATCTCACAACTAACTGGTTGCCCTGAACTGTAAGTTACCTTATATTAGACAACACTTAATCAAGAATTAGCATCTACCAGAATTAGGCTTTGGCCAGAGACATATGAAGGACCTAAATTCCAGATATTTTATGGATTCATGGTGTCATGCTAGTTAGTAGTAATAAGCATATTCCTGAGGCATCAATCCATGTCGAAACGCAACTAGGACTTGGACATCTAAAATATAGGTACATGAAAAGGCTGTACTTCTGCTCTGTATTTGAACTTCTGGTTAATGTGTAAATCAATGTTGGATATATAACCTAAGTACGTGTATGTATCATTTAGTAAAAGAATACACAAGCCCCTTGAGGCTTTTTCACAAAAACTTCAAACCCTAGTTCTAAAAACAATCACTACTAAAAAATCGGGTTTTTCTGACGGAATTATCCGACGGATTTTTTGTCCGTCTGAACCGCCGACGGATTGCTGACGGAATATCGGAAAAGGTGAAGTGGGCGACGGAATTTCCGACGGAATATAAGTCCGTTGGGATTTCCGACGGAATAACCACAGTCCGTTGGAAATTTCAAATGTTGAATATTTTTGAAATTTCAAAATTTTCAATTTTTTTTAAAAATAAGTGGTCCGAAGGAATTTTCCGTCGGACAACACTTTTTTCTGAATTTTTTTTAAAAAATAAGTGGCCTGACGGTCTGGTCGACAGCTTGTCCGTCGGATCACACCTCTTTAAAAACCCGATTGCTCGAGCAATCGGACACTCCACACACACACACACACACACACAAACCTTTCTCTCTCTTCGACATCACCAGTACCGTCGGCCTTACCGGTGCCTACTGCTCGCCGCCGCGTCCGCCAGGGGCCGCTATCGTCGCCCTCTTCTAGCCATTGTCGCCGCCCTCTGCGGCCGTCTGACACCCTTCGCTCCTCCCTCAAAATCGATCCCCTTCACTGCCTCCACTGGTCGCCGCCACCTCTACCACCCGCCGCCTCCACTGGTCGCTGCATTCAATGTAGCACTAAAGAACTCCTCATCTTTCAATTGAGTAATTCAAACTAAATGTTATTAGAGAGAACATTAAATTGCCATTGAAAGATGAGGAGTTTCTTGGTGTTACATTGAATGTGGCTGATGACAAGCATGTTTCGATCCTGTCAAAAGGTCTTTTACTGAACGATATCATGATTTTGCAGTGGAAAGATGCGTAACTCAACCTAAATTTTCAAAATATTTAAAAAAAATAAATTAAATGTCCGACGGAATTTGCAAATTCTGTCGGAATGGCCGACGGAAATGGCAAATTCCGTCGGAATGGCCGACGGAAATGGCAAATTCCGTCGGACAACCCGGCTCTTCCCCTGCGGATTCTTGCCCCAAAGTACTGGAGGGTCCGATGGAATAGATCCGTCGGACACCCGATATTCGTCGGTTTCCGTCGGCCCGCTTCCCGACGGCTGTCTTTTTCTGTCGGAATGTGTCCGACGGACAGGAGATTTCGTCGGAACCAGCGGGTCTACGGGACTTATTCCTAAGGCCATTTTCCGTTAGATTTTCCATCGGAAAATCCGCCGGAAAAAGTACGTTTTTCAGTAGTGCAACGATGATGGGTAAAAAGTTTGTAAGTGAAAATCACTCTATGTACGACTTGTATCCCTCAGAGGGATCTGGAGCATTATCCACAGTCGTGATTTTCAATGTAGAGAACTATAATTTATGGCAGAAGGCAGTTAGAACCACTCTAAAGGTTAAGAACAAATAAGGGTTTATTGAAGGCACCCTAAAGAAACCAATACTTAAATAAGGAGATGATGCAATGGAGTTGCAAGCTTGGGAGATCACAACCTGTATGATTTGCTCCTCAATACTCAATGTTATCAACACAAAGCTTCGAGCGAGTATTGCATATGTTGAAATAACGGAGCATATATAGAAGAACCTAAAGAAACATTACATGGTTTCCAATGCTCCAAAAATACACCAATTCAAGACTAAGCCAGCTAAATGCAAGCCAGGAGGATTGGAAGCCCTAGAATTTTATTCAAAGCTTATAGGACTATGGAGTGATTTAGAGAATGAGGTGAGGTTTCCACATTGTGCTTATGGCACTGTGAAATGTGGTATGTGTGAGAAGCTTATAAGGATGGTGGATGAAGAAAAGACTCATCAGTTTCTAATGGGTTTGAAAAACGCAGTTCGCTCCAACATTAGGGACTAATTAGTTGCCATTGAACCTTTCCCTTCGCTTGACAAAATCTACAACACAGTACACTAAGAGGAGAATCACAAACATCTCATGACGGACAGAGATGATCAGATAGAGAGTGCAACGGCGTTTGCCATGACTGAAAGACCACACTGACAACAAGTGGCAAAGGAACATGGAAGCATTGCGATAATTCGACCATGAGGAATCAAATTGTTCCGAGGTAATCGAGTACCCACCTGGTTGGGATTCTGTTCACATGGTAGAGCAGGACGTGGAAACAAAGGAAGACGTGGTGGTCGAATTGGAGGCAACAGAGGAAGCGCAGAGTATGAGAAGCCCTTACCATCGCCACTAACCCCCAACCTGCTATTGATGTGAACACGGTAGCCGAAGCATCTTAGGTGACCATTCACGTCCTGAATAGGTGCAAAGGTTCATGAGCCTTATTGACACACTAAAGAGTGGGAGTCAGAAACTTTCAGGTAAACCTACTTGGATGCATAATAGCGGAGCATTGACACATATGATAAGTGATGAAAATTTGCTACTGAAATTTAAAAATATAAGGCCTGTTCTTATTGACCTACCTAATAGTGCTCAAACTGTGTCAACCAAACAAGGAAACCTCAGCCTGGGGGAAAAGCTAAATCTAATTAAAGAGTTTTTTATGCCCAATTTGATTTGTAACCTTGTCTCTATTGCTAGGATTACCATGGACTTAAATTGTTGTGTGACATTCTTTTATGAATGTTATGTTTTACAACAGTGCACTTCGAAGATGCTAATTAAAGTGGGCGACCAAAGAGATGGGGCCTACTTCTACAATGGGGGGCCATTGGAGAGTCAGAGTAATGCACCAAGGATAGGTGAACTTTGGCATAAATGAATAGGGCATCTATCAAGTGAAGTCATGTCTATGTTTGCCAAAGATTTAGGTTATTCAAATAGTGCTAGGAAGAAAAGTGATGTGTGTGATGTTCATTTTCGTGCTAAACAAACTAGAACTCAATTTCATACTAGTGAAAATAAATTTGAAGATTTACTCGAGATTGTTCCTTTCAACATATGGGGACCATTTCAAGTACCCTCTTCATATGGAGTCCATTACTTTCTAACTTTGGTTGATGATGCTAGTCAAACAGTCTAGTTGTATTTGATGAAGGAAAATAGTGAAGCATGACCTCTTCTAAATTGGTTTATTACCATGGCTAAAACTTTGTTTGATAAGCAAGTTAAGCTAGTAAGAACCAATAATAGAACCGAACTTAAATCTAAGCCCATGAAGAGTTTCTCTAGTGAAAGATGCATCACGTATGAAACAAGTTGTGTGGATACTCCACAACAAAATGAAAGAGTAGAGTGCAAGCATCAACATGTCCTAAATGTAGCAGGGACTCTTCAGTTCCAAGTCAAGTCGCCTTTAAATTTTTAGGAGAATGTGTGCTTACTACAACACATTTTATCAGTAGGACACCTACCAAATTCTTGAAGGGAAAAACTTTATGTAAGGTCCTTTTCCATAAAAGACTCTCTTATGATCATCTTAGAGTCTTTGGAAACTTATGCTATGCTCAAAATCGATTAAGGGACATGACAACTTTGCATCACGAAGCAGAAAATATTTTTTGGGCCAAAATTTAGATGTTGGGCATTTAGATTCTTTGAATGAACATAATGGTGTGCAAGAGGCCCAAACCAATCCAAGCCATGAAATTTCTCTAACTGGGTCCGAAGCAAGGGTGAGCTCTCTAACGGGATCCAACACAAGTGAAAGTGCTGCCCGGGATGACGAGATGGGCCGAGTGCCCACTAGTTATAGTATTCAAGTGCTTGCAGCAGAGGAAAAGGGCTTAGATGAGGCTAGCGTGTGAGAAAAACACCAAGCCACTTTAATAACTTTGTTTGCTGCAATGCTCAGTTCATAGTACCCCGTCTCTACTATTGCACCAACTCAAAAGGGATCCTTAGGTATACGTTATCCATTAAAGAATTGTGTCACATGTACAAAATTTTCATCCTCTCACCAACAATTTTAAGCACCATTACTAAAATGGTGGAGCCTAAATTTTATCATGGAGCAGTGTAGGATACCAGGTGGAGGAAAGCCATAGCAGAGGAAATTAACACTTTAGAGAAACATGCAACCTGGACAACTGAAGGTCTCCCGTCAGGCAAGAATCTTATTAGTTGCAAATAGATTTATCAAGTGAAGTACAACTTCAATGGAACTGCTGAACATCATAAAGCACATTTGGTGATTTGAGGTGATCATCAAATTGAAGTCAACTACAATGCTTGGTGGTTCACCTCTCTCATGGAGAAGCAAAAAGTAGATACAACGTCTCTATCCTCAATTGAAGCAGAATACAGATCCGTGGCCTTTGCAATTAGTAAATTGGTTTGGTTAAGATACTGCTTAGCATCCTTGGGTAATTTCTCTGCTCCTGTGAAGTTATTTTGTGACATTCAAGTAGCATCACATATTGAACGCAATCCCATGTACCATGAGAGATCGAAGCACATTGAAATTGATTATCACCTTGTTCGGGAAATGCTTGAAGTAGGCATCCTTACACTCTCTAATGTTAGCACTAAGCAACAACATGTTGATATCTTCGCTAGAGCACCAGGAAAGGCACATTTTTAGTTCTTGAAGCGAGCAAGTTGGGCATTGTTGACTTACATGCTCTAACTTGTGGGGGAGTGTTATGATACCTTTATCTTAATCTCAGTATTATTTTGTAAATATTCAGCTTTCCTATTCTTGGTTGGACTATTTTGTTGTATCTGAGGTGCCAAGCTAGGTTTAATGTGTGGTTGTTGCATAAGCCACGCATATGTGTCGACCTAAGGGTCTTGCAATGGGAAGTAGAGAAACCATTGTCACTACAGCAAATCATTTCAATTACGAACAAAACTTATGAGCGTACGCTTACCTCATCGCAAAAAGTTATACTTTTTACGATGAGACCTTATTCAGGTCGTAGATACACATATTTATTCAGACCGCCATATATTCTCGTAATAGATTATGTCAAACTCGTCGTAAATTCTGGTATTTTTTGTGAAAATATAGCGCGGGACATTTCCCAGTTTTATTTTCACATAAATGACGCTAAACGCGTCGTTTAGGCTTCTAAACTTTGAAAAGGCTACCCCAACAAGCTTAGACCCGAAAGCTCTCACAACCTCTCACCTAGCTCTATGCATGATCGAAGCTTTCGATTCTTCTCTGCCATGGCTGCCCCAACAATAGGCTACAATTGAGGGTTATATGCAGTTGAGAACAAGGTATACACAACCACCATGGTTAGGGTTTGTGATTCCTTTGGTTTTGATACTTGATGGAGACTGGGATTGGTTACGAACCTGCAATTGTAGGGTTTTCGATGGTGGCCACAAGGAAGGTTTGTTTATTTGTTGATGCCAAAGAGTTTGGCTACGTCATTAAATTTCATCCTGACTACTAATTTGATGCTCCCTTCTCTCTATATCTCTGTCTGTGTCTCTCTCTCTCTGTTCTTAGTAGTGAGCTTTAACTATGAATGTTGTGTTCAAGGTAAGAAGTTTGAGTAATTATGAAGCAAGTTTACTAATTTTGAGTAATTGTGAAGCAAGTCCACAAATTTTGAGTAATTTTAAAGCAAGTATGCAAATTTAGGGGTTTTGGGGTAGAAAGATTGTGAAGAACTTCCAATTCCATGGTTTTATTCTAATTCTCGCTCCCATCTATGGATTTATCACTGTTAAATTAATTTTTGTGTGCATTATCTTGTTAAAATTTGAAATTGTGATGACAGAGGAGGAAGACAGAGGTAGGGAATTTGGATGGTGAAGTTCGTCACAATGGACTTTATGCAAGAAAAGATTAATCCCTTGCATCGTAATCTCATCTAAGTTCATCTATCAGAGTACATGTTGGTCACTCTTGTATATACACTGTTGTATATCCTACTGTCACTTATGCTCTCTGCTACTAGTAAAGCACAAACAAGAACCTCCAACTTTTGAGCCTTGGCATCCAAAATCAAGTCAAAAATTTGGGAAAGATTGGCACAAAATTTGGCCACAAAAAGAAAGATTAATATTCTCAATATTCTTAATTCACTACACCTAATTTCGTAAACAGGTTCAAGTTTATGAGATTGTATATGATGTAATCTTCTGATATTTGTCCATTAGCATTCTTTGAGACCATACTTTTTGAATCAAGTCCTTTTTGCCACATATACACGCATGAGTGCATCATACGACAATGATTTTATCATAGAGTTCCCTTGAACACTTCAACAGTATGGAATCCTTATGTCATACGCCCTTTGACGTTATTGTGATCCATTGCACACAGAAAATACTAGTGCAGACATAGGGTAAGAAAGAGTTCAAGGGATGCCAACTATATACTTTATATATGGTAGTCAGACACTGTTTTTAAACTTTTTGACCCCTATAATTACAATGCTTGTTGAGATAGTGCCATGAAGACAAGTAGTTAAGAAATATTATCTTTGAATTTGAATAAATATACTGCATAACCTCCTACACCTAAAATTCAATATTTATTTGATAATATATAAAGCTTATTGGTTAGCTTTGATACTTCAATATATAAAGCTTATTGATTAGTTTGATATTCCAGTATATAAAGCTTATCGGGGTTCATTAATGTGGTCAAAGATGTTGTGTTGTTGGAGGTGATATATGTGCAGCTCTTTCCTACCGTTTCTTTTCCTGAGTGAGAGGTGACATTATTAGTACCTTTATCGCTTACTAAGAGGCATAAGAGCCAATGTATGTGGAACCAAAAACTCACCATCTCTAAATTTCATTCTACTGTCTAAACTTGTGACATTTAGAACCAATGACTAACTTCAGATAAAATTATTATTAATTATTGCTTTAGTTGAAAATTTTTGAAGTAGAATCTATGTTTGTACTTCTTACTAGTTCGTGTCACATATTTCATGTTGTACTGTTTCTTAGTTGCCTTCTTATAGTGGCCATCTTGTTGAGAAATGATTCGTGTTTTCTTATTTGAAGTTTCAATCCTTGGACATTTGTAATGCAAGCAAAAAATTATGCATTTCATGCTCAAGTTCTATTTTATAGAAACAATTATCTCATTTGCTATTCTTTTTCTTTTGTTTTGGGACACTTTACAGAGTTTAGGAAAGTCTAAAATTTGCAATTTTAGAGAGGATTGTTGGAAATGACTTCTTGCCCTGTGGATCTGTTAAAGAAGTGATCTTATTGATACCTTTATTAGTTTCTAACTTTAGTGTTCTTTATCTACTGATGTGTTTTGGGTGGCTATTTTGGCCTTTCTTTTTGCACATGTAATTTCAATTAATACTAATACGCATGTAGTTGCTATGGCTTGAGGCCGTTAGTTTGGGTTTTTTTTTTTGGAAAAAATCTTTTGTTCATTTATGCTTGCATTTCTTTGTTTTCTTTTTCGGTTCTGCTTCTACTTCTTTCCCTTATTACTATATTATTAAGGGTTGAAAACAATAGGTTTCAATCTACATTGGCATTTGATTTGTGATTTTACATATGTGCTATATTTTGATTGATAGATAATGGCACCTAGTAAGGTTTGGATGAAGTTTAGTTGAGATGGTCATCTGACTAATGACTATGAAGTAGGAGTTGATAAGTTCATCAAGTATGCTTTTAAAAGGACGAGTGATAGAGATATAATTAAATGTCTAAGTGTCCAATGTTGCAATTCTTCCTTTGCAATTTAAAGTGCTATACAAGATCATCATATAGCATTTGGGATTATGCGAGTTTACACCTTATGGTATCATCATGGGGAAAGGATGGGTGAAGCTCAATCTAACATAGAGTCTAAGGGGGAAGAAGATGAGGATGATGAAGAATTGTTAGAAGGTAGCGGGGAAGGTGATAGTGAGATATCAAAGTTGATAAAAGATTGTTTTCTAAACTCCTATTTTCTTCAGGGGAGCCATGGAGAGATTGGGTCTTCAAGTCATGGTAAGCAAGAGCCAAACGAATATGCAAAGAAATTTTTTAGGTTATTGAGGGAATCGAAGGAACCAATATATGAAGGCTCTAGGTGCTCAAAACTATCCACTACTATGAAGTTATTGCTCATAAAAAACAGTGGGAGATGGAGCAATGAATCCTTTAGCATGTTACTAAAATTCTTAAAAGAGAAATTGCTTCCAGTAAAATCACAGTTGCCTAATTCTTATTATGATGCAAAACAAATGATGAAAGATCTTGGATTATCTTATTAGAAGATTGATGCATGCGTGCATGATTGTACGCTTTTTTTCAAGAATGACGAGAAGTTGGACAAGTGTAAGTTGTGTGATGCACTAAGATGAAAGGTTGATAAAAAGATTGGAGAAATCATCCAAAAAGCAAATGGAAATAGAGTTCCATTGAAAGTACATAGGTATTTTCCTCTAAAGCCAAGACTTCAACATCTATTTCTGCCCTCGAAGATAGCTGTTGAGATGACGTGGCATAGTGATAAAAGGGTGAAAGATGGAGTCATGAGACATCCCGTAGAGTCAGTAGCATCGGAGCATTTTGATGAACTCCATGAACACTTCACTTCAGATCCTTACAATGTTAGGCTGTGCCTTATAAGTAACGGTTTTCGACCCTTTAATAATGGATCTTCTCCATATAGCTTTTGTTTAGTGATGCTAGCCTTATATAATCTACCTCCTTGGTTGCGTATGAAACAATCTAACTTCATACTTTCTATGTTAATTCCTGGACCCCGTTAATGATATTGATGTTTATCTCAAACCATTGATAGAAGACTTAAAAGAACTCTGGGAAGTTGGTGTGGAGATGTAACGCCCCGAGAACTTCGATGCTTTGCAATTAAGTTATTTGTGGAGTTTTGAGGACCAAACTTCTTTAACGAGGGTAGAATGTAAAACCTCAAAAATGTATAATTATAATTCTTGAAGAATAATCAAGTGAGTTGGTTTTATTAATTTTGAAAGCTCATGGTAGGTCGCATGAGCTCATAGGTAGTAATTTAGTTTGACCCTCATTAGGTTAGAATTTTGGATCAAGCCCAAAATCTCTATGACGTCCCAAAAATTCTAATTCATTTTTATCGCTAATACTTAGCCTATTTAGTATAGTAGAAATATCCTAATTGGCATCACTCCAGTATTTCACAAATAAATACAAGGCAAAAAGGTAATTAATTGGAATAAACAAAAGTATAAACCAAATTCAAGGTCAAGATCTAGTGTCAACTACAACTTCAATATTATTCAATGAAAATAAAAAAAAGTATTTAATCTAAACATCTACGCAACCTTGCTCATATCCCATTCCCATGCAACATATCAGTACCTGAAAACAAAGCATTTCAAACAGTGAGACACAACTCAATAATATCCTCCCCTAACCGTAAAACACGTAATTAAATTCATTTCAAACATTTAGGGGTGAAAGGGTCAAATTGCTCGAAAACAATTCCTAACTCGTTCATGATCTTCCATTTCAAGCAATAACCATTATTCAAAAGTCACATCAAGTAAATTATCCTTAGCGAGCGGCACCACTAGAGGGTCTCATGGCCTTCTACCGAACAACCATATGGGTTACTGGAACCCATCTTGGAATACGTCCATGTACAATGGCACGTACCTGAAAATCGCATGCTCTAACCAGGGGAGACTAACTTGTCTCAATATCAAGGTAAACCTACCCTAATCTCATGAGGCACCCTCTCGTAAACTCATCTTAGTCTTTCACTTTGGGATTAATATATTAGGAATAATATGTTTGGCTTCCCGAAAGCCCCGCCCATGTCAAACAATCTTCTATTACTTAGCAAAATCACTGAAAACATGAACTACTCAAGTAAAACTGTCAGTCACAACATGATATTCCACATTCATAAATCACATGATCGCTAATTGTAGTTCATGGTTTACATATAAAGTCCCCTTGGCATACAACGTCACATAACAGCTCGTAAACATCCAAAATCAATTCAAAAAAGCAACCAAGGGGGGTTAGGGTGTAGACATTACCTCAACAAAGAGTAGGAATCTAACTTGAGCTCGAACTAAAGTATTGAGCTCGAACTAAAGTATTGAGCCTAAATGATAAAATAAAACGTCACAATACAAACTAACTTAAGGGAGTTCTAACACCAACATTTTCCAACCCAAAAGTCAAGTAAGCTCCTTAAGTTCACTTCACATCCATTACTACCCCAAAGACTGATTCTCTAGCACTTAAGCAAATTTCAAAAGTACATTTATTAACTAAAAGCTAATATGGAGATTTAATTCCATAAGAGATGGTGAGTAGATTTCGGGTTAGTTTCTTATCAAATTTGGAGGAGCCACAACTTCATATAGAGGCATCGTATTGAGGTGTATGAGCCCAATCTAGAAAGGTATTTCAGTCCCTTACAATCTTTCTTTTATGAGTAGTCTCAAATAATTATAAGAATTATCTCAAAACCCAATGGTTTTTAGCGTAGTTAATTTTCTATCAGAATTGCACAGTCCTAGAAGAAAATTCATTTCTCCCACATTTCAGATCAAACATTGATGATTCAAAATTCCTAGAAAACTAAACTCATAAACCTACCTTCCCAAAGTTTTTCATGATTTTTGATTTCATAGATAAGTATGGTTTAATCCCCAAATTTGGGTCGGTGTACGTCTACTTTCTGGTGTCTCCAAAACCAAATGTCTGATGCATGAAATCATTTAACTACTCAAGAAAACTACCAAAAATAAATCTTGAATCATCCATAACCATCAATAATCCCCTTAACAACATTAAACCTAGCCAAGACCTTTGAGGAGCGGTTTTGGAGAGAAAGATCTGGTTTTTATGTTGAAGATGGAAGTGAGAATAAAGTGGCTATGTATAGGCTTTCAAGCAACTCCAAAGTTTGAAAATTTGATTATAAATGTGTAGAAGATTAATTAGAAGGTAAAGGATGAATTGAACTTACTGTAAACATCATATATTTTTTTATAATTTTAAACATGATGAGAACAACCCTAAAAGCACCTTATCAAGGAACCAAAAAGAGAGATGAGGGGTGGCTGATGGCCAGCGGTTGATGGCTGGTGGCCGAAACGCGGTGGCACGACAGTGGCCAACTAGGAGAGAAATAGTGTGGCATGTGAGAAAGAGAAAGGGTGTGGGGATGCGTAAGAGGGAGAGGAAGAGAGAGAGAGAGAGAGAGCATAAGGCTAGAGTTTTTTAAACATGCATTCCCACTCCTTTTCTCTTTGTTTTTGAAGGGGGACTACTAGGAGAAAGGTTGAAGGGATTTTAGGAGATTAGGGTAAAATCCTCTTGATTTTATTTCCAAGGTTTTAAAGGAAAACATTTAAGAGGGTGATGAAATCTAAATTTTTTTTTTTATCAAATTAAAATTAGTACTTTATTCATTAGCAACTTTGGTCGGGTCAACCATAAAAAAAATTAGATTGGTTTACAGGTAAAGAGTTTTGGCTTGATCGATAATTCTAATCTAATGAGGCCCAAACTAAATTACTACCTACGAGCTCAAGCGACCTACCGTATGTTTTCAAAATTAATAAAACCAACTCACTTGATCATTCTTCAAGCATTATAAATATAAATTTTCAGGGTTCTTCGATAATTTCAGTCACAAGCTTCATGAACATGTTAATCACAATGAGAACACCTAATGGGTGACACCTATGTATAACCTCAAAATATGAATACTGTAAAAGAACCCCATTGCATCATTAATAATGAAAATTTAAATAAGCTCACCGCATGGTGTGTCAGAACAGTATAACTCACTTCCAAAATCCATTCTAATCTTAATTTTTTCACAAAAAGGAGAGTGGTAAGAATCATGTAGGCTATAAAGGTTAGCTTTGAGTTACAAAGTGATAACAAAAAGGAAGGATATATGCTCAAGTAGTTGTAAGAGAAAGGACCAAATGATATTTGGAATCGGAAAGAAAGATCATTGGTGTCTAATACCAATAACTTAAAG
Source organism: Selenicereus undatus (assembly GCA_017589665.1). Classification (NCBI taxonomy): domain Eukaryota; kingdom Viridiplantae; phylum Streptophyta; class Magnoliopsida; order Caryophyllales; family Cactaceae; genus Selenicereus; species Selenicereus undatus. Next base: position 23,199,468 of record JACYFF010010365.1, read on the forward strand.
GTCACCAGAGTAAGTGTAATACCAAAAAAAAGATATGAATGTAAATCTCAAGCATTTAGAAATTCTGGAAGAATATAATATCCCATAAATGCATACAAAGGAATACTTGTTCAAATAAACAAACAACGAAAGGAAGTAACAAGAAGAGATTAAGGATTCTAGAGAGCAAAAGAAGACATCTTGAGTAATGATGGACGAGTACTTCAAGTGTACACAAGTATTAAGTACAAGAATCAATTGAAAATAAGAGAATGCAAGGTTAAATATGGCAAGCAAACAAGTCAAAATTGAATATGTGAGATCACAAAGCTGAGATTAGTACAAGGCAATATTTATGTTCATAAATGAAATCTAAATTTTCTATCGAACAACGAAGATATCAACAAAATAGAATAACAGTTGTCCTTATCAAGAAGCACTTGGTTATAACTTCGGAGTCACCAAATGAACATAACTCCAAAGGATATATAAGGAATGCCAAACAAATTCAAAGCTTAATATAGGATCGACAAATTCAATAAGCATGATTATCCCAAAATTAGAGAAAACGTGAGATAACATCATCATTGAGAAAAGCAATTAGAAAGAATTATGAGAGATAATAGAAGAATTGAGGTTGGTGTATCAATACAATAAACATGACAGTCAAGTGGATGTATAAGATCACAAAGTGAAAGCAACAAGTAAATGAATAAAAGCAATGGATCACAAAGTTCTCAAGAAGTACAAGGCACACTTTACTGGAAAGACAAAGATGCTAATGACAAGGTAGCAAATGTTATTCCTAACAGGTGATTAATATGGTTAAATGGAAGTTATCCAAGTAAGGTGGGAAATAATAGATCAAAAAGGTTGAAGATTTTGAAGGTTAGCAAGGTAGAGAAAGCAGTAAGTGAAAGAAAGTTTAAAGATGGTTATAGGCCCGTCTGTAACATGCCACAATAGTCACCTATCCTCGTGAACACCTTAGGTTCACTTCTTACCTAGGATAGTATTTTTAACTCCACACTGCAATAGTCATGTTCAACGCCCAAAGTCATCTTGAATACAAAGCCTATAAAGGTCAACTAGGCACCCCAATTGTCACTCATGATAGGGAAATCACTAAGCAGCCCTTGCTTATATGTGAGTCATATATATCCTCATCTTTGGATTTCTAACCACATATCTACATTTCATACTGCATGTAGTTGTAGTCATGTGCCTACCATTTCCATCACACATGTAGAGCACAATATTTAACCATTTTGATCATACATAACCACACAACATATTGAACAGGTATGTTAGATAAATAATGACACTTATAGATATATGCAATCCTTCTACTCATAGTTCACTCACGCTCCACTTGTTACCTATGTCTACAAGGTTTTAGGCTCTCCTTTAGAGTGAATAGCCCCAAAGTGAGCTGCTAGGATCGAACCTAAAGCTCTTATACCACTCTATGACCCCTCAAAAATTCTAATTCATCTTATCGCTAATACTTAGCCTATTTAGTGCAGCGAAAACAACCTAATGTGCATCACTGTCATATTTCACAATGAAATACAAGGTAAAAAGGTAATTCACTAGAATAGACAAAAGTATAAACCAAATTCAAGGGCAAGATCTAGTGTTAACTATAACTTGAATATTATTCAATACAAATAAAAAAAGAATTTAATTTAAACATCTATGTGGCCTCGCCCATATCCCACTCCCATGCAAAACATCAGTACCTGAAAATAAAGTATTTCAAATAGTGAGACAGAGCTCAATAATCTCCAGCCCTAATCGTAAAACACCTACTCAAATTCATTTTAAACATTTAGGGGTGAGAGGGAACATCGAAATAGTTCGAAAATGATTCCTAACCCGTTTAAGATCTTCCATTTCAAACAATAACCGTTAGTCAAATGTCACAGCAAGCAAATTATCCTTGGTAAGGAGTGAGAGGGAACATCCAAATAGTTCGAAAATGATTCCTAACCCGTTCAAGATCTTCCATTTCAAACAATAACCGTTAGTCAAATGTCACAGCAAGTAAATTATCCTTGGTAAGGAACCCAGCAGAGGATCTCATGGCTTTTCGCTGAAGAACCATACGGTTTATTAGAATCCATCTTAGCATACATCCATCTACAATGGCATGTACTCGAAAACCACAAGCTATAACATGAGGAGACTAACTTGTCTCAATATGAAGGTAAACCTACCCTGATCTTAGGAGGCACCCTCCTGCGAACTCACCTTAGTCTTTCACTTTGGGATTAGTATGTTAGGAATAATCTGTTTGGCTTCCCGAAAGCCCAACCGATGTCAGACAATCTTCTACTACTTAACAAAACCATTGAAAACATGAACTGCTCAATTAAAACATTTAGTCACAACATGATATTCCACATTCATAAATCACATAATCGCTAGTTGTAGTTCACGGTTTACATAAAAAGTCCCCTTGGTATACAACATCTCATAATAGTTCATAAACATCCAAAATCATTTCAAAAGAGCAACCAAGGGGAGTTAGGGCATAAACATTACCTCGAAGAAAAGTAGGAACCTAGCTTGAGCTCGAACTAAAGTACTGGACCTAAACAATAATGTAAAACCTCACAATATAAACTAACTTAAGGGAATTGTTGCATCCCAAAAATCAACATTTTCTAACCCAAAAGTCAAGTAAGCTCCTTAAACCCAGTTCACTTACATTACTACCCCAAAGACTAATTCTCCAACACTTCGCCAATTTTAAAAGCACATTTATTAACTAAAAGCTAGTATTGAGATTTAATTCCATCAGAGATGTTGAGCAGATTTCGGTCAGTTTCTGATCCAATTTGCAGGAGCCACAAATTCACATATAGGTATCGCATTGAGGTGTATGAGCCCAATCTGGAAAGCAATTTCAGTCCCTAACAATATTTCTTTTAAGAGAAGTCGCAAATAATTACAAGAACTATCTTAAAATCCAATGTTTTCAGCCTAATCAGTTTCCCATTAGAGTTGTGCAGTCCTAGAAGAAAATTCATTTATCCTCGTTTTAGATCAAACATTGATGATTTAAAATTCCTACGAAACTAAACTCATAAATCTACCTTCCCAAATATTTACATGATCTTTGGTTTGAGAGATAAGTACAGTTTAATCCTCAAATTTGGGTCAGTGCAGGTCTACTTTCTGGTGTCTCCAAAACCCAATTTTTTAAGCATGAAATCATATAACCACTCAAGAAAAGTACCAAAAATAAATCTTGAATCATCCTTAACAATTAATACTCTCTCTAACATCCATTAAACCTAGCGAAGCCCTTTGAGGAGAGGTTTTAGAGAGAAAGTTCCGGTTTTTACCTTGAAGATGGAAGTTAGAGTCAGGTGGCTATGTATAGGCTTTCCAATGACTCCAAAGTCTGAAAATTTGATTATAAATATGCAAACACTAATTAGAAGGACAGGGATGAGTTGAACCTTATGTAAAAATCATGTATATTTTTCACAATTTTAAACATGATATGAACAATGCTAAAAGCACCTTAACAAGTAACCAAAAGGAGAGAAGAGAGTGACTGGTGGCCGACGCCTGATGGCCGATGGCCGGAGGGCGACAGCGCGGCGATGACCGGGGGGTGGCTGGCTAGGAGGAGAGAGAGTATGGCATGTGAGAAGGAGAGAGAGTATAGGCGTGCATGAGAGGAAGAGGGAGAGGGAGAGGAAGAGAGAAAGAGAGAGAGCATAGGGCTAGGGTTTCTTAAACATGCATTTGCTCTCCTTTTTCTTCTTTTTTTTTAAAGGGGGCCAACTGCTAGGAGAAAGGCTGAAAGGGTTTGGGGAGATTAGGGTAATAACCTCTTGATTTTATTTCTAAAGTTTCAAAGGAAAACATTTAAGAGGGTGATAAAATATGATTTTTTTTTTGTCAAATTAAAATTAATACTTCTTCAATAGCGCCTTGGGTTGAGTCAACCATTAAAAAAAATGGATTGGGTTTCAAAGTAGAGAACTTCGGCTTGGTCCAAAATTCTAACCTGAGGAGGCCCAAACTAAATTACTGACGTGAGCTCAAGCAACCTATCACAAGTTTTCAAAATTAATAAAACTAACTCGCTTGATCATTCTTCAAGAATTATAACTATAAATTTTCAGGGTTTTATAGGAGATTATGATGTATGGAAGCATCAAAATTACAATCTTCATGCTGCTTTAATTTGGACTATTAATGACTTCCTTGCATATGGAATGTATCAAGTTGGAATACAAAGGGAAAGTTAGCTTGTCTGTTTTGTCATAAAGAGACACATTCATTTAGCTTGCGCAATTGTTGTGAGCATATTTATATGCGCTACCGTCGTTTTCTTCCTATAAATCATCCATGGAGAAGAAAGAAATATATATTTGGAAAGACCGAAAAAGAGCCTCTACTAAAGCCATTATCGGGGAATCATATCCTCCTTCAAGTCCAAGATTTTGAAAATGTTCCTTTGACTAAGGCCTCCAACAAGAAACATAAGATATCTCATGACCTTAGGGGGGAAATTCGAACAAAAAGAGTATCTTTTTTGAGTTGCATTATTGGAAGTCTTTGTTGTTACGTCATAACATAGACATCATGCATATTGAGAAAAATGTGTATGATATTATCCCAGGGACTGTGATGAATATGAAGGGAAAAACAAATGACACATTTCGATCTCAATTAGATTTTTAAGCCATGCAAATTAGGCCGGAGCTGCATCCTGTTCATAATGGCAACAAACATGAGCTTCCACCAGCTTCTTATTCATTTTCTTAAGAGCAAAAAGAAGCCTTCTGCAAATTTTTAAAAGAGTTAAAGGTCATGATGGTTTTTCTTCTAACATTTCTCGTTGTGTGAATTTAAAGGAATGAAAAATTTCAAGTCTTAAGAGTCATGATTGTCATATCATTTTACAACACTTACTCCTAATTGTAATTCATGGCCTCTAAGTGAAAGACGTTGCTGAACCACTTATTTAGATGGGTATGTGTTTCGAAGTGTTGTGCTCAAAATCATTAAAATTGGAAGACGTTCAGCAAATTAAGAAGCAAATTCCTTTAACTCTTTCCAAGTTGAAAATGTACCTTCCTCCATCTTACTTTGATGTGATGTTGCATTTACCAATTCACTTAGCTGATGAGGCATTGATTGCTGTACCTTCTTAATTTCAATGGATATATTCTGGATAAACTAAGCTACATACATATAAGTATTATATTAGAAACAAGGCCCAACATGAAAGTTCAATAGCAGAGGGATACATTGTTGAAGAGTATATGACACTTTGCTAGGGGTAACCTCATTCAGTTAAGCAACATTTAATCAGGTTGACAGGAATTATGATGAGGGTGCTAAATAGAAACAGTTATCTTTTTTTTTTCCATAGCGGAAGGCATTTAGGAGCATCTGAAATGTGCAATCTCAATGCTCGTGGAAGGGAGAAAGCACATTTATATATTCTGAAAAATTGTGTAGAATTTGCAGCATTTTTCATGTATGCATTAAAACCTTATGAAGCTTTTTTAGCTCTATTTCAATGTGTTTTTCATGAACATCTCATAAATAGATGTGCTTTTGATATATGTTGGAGAGCATACAGAGATGGTAGCTGAAAACGGATTACAAATGACCATTGGAGAGTAAGATAAGCATTTCCTCCAATGGTTTAAAGATAAAGCAAGCATGCTCTTCCATTATATTCTTATCTTTAGATATGCTAAAATCCGTTATACTAGGGGTGATTTTTTTAAATTTACTTGCATTTCATACATCTGTACAAAGATGGAAGTTGCATAATAGGAGAGGAGTTGTTGTCATTATCGCGTGGGCCTAGGGAATATGTGACATCCTTTAGTAGTTACATTATTAATGGGTATAGGTTTCACACCTAAGATCGAGAGAAAAATCTTCGCACTCAAAATAGTGGTGCATTTGTGGTTAGTAACATTGAGGAAGGATCAAATAATATAGATTATTATGGGGTTTTGACTAAGATTATCATATTAGAATCTCTTGGAAGCAACTATGTTACATTATTCTAGGGTAAGTGGTGGGACGTGCGTGATATTATTTGAGGGACAAATGTGGATAAATTCGGTGTTGTGATTATTAATAGCTAGGTGTTTTTGAAGACGAGAGATCCCTTTATTCTCACAAGTCAAGCATCACAAGTATTCTATTGCAATGATCTTGCAAACAATGGTTAGTTTGTTGCTGCAAAGGTGCAACCTTGAGATGCCTACAATATACCCTTACCAACTGATGATGAAGATGCTAGCAATGCGAATGAAGTGCAGCCAAATACGGAGGATGTTGATGAAACATATCAAGAGATAGAGTCCTTCACTCCCCAGTTTCCTGAATACCACTCCAATGAGTTCAATGATAAAGTGAATTTGTAAAGAGATGATGTCAAGACAATTGTTGTTGATGTGCCTAAGTTAGGAAAGAAAAACGAAAGAGAGAACCAAAAACATGAGATTGCATTTAATCTTTTTTTAAGATTGTAGATTTGATGGGGTAGCTTAATTTTATTGTAAACCTTTTGCTTTTAATGGTTAGTTTATGTACTTTATTTCTCACATGTAATTTGTTGGTCTCTATTATTTACGTTAGAGTGTTTTGAGAAAACGTATTCATACTATATATAATATTGACTTATACTACTGATTGATGTAGGTCTGAATGGCAACTTCTAAAAAATGTCCTGGCAGTTTAATGAAGACACGTATGAAGCAATCGAAAGAAAAACAAGTTCCCTTGTCTCAAAAGATCACTTACAATAGTACACAAGTTGACTAAATAGCAAGTATTAAGACCAAGATTGTTGGTCAAACCTCAAAATTGGTCAAGAAATGGAGCACACAAATGCTAATATTGGAGATCGTGAAGATTTTGATAATAGAGATAATGTTCAAGAAGTTGGAGACAACATTGAAGGTGCTAATGTTGTGGAATCTGTTGATGATTCCTATAAAATAGTAACTCTGTGATTAGTTTCCTCTACAATTTGCCAAATCTGTCTCTCCCTCTCCTTTCTCTAATACCTCTTTTTTTAATGTACCTTTCACACTCCCTCTTACAATATGGGTCTACTTTCTATCAAATTGCTTCTGGTGCTTGCATGATCTCGGCTCTGGATCTTCCTTAACTGTGGTCATTTTCTTTTTTGTTGTTCTCTGTTTTTATGCTTTACCATTTTGCTATTTCATTCATTAATTTGAAGATTTTTGGGATTAGGATTTTCGGTTAGTGATTTATTGGGCATTGGAGGGGATAAATCATTGGATTCTGATGAGATATGAGGGTATGCTTATTGAATAGAAGATAGGTATGCTTCTTGACCACTAGTAGATTGCAGATTCCTGGAACTAATTAATTACCTTCTCCCTGTGAACAACACTATTTTTCTTCTATGCTTCATGCAGTATGTTTGATTATGATACTAGTTAAAAATTATGTTTTTCACAGGTTGTTCTGATACAAACAACCTAAAAAGAAAAAGACGACCGAATCAAACACCGCGTGATCAAAACAAGTGTACGCAATTGTCAAATTCAAAGAATGGAGAGAAGCTTGAAGTCACTTACTTTCATAATGGTCCAATTAGTGCCGACCATAAGATAACAACAAGGCATACAGGTAAATTGATTTGAGATCCCAATGTATGTCCTGTTGTGTACGTTCTTGGAATGAGATTGACAAGAATGCAAAAGAACATATGTGGGTTGCTGTTTTGGTAATCACATAACCAGTTGTTCCCCTTGTTAATATTAATGTTGTTGCCTTTTTTTAATTAAATATATTGAACTGGTTAATTAGTATTTCAATGACATCTAATTTTATTAATAAAGGACAAATTCAAAGGTAAAGATTATGAGATTGATCGTAATGCTACTTTGGATCATATGAAGAATTTATGGCATAAATAACAAGGAAGCTTGATGCAAGGTTATATAAAGCCTGCAAAATCTAAAGAACGTGCATTGCAAAAAGTTCCGGGGAGTGTCTCACCTTAGGACTGGAAAAATGGTTACTAGAAGAACATTTCTTCAATGATGATTTTCTAGTATGTAGGTTAATATTTGATTCGACACTTATGTTATTTTTTCTTTTTTTCCCCTCGTTTTGCCTGTCATAATGGATGCCATTTTGTGGGAAGTGAGTCGTCGAAACTGAAAGAATCGACGCAACTTAACAATGCTTCATCGTACTAGCAGCACACCATTTCGACATATTATATATGATAAATTGGTAAATGTGTCAATAACTGGTTTACTTTCTTAGGTTAATGAATTACAATATAACTGATGCATGTTCGCTGCTTTCAGGGTGGTAAAGATGGGAATATGCCAATAGTTGTTGAGATATTTAAGTAAACACGTCAACAAAAGTCTGGCACATTACATGAGGAATCTTCTAACAACCTGGTAATTTGGCCTACCCATTTGATTCGGGTTCACTCTTTGATTTCTTATTCTTCTGTTTTTACATTTTAAGTTGTACTCTTGTTTTAGAGAATTGCATATAGCTTTGCAAGTCTTCTTTTGAGGAAATTTCTCATGCTTATGGGAGAAAACCTGAAAGTTACATGTGAAGCATGACCAACTTAATGAATGCAGTTTCATGGATGAAATTATATCTCTTTAAAAGCCCTTAGCATCCTCCACATTGCTTACGTTAAACATATTCAGATTCTTTTAATTTACTCACCATTCTAGAATATCTCAAGCAAAGTGTGTTATCTGATGGCAGGAAAGGGTTGCTCCCTTGGAACGTTAAGCCACCATCTTGGTTCAGTGTTAAATTCTTATGTGGTTGATTTCAGATTTTTCAGTTGCAGGGTTTCTTGGTAATCATTTTTCAATTTTTCCCCGTAGACATTTCAGCTTTTATGTATCACTTGGTGGTTGATTTCATATTGGTCATTGCTTATTTCTGCACTAGCAGATTTAAACTATCCTTTGGGTGAATGATGCTTCTTTAAGCTACCCTTTTTATGCATTTATAGGAAGAGATCATAACTGAATCAAAAGAGAAACCTCATTACTACACATTTGATTTGGTGGAGCACCATTTTGGGCGACAAGACCGCAATCATGTTGCATGCTTTGGATATGGTATGAAGCCCAAGGATGTGAGAGGGCTACTTCCTAGTAGAGTGCTAAGGAGAAAGACAATGTTTTGCTACATAAATGCATAGATCACTTGGAGGATGCCACAAAAGGGAGATAGAAAAGCTAGAAGATCAAATGAGAATTGTTGTTGAACTGGTGATGTCTACCCAACCACACCATCAGATGCCTTGAGGGGTGGTGCTACCCCTGGATCTGATCATGGCCATGATAATTAGGTATCGATATTGTAGTCTTCATTCTTCCTCTTTTTACTTCGTGTTTACTATAATAATCCTACCTCTACCTACTTGTGAGACTTTGCAACTTAGGGTTAATGTGCAGGTAGAGTAACTAACTATGGAGCTTTTAGACACTTTTTTCATGCTGTAAGTTCTACACTGTCATTTGATTTTTTTGGGGTTGTTACATTAGGCAGGCTTGGTGTTAATGTGTTCAAAATGCACATTTTTGGCTTGCTTGTTACTTCGAGCCACTGCATATGATTTGCTTGGTTCAAAATATGAATTTTTGGCTTGATATTGCGTTAGGCAAGCTTGATGATTATAAGTTGTTTGGAATGGTGGATTATTATAGCGAAGTAATTGGGGAAGCATATGATCATGGCTTGTTGTTGATGTTAAAGATTGTGTTGATGTTGTAGAGTGATGAAAATCAAGAAATGAAACTGTTGGAACAGGATTTTTGGCAAGATGTAATAGTAGGTACTGTTGGAATTTTTTTTGGAGTTGTTTGAATGACATGTTTATGAGAATATGTGTATATTGTGTTTGGATTTTACAATACTTCACAGGTTATGTTTTTTATGGTATTTAATTTCATAGAGATATTGTCCTATCAGTGTATGGAGGCTTGACATTGAATGATAATTAGATGCCAATAATGCGAGTGAAATCCAAGATGGTATCTTGGATGTCATATTTGGTAGTGGTTTTGAATGTGTTGAGATTGTGGGTTCAGTTAGTGTTGCTTATGCTATTACATTGAGTGACTTATCATATGCATCAGGGCTTGACTTGTTCAAGCCCAATAGGTTATGAAGTGTACCCTACTTAAATCACCATACTTGCTATTAGCAAGATAGCCTATAGTTTTCTCATTAGGGCCTAAAAGGTGAGAACGCTAAGAGTATGGAATGTTGTTGGGGTCTGGAATGGGCTTCACCGATAACGAAATAACTTTATTAAAAGTTTATCGCATAGCTTATTCTACATCATTGTTCATTTAACTGATTGCTTAACCTGTTTTCCTTGGCTTGATTTGCCTAAGAGTTGTGGGATCACGTACCCTCAGTTCAAATCTTGGGTTTTATACGCTTTTTATGCCATTTAATTCAATAGAGATATCCTCCCTCTATATAGCATATTAAGTAGTAGGACATATCCATGATTAAAAGCTTTTGGTAATTCATCAAAATGTTTTTATTTCACTTTTCACTTGATTAAATCTCTATGATCAACTACTTTGATTTACTTTTTGACCACAAAATATGAATTCTTGGGCAAACATACTTTCAGAGGATGTTACAACAAAGACATGGTTCCATTATTACACAACAAATGCATGTTTTTTTTTTCATTTTGCAATTAGTGCTAAGACAATTATGTATGTACTTGGATTGTTTAACAACCTAACGATGTATCATACCAGCGTTTTGGCCCTGCACATATCATATATTTATACATATACATATATATATATATATATATAT
>JACYFF010010365.1:23224729-23237927 GCA_017589665.1 Selenicereus undatus
TGTATGTATGTATGTATGTATGTATGTGTTTATATACATATATATATACATACATACATACATATATGTGTGTGTGTGTGTGTGTGTATGCATGTATGTATGTATATGCATGCATGTATGAATGTATATATGTGTGTGTGTGTGTACACACACACACATATTATGCAAGTAAAAAGAAGTGTTTTAAGTGTAAAATATAGACTTATAAACGTTAACATATGAATTAAAAGAAGAGTATAAAATAAATGGGCTTATCTAATTAAGTGGGTTTTACCTTTTAAATATAATTTAAAAGTAAAAATGAATACATTAAAAATCTACACTGACCTGAAATTAACCCGACTTAAGTTATACCTTACCCAATTCACAACCGATCCGACATTCACACGAACATTGAACCGAATGTCACCCAATCCAAATTATACTTGACCCATACCTGATCCGAACCGAACTACTATAGACAACCCGAAACTTACCCAACCAGAACTTCACCCGAAGCGAACCTGTATTTGACCCGAACATGGTTGATCTGAAAGTAACCCAAACCCGAACTTAACCCGAACTAAACTCGAACCCGACCTGAAGATAGTTGACCCAAAATTGAGCTGAATCGAATTAAGACCTGACCTGTACTCGATCCGATATGACCCATTTGTCAAGTCTACAGTTTACTGGTGAAATGAATGATTTTGTTGTGGTAGGTATCAAACCATCCATGGAAAAATCACGTCCTATGATACTAGATAGATAATTTCACTTTTGTAGACTTATTTTCTGATTTATTGTCTTTGTCATGTTGATTTGTTTTAGATTTACCTTCTCGTTTATTGGGTTCATAGTGATAATTATTGTTTGATTTGTTACCCATTTAAATTAGCATTAATCAAATATGAAATATTATAAATGTTAGATCTAATACAATAATAGTTAGGGATTCTATTTACTATAAATACACAATTATTATTAAGAAATATTAAAGGATTTCTTATTTTCATTAATATTATTTTGCCTTTTCTTTGAACATAATAAATATGGAATACTATTAGATTTTAAATATGGAGTATAATTAGATATTAGATACAACTAATGACAATGATGAATTCTATATATACAAGCTAATGGCACCTACAAATTACCTCATAAAGCTATCAAATTACTTTCAATTTTGAGAGAATAGTTCAAACAATCCGCATTCCCATTATTAGCGAAGTTTGCTGACATCCATATTTTATAGGTAAGATTAACATCCATTGGTCATATGCAAATGACGTTCACTTATTTTTATTTTAAAAAAGTAATTTGTATGTTTCAATTTCGAATCTATTTATTGTGGATGTTTTTTGGTCTATTATTGTTATTTCTTATAGGATTTTTAGCTTGTTGTTAACTTTAGGGTAATTTTGACCACCCAAGATGAAGGATCATCTTTTTCTTTTAGGTTTGGGTGCGTGGCTAGGTACCCAAAGTTCAAAATTGATTATTGGATTATCATTGCCATACAAAAAACATTATCTAAGCTAATAATCTACTTTAATATATTAGAAATCTCAATTTAATAAATTTTAAAGTGTACAACATCTAATAATTATGGCTATAAGTAGACCTGGCAAAACTGACCCGAGACCCGAAACCCGAACCGAATGACCCGGACCCATACCCGACCCGACACCCGAAATATGCTCACCCGAAAGTGGACCCGAAACCCGAATTGACCCGACCCGAACCATACCCGACCCGAAATTTTTAACAAAGTTGCTTGTTTTGGCATAACGAGTGTATGCGTTGACATTATGTGATAAGGATGTGATAACGCAGAGTCAAGTGGTGAAGGTGAGGGCTCGAAGAAGACCTTTAGCTCTTTGTTTAGAGGGAATCGAGAACCGACTACAGGTATGCGTTGACATTATGTTGAACCAGAATTAGTGGACACACAATATGTTGTTAGTATTACTTTTGAGGATGTGGTTGATGAAATCCAATTCTGGGGCACATTACTGGTTGGCTATGTTGTTTGCCCCATGCCTAAACTTGCCACACTGAGAGCATTCACTGACAAACATTGGAGCTCTGTTGCTTGGCCTCAGATACTCTGCCATCCATCAGGGTGGTACGTGTTTCGTTTTGACACACGGGAGGAGATGGAAGCTGTATTGAAAGGGGGACCATGGTTAATTGCTAATCGATCTCTCATACTAAAGACTTGGATGCCAGGATTCAAGTTTGATCAAGGGGCTATGTGGAAAGTGCCGATTTGGGTTTCATTCCCAAATCTTGACTTATCCTTTTGGTCTGTAAATGGGCTCAGCAAAGGCCAATGCCGTTGGTCAACCGTTATCTGATGATAGGTGCACTGCATACAAAGAGAGGATTGCATATGCTAGAGAGCTAATTGAGGCTGATGCATCTACCACGCTTCCTGAAACAATATGTGTTAAAGATCCGTTTTGGTAATTTTATAATGCAGTCAGTACATTATGAGTGGATTCCTTTTTATTGCACAAAGTGCAAGAGGCTGGGACATGAAGAAGCCAGCTGCTTTAGTCAATCCATGAGATCCATTTGGGTGCCAAAACCCATGGCACAGACTGAGGGCTTGAATCAACAAAAGGCAGCAATTGATAAGGGACATACTACAGACTCTACTGACCAAAGGCATGCGGAAGTGGATACACCAGTGCATGATGTGGTCACTAATGCACAATCACCAAGGCTGAAATGTATAGTTAAAAAGATTGTATCATTTTCAGGATGACTACGAGTAGGCCAATCGGCACAACCGGGTACTCTACATTATCCAACAAATTTAACACATTGGAAGATATTCAGCAGCATACTGAGGCAACACCTGGACCTATAATGAGTAAATTTGATAAAGTAAGGAGTATATGGAGACCACTGGGGAAACCGCCCAGTATATAATTGGTCCGTGTTGGAATGTTAGGGGTGTAAATGACCCCTTGAAGCAGAGTGAGGTGCAAAAGGACGTATTAAAACATCACCCTGCTATTTTTGACTTGATTGAAACTCAAGTTCAGCATCAAAATGCTATGTGGATTACAACCAATTCATTTCCTTAGTATGTGTTTTTCGCTAATTATAATGGGCATTATAATGGTAGAATTTGGGTGTTTTGGCTACCTTCACTAAGTGTTCAGGTGCTTAAAAGTACAAGTCAGCTAGTTCATTGCTCCATTGACTGTGGTATGAATGCTTTTGTGGGAGTTGTGACTTTTATATATGGGCATAATCAAGCAGTGCTATGATAGGCTTTGTGGCACTATTTATTTACTGATAATATGGCCTGCCCTTAGGTACTACTTGGCGATTTCTATGTTGTCATGAGCCAAGATGAACGAATATCATGTGTGTCATTTCCTCAGAACGAGATTGATGCGTTTGTAGATTGCACTGCAATACTTGGGCTGAGTGATGCTCCTACTATGGGCCACTATTATACCTGGAACAATAGACAGAAAGAAGGGCGGTCCAAACTTGATCAGGTGCTACTTACCCTGCTGTTATGGAAAGCCCTTAGCCTATTTTAAGTGAATTCAAAGGGCCTGGTATCTGAGATCACTGCATAATATGGGTGATCATACAGCGCCAGTTTAAAGGATTGAGGAAACCTTTCAAGTTTCTGAATGTATGGGCTAATCACATTAATTTTAAGACTATTGTGCAATCTTGCTGGGACATGCCTGTGGAAGGATACCTGATGTACCAGATTGTCACTCGACTTAAACTGATGAAGGTTCAGTTCAAACAATTGCATGGCAAGCATTTTATGGGTATTGCAGATATAGTGCAAGCCTTACATATTCAACTTACTCAAACCCAAGGGTAATTAGCTGCAGATCCTGGTTCCAGTCAGCTACAGCAATAACATCTTTTGGAATCCTATATTAAGTATAGGAAGATTGAGGAAAGTATACTCAGGCAAAGAGCTAAACAGGAGCATATAAAGCTAAGTGATGATAATTCTAGGTACCTTCATGCCATTGTTAACCAAAGGAATAGGCAGAACTTTATACATAAAGTTTTTAGCATACAAAGGGAGGAAGGTTCTACTCCATCTACTATTGTTGATGCGTTTATTAACTTCTACAAAGAACTTATGGGTACATCCTATCCAGTTCAACCACTTAACCTTGAATGGGTTGGCCATGGTGCTGTCTTAACTGCTAAGCATCAGTAGCTACTTATGGGGCTGATCGCACACGAAGAGATTTCTAATGCTTTATTTAGCATGGATAGAAATAAAGCACCTGGACTAGATGGGCATAGTGCTGGATTCTTTCAAACAACCTGGGAGATAATCAGTCCTGAGATTTGTGAAGCTGCTATGCTATTCTTTAGTAATGGTAAGCTCCTTCGACAGCTTGATAGTACTTTGATTACCCTTGTTGCAAAGAAACCAAATGCGTCCAAGGTCTTGGAATTCCAGCCAATTGCCTTATGTAATGTCTTATACAAGCTCATTGCTAAGGTCCTCGCTACTAGACTACAAGGTGTTCTACCCTTACTTATCAACACGAGCCAGAGTGCATTTGTAAAAGGGTGATCAATCATGGACAATATGATGCTTGCCCATCAACTAGTGAAACATTATGGGCGCAAACACATATCTCCAAGAGCTCTAGTGAAAATTGATATATGTAAAGCCTACGACAACGTCTGAGTTTTCGAGAAGTCTGAATCCTCTCGGAGTAGTACAGAACGGTCACTGACCCAACACCGTCATCTCAGCATTGACCCAATCGGCAGCCTGCCGGCGTCCTAGTGCCCGTCGCCACCAACACCGTCATCTCGGCACTCACCGCCGGCAGTCTGAACTTTCAAGTGTCCGGCAGTCTGAGCTTTCAAGCGTCTTGCCTTCCCGCCAAAGAAAGCCCCAGGTTGGTGGCTCGGTGACGATTTCAGTGTCATTGCCAACACCAACAGCGGCGAGCCGTGCCCAGTCTGCCCGGAGGAGTCATCGGCAGTGACCCAGCCCATCTTCTCAGTTGGTCACGGCCTCTCTCTCTCCTTCCTCTGAGTTCACCGCCCCTGCTGCCGGCGCCACCTCCCTGCTCGGCCGCTTCCGCCTTCCTCATCGTCGGCCCTTCTCCGCCCAGCTTCTTCTTCTTCATCTGCTTGGACTGGTTGCCCTATGCGACATTCGACTCTCTGAAATCTGGCGTTGCGACCTCTGAAACAGGCATAAAGTGTGATGCCAGGGAGCAGTTCGTTCAATTCTGCCATTGATTCACCAGTGAGATTGGAGCAGTGTGTGACTTGTTTGGAGAAGACCCATGCTTAAATCTTTCAGCCATTGAGGTAAATTTCAGAATTCAGCTTAATTTTTGATTTGGGTTTCTTTTATATTGACTGTGAGTTTAGGATCTGCCTCTGGGTTTTGGTTTTCCTGCATTAGATTGCTGAATCTGATCTTTTAGGAGTTCGGCTTAAACCCGTGAATAAGAATTTATTAATCTCCTTTTCGTGCTATTAGGGTTAGTTTGGTGCTGATTCTGCTTTAGGCTTTTTTTGGTTGCTTTAATTTATTAATTCTCATTGTGTTTAGTAAAATCTCGCTTCTCCCCAACCCCAAATCACCGACGCAGGATTCGGATTGTCGCACAACATTTTTGCCCATCTCCTTCTTATAGGTTTCATCGTTTTTCTCTCTCTCTGCATTTCTAGTAAATTTGATCCAAAGTTTGCACCTTTATTGCCCACCTTTGATTTGATTTCTGTCGGTTAAGATCTACCATTTAATCTCAGTGTTGTTTTTTATATATCTTTACTGCAAGAATTTCCTACCGGGTACCTCTATTAGTATTAGTATTACTTTATAGTTCTTCTATATCTGTATTAGTATTTTATTATCATTGACTATATAGTTAGTTAGGCTTTATTAGATTTTGTTCACTTTTAATCCTGTATCTTAGTTTTTTTATCAAGTAGTCCTGCGGTTATATATTTATTCATATATTTATTTATTTCTTTTCTGGTGGTTAACCAGCTTTTTCGGGTGTCTTTTAGTTTGTAGCTCTTTTCGGGTGTTCGTTGGCCTCGTAGACACCTGCGTCTGTGGCGGGCCATGTAGCTGTTTCAGCCTGTCCTCCGGGGAGTTCTGGGGTTAGGGGGGTTAGGGTTGCGGAAGGTACGCCTAGCATCCTGGAACATTGGGACCCTCACGGGTAAGTCAATAGAATTAGTTAAGTCTCTGCCTAGACGTAAGGTTAGTATAGCGTGTGTCCAGGAGACGAAGTGGGTTGGGGCGAAAGTTACAGAGATTGATGGGTACAAGCTTTGGTACTCGGGGTCAGCCAAGGCGAAGAATGGAGTTGACATCTTAGTCGTGAAGAATTTGGCGGATCAGGTGGTCGAAGTGAGGCGTAAGAGCGACCGGATTATGGCCATTAAGGTTTTGGTGGGTGCAGTTTTCGTGAACGTGGTGAGCGCGTATACGCCCCAGGTAGGCCTACCAGAAGAAACTAAGAAGCTCTTCTGGGAGGACCTAGATGAGGTCACCCAGGAGGTACCTCAGAGCGAGAAACTGTTCAAAGGAGGAGACTTTAACGGCCATATCGGCGCGGAGGCAGAAGGATACGATGGGGTCCACGGGGGCCTCGGTTTCGGAGAGAGGAATGCGGGAGGGGTCTCTGTGCTGGACTTTGCGGTGACCTTTGACTTGTTGGTGGCCAACTCCTTCTTCAAGAAGAAGGAGGACCACCTGGTGACCTTTAAGAGCAATTCTTGCAAGACCCAAATTGACTACTTCCTAACGAGGAAGGAAACTCGGAGATCGTGTAAGGACTGCAAAGTGATTCCCAGTGAGTTGCTGGGAACTCAACACAGGTTGCTGATTTTAGATGCAGAGTTCAAGTATCCTAAGAGGTCGAAGAGGAGAACTGAAGAACCCAAAATTAAGTGGTGGACCCTCACAAAGGAGAAGGCAGGGTTAATAGCAGAGAGATTAGCTGAGGAGAGACTTTGGAGGAGGGCGGAAGACGCCGACTCAATGTGGGATGCTGTGGCGGATTGCATCCGAAGGTCGGCCAAGGAAACCTTAGGTCTTTCCAGGGGAGGCGGCAACAGGATGGAGGGCGTCTGGTAATGGAACGAAGAGGTAAAGAAAAAAGTCAAGACAAAAAAAGAGGCTTACGCGGAGTTCATGAGTAGCAGTTCGGAGGATGAGAGGGCACATAAGAAGATCGGATACAAGGAGGCCAAGAAGGTAGCCAGAAGGGCGGTGACAGTAGCAAAGAGTCAGGCGTTTGATAGACTGTACCATAAATTGGGGACCAAAGAAGGGGAGAAAGAGGTTTTTAAACTGGCTAGGGCGAGGGAGAGAAAGACTAGGGATTTGGGAGTGGTAAGGTGTATCAAGGACGAAGAGGGTAAGGTGTTGACTGAAGATGTTGAAATTAAGGAGAGATGGCAGAGGTTCTTTGCTAAACTCCTCAATGGGGAAGGGGGGGAGACGACTGTAGTAGGGGCGGCGAGTGTAGTGATCAGTGTGCGGGCGTTATGATAACGAAGGAGGAGATTAGGGAGGCCTTGAAGAAGATGGCGAAGGGAAAGGCCGTGAGCCCAGACCAGATTCCAGTGGAAGTTTGGAAATATATGGGGGATGTGGGACTAGAGTGGCTCATGGAGCTTTTCAATGTTATTTTCAGGACCGCCAAGATGCTCAGAGAGTGGAGGACCAACACAGTCATCCCACTGTACAAAAACAAAGGAAATATCTAAGATTGAAATAACTTTAGGGGCATTAAGCTGCTCAGCCACACTATGAAACTGTGGGGAAGGGTGATTGAGAGAAGGCTGCGAGAAGAAGTAGAGATTTCAGAAAACCAATTCGGTTTCATGCCGGACAGGGAAACCATTGAGGCAATATAACTCCTCAGAGGGCTCATGGGCTTGTTCAGGAATAGAAAGGTGGATCTCCATATGGTGTTCATCGACTTGGAGAAAGCATATGATAGAGTGCCAAGGGAGGTATTGTGGAGGTGTTTGGAAAAGAAAAGGGTGTCGTCCGCGTACATTCGTGTTATCAAGGATATGTACAAGGGAGGGCAGACGAGGGTTAGGACCCCGGGAGGGGTCTCCAATGACTTTACTGTTAGTTTGGGCCTGCATCAGGGTTCAGATTTAAACCCGTTTCTTTTCACAGTAGTTTTGGACGAACTCACTAGAGGAATCCAGGAAAAGGTGCCTTGGTGCATGCTATTTGCAGATGACATCGTCCTTATCGATGTGACCAGGCAGGGGGTGTATGACAGGTTGGAGAGTTGGAGGCATACACTTGAGGCTAAGGGTTTTCGGTTGAGTAGATCGAAAACGGAATACCTTCACTATTATTTCAGCGGAAGGATAGAAAAGGGGGGAGAAATCGTACTGGATGGGAGGGCAATACCGAAGGTTGCCAAATTCAAGTATCTGGGCTCAATCATCCATCAGAATGGGGATATTGACGAGGATATTAACTAGCGGATTAGAGTGGGCTGAAAAAAGTGGAAGGCAACGTCAGGGGTGCTGTGTGACAGAAGAGTGCCCATGAGTTTGAAAGGCAAAGTCTATCGGATGGTAGTTAGAGCGACTGTTCTCTATGGATCGGAGTGTTGGCCTCTAAAAAAGGCGCAGGTACAAAGGTTGATGGTAGCCAAGATGAGGATGGTCAGGTGGATGTGTGGTTTTACGAGATTGGATAGGATCACAAATGGGGTAATTAGGGGCTTAGCTGGAGTGGCCCCCATAGAGGAGAAGATGAGGGAATCGAGGCTCAGATGGTTCGGCCACGTGAAGAGGAGAAGTGTGGTCGCCCCGGTGCGAAGGTGCGAGAGTATCAACCCTCCCGGTGGTAAGAGAGAGGGGGGCAGGCCGAAGAAGAGCCTAAAAGAAGTGGTTAAAGAGAATCTCAAAGTGGTTGGTCTCACGGAGGACATGGCCCAGGATAGGAGTTTGTGGCGGGACAGGATTAAGGTCCCTGATTGTAGGGGACCGTTTCCGTAGGTGGCAGTAGCTTAGGCGGTGTGGGGTGGGGTGGGGTGGGTAGGGTTTTTTTTTTGTTTGCTTGTCTGCAGGTCGTGCTTTCCCGGGATGTCACGGCACCAAGCGCCCCTGGTTTGTTGAGGTGTGTCTCTGCTCCCTATCTTTTCGCTTATTCGGATCCTTTTCCCCCTCCCCCTTTCTCTTACGGCGGTCAATGGTTTTTGCAATCGTTTTCTCTTCAATCCTTTTTCTCAAAGCTGTTTTGTGGGTCTTATGGAATCAACCTCTCTATGGGTAGGAATATCGGTAGAGGTAAGGTTGCCTACAGCTGGATCTCCCCAGACCTCGCGAAAGCGGGACCCACATTGGGAGTTTGTTGTTGTTGTTGTTGTAAAGCCTAAGACACTATGAACTGAGAGTTCCTAGAAGCAACGTTGCTGGCTTTGGGGTTCCCGGAAGATTTTGTTCTACTTATCATGGTGTGTGTATCTACACCATCATATTCAATCAATATTAATGGGACCCCATGCGGATACTTTCCTGGGGCTCGAGGACTTAGACAAGAAAACCCGCTCTCTCCTTACTTATTTGTATTGTGTATGGAGGTCTTATCTTGGGGGTTGGGACTAGCTGTGCAAACCTGGGAGTTCCACTTCCATCCAAGACGCAGTTGAGTGAAGCTATGCCGTTTAATATTTGCGGATCATCTGCTTCTTTTTTTAAGAGGAGATTTAGGATCTATTAATGTGCTTTGGAGATGTTTCCATCAGTTTGGGCAAATGTCAGGATTGATTGCCAACCAAGATAAATCTTATATTTACTTCGGGGGTGTTCCACCTAATGATGAGAGATATTATGCGATATACTGGGATTTCTGCAAGCTCCTTCCCATTCCGGTACCTCTGTCTATCGCTTTCTACCAAGAGACTCACCCACTCACAATGTCAGCCACTCATTGATAAAATCAAGCAAAAAATATTTTCGTGGACTGCCAAAAGATTATCTTATGCTGGGAGGAAAACTCTAATCCAAGCTGTGCTAACAGGAATCATTACGTTCTAGTTAGCTCTCTTCCTACTGCCCGGACACACAATTGGATGCATTGAGAGTTTGTGCAGCAGATTTTTATGGTCAGAGGCTGTTGATACTAAAAACTTAGCCCTTGTGGGATGGCCCAAGATATGTCAACCCATTCAATATGGAGGATTGCGTTTTAAAGAAGTCCTAGCTTGGAACAAGGCATTATGCACAAGATGGATTTGGAAACTAGTGCACAGTGAATTAGTGTTTTGTCGATGGGCTTTACGATATATGATGAAGCAGGACAGCATCTTCTCTACTCAAATGCACACTGGAGATGCTTGGGGCTGGAAGACAATCATTTCCCTTCGAAATGATATAATTTGTATGGCCGACTCTATTGCTGCTGCTCATGAACGCTTTCAAAAAGAAGAGTATCAGGTTAGTACGTGGTATGAATTTTTTAAGCCTGTGAGTACAAAAGTCTATTGGTGGAAAGTAGTGTGGCAAAGCTAGGCTTGGGAAAGACATAAATTCATGTTGTGGTTAGTGGTTAGACAATCACTGGCCACATGAGCTATGTTGAAAGAGAAGGGGATGAGTGCCCAGATGACTGTGTTTTCTGTATGATAGCAGGTAGAGACGCCTGCAACCATCTATTCTTCAAATGTCCTTTCACGAGTGATGTCTGGGGCGAATACTGCATTGGGTTAAGGTGGCTAGAAGGCAGTGGACATTTCAGCGTGAGCTACGATGGTATACCAAGCATTGTGAGGGATCGTCACAGATTAACACCTGGCGCAAAACTCTTTTTGCCGGTGCAGTTTATGAAATTTGGACGGAACACAACTATAGGAAGCATCAATGTAAGCATAGAGATGTGGATGCTATTGTTAGGAACATACAGATAAACTGCATGTATCAGTGCTGCTGCTCATGTAACTAGTTGGAATGGGTTAGTTAGACTCAGATGATGTATCTTGAACTACTGTTTTGGGAAATTAATGATAATTATTTGCTTCTTCCCAAAAAAAAAAAAATAATTATGGTTAATTTTAAAAATTATTGATTAATAAAATTTCAAAAGTTTTTACATGTCACATAAATTACTAGATAATTTATTGTCATTTTTATATACATTTATTTATTTATTATTGATAAAAACTTAAAAAATATTTCATATGCAGCAAAGGGTAGGGGTACTAGACTACTAGTGTAATATAAAAACAATATAGAAAAATTGTAGCAGGTCCCCGTCTATCTATCTATTTATTTATTTATTTATACTTTAACCGTCGTAGGATTCATCAGAAGTCTCTTTCAAAAAACAAAAAAAAAAGGTCCATCAGAAGTCTCCAAAGGAAACATCTCAATTTTCCATTTTCCGCCAAATGAAGGTAGTTAAAGATTGTTAATTATGTTTTGCACAGGTGGCAATTGTGGATAGAAATGTTTGGTACATACCTGCATGATTAATTATATTGTCAAATATTTTGATCAGCCAATCCTGAGACCGTTGGGTGGCAGGACGAGACGAAAGAAGCACCAACAAAATTCCTCCAGAAAGACCCACGCAAAGATTGCATGGTTAATAATTATTATTCCTCCAGCACGCAATGATTAATTTTCCAGATCCTATGCGTAACCATATCCCAATTCTTCTTACCTGTATACACGCGGCAACATCGGCCTTTGGCTGCTCCATCATCATTGGAACACTTGCTTCATCATTATTTATGAATGTGCCGGCAAAAATAAACTAAATTTTGTAATTATGATACGCTCCTGTTTTAGTTGAAGGTTATAAAAATAGATATTCAAAAAAGCCTAGATAAGTAGTGGATGAATAACTTCTAACTGCAACGAGTAAATTTACTTAAATAAATATTAAAGTACTCACCTTTTAAGTAGAAGATTTAGGGTTTAAATTTATTTACCTCTTTTTCATTGGAAATAAAAAACAGTTTATTGTAACCCATAGAATTAGAAATCAATCCCCAGTCACCCACGCTCACGCCCTATCGCACACCACTAGCCGTGATAACCGCCAGATGCCAACTGTTATTGTTTATTTTAAGGATGGTCTTTTTCAAAATAATATTAAATGATAATATTATATATCGCTGTCAAAATATGAAAGCTCATTGAGGACAATTGCAGGGGCGGATCTAAGTAGAAGGCATGGGTATCCATGGACACCCATGGCCCAAAAAAATTCTAATTGGCTATTTTAAAAGGATTAGCGTTAATACAGATTGATTGACACCCCAAAAAAAGGACTAAAAGATATTGGACAGCCATACATTCAAAGCCCAACTGCTAATGTGTTTTTAGTTTTTAGTTTTTAGTTTTTAGTCCTTTAATAAAAAGGACATGAGTAAATGCTCCCTCTCTTCTTTTTGTGACTCTTTCAGTCTCTCACATCCTCTTTCTGACTCTTCCGTCTCAGTTCAAGCTCAAGAAAACAACTCTAGCAATGGGCATAAGCAAATTAACGCCTTCTCTCTCTCTCTCTCTCTCTCTCTCTCTCTCTCTCTCTCTCTTTCTCACATTCTACAGCAAATGCCAAACGGACTAGGGAAGGTTGAACGCCATTATTCTTTGATACTTTCCCAATTTTATCAAGACTTCATTCTTTAATATCTAAATTTCTTAAATTCCGTCACACCATAAATTAATTTATTAAACATTTTTTGCCTTTTTCTTCAAAAAAGTATAATTTGTATTGTATTATGTAAAAGAGCGATTAGGAGGTGTTTAAGAAGCAGAAGACTGAATGTGAAAGCATGTCTTTCAAATAAAAATTAAACGACATGCCTTTCAAATTAGATTCGCCACTAGACGATTGCCTTGATTGCATTAGCTTTGTAATTTTATTTTTATGATTATGGTCAAATTTAAAATTTCAAATCACATGTGCGCCTAAACGCTAACTTCGCTTGATTTAATTCATGGACTCACCACTGAATGCACACACACACATACCCTTACATATACATATACGTACACATATACATATACATACATACGTATTTTTCTACGCATGCATCTATATATATTCCGATGTATATATGTTTGTATGTATGATGTTTGTATGTACCTACATATGTAACATACACACATGCATACATACATACATACGTACGTACATATATATACATACATATATATATATACATATATATATATATATATATAT
>JACYFF010010365.1:23238327-23249425 GCA_017589665.1 Selenicereus undatus
TGCTTAATATATATTAATGCAAACTAAACTAAATGATGGTAGGAAATTGTAGTTGGCTTAGCAGTGCTTGTTAGATTTTGTTTGCTTTGCTTAGTTTCCTAAGTTCACGGGTTCGAATCCTACCTTAACAATTTCAATTTATTTATTTTTTAAAAATTTTCTGCCTTAGAACTACCTCCGCCCCCCGTTTTTCCTTCAACACAGGCACATTTTGTTCCAAGAGTAGTGATATATGTCTTGCTGCAAGATACTTTTAAATGTCTTGCCTTATCATAAATTAACATATTTTATAATTTAAAACCACAAATTTTTCAATGATTATATTTAATTATGAATTGCTAATCTTAAATTTCCGTCGGCTACGCCGACAAAATATTAAATGATACCCTAATTGCATTAACCCTATCAGTAAGTACATCTTATATGTGTATTTTAAAAATGTGATAAATTATGCATATAAAGATTATTTTATGCAATTTCTAAGTTGTAATATACTTCTATGATTCGATCCTACCATTTTTTTTAATTTAAAAACATAATAGTATAATTTTTTAGTCAAAACAAGACACTTATGAAGTGTCTTGTAGGAAGACACTTATCATTTTGCTATGTTCCAAGCGCTCCACCCCCCTCCCACACATGCTGCCAACCAGCAGTCAAAATCGCAAATGCCAACCCGACAACCCTCACCAGCACCACACACGACTTCTAAATTTAAATGCTTTAGTTGACTTGAATTTGTTGATTAATTCTTCAATTTGTAGATTAATTTATTTTTATTTTTTGATTTGTGAGTTTATTTGCTGATTTTAATTTTTAATTTGTTTAATTTATAAGTCTAGTTTCAATTCTAGGTTAATTCTTCATTTTGTAGGCTTTTGTTTTTATTGTTTCATTTGTGAATTTGTTTGCTAATTTCAATTCCTAATTTGTTTAATTTTCTAGGTCAATTCTTCAATTTGTAGGTTAGTTTATTTTTATTGTTTGATTTGTGAGTTTGTTTACCAATTTTAATTTCAAATTTGTTTAATTTATATGTTGAATTTCAATTCTAGGTTAATTCTTCTATTTGTAGATTAATTTCTTATATATGTGTGTGTGTGTGTCTGTAGCTTTTGAATGATGTTGTTATTACTTACTTTTAGGATGATTTATTTAAAAATGTATCGACTAATGATATCTTATATCGCTTTCAAAATATGAGGTCTCGTTGAGGATAATTAAATTAGATGTAATATAACAATTCTTAATTTCAGTTTATGACTATTATTGAATTTTATATTGTGTACTTTTAATCTTAACACTCATCTTGAAAATTTCTAACTTCGCCACTATATATATATATATATATATATATATATATATATATATATATATATATATATATTAGACACATTGCTATGTCGCCCTATTGTGTTTGACGCATTCACAATAACCCATGATTATATTTGGGCTTGTGGTAATGAATTTGCCGGAGTGAGAATGCAAAATGTTACAGTCAGCAAGGGTCTTGCTTTTTCTAGTGTACATT
Organism: Selenicereus undatus; assembly: GCA_017589665.1. Taxonomy (NCBI): domain Eukaryota; kingdom Viridiplantae; phylum Streptophyta; class Magnoliopsida; order Caryophyllales; family Cactaceae; genus Selenicereus; species Selenicereus undatus. The sequence continues at coordinate 23,239,859 of JACYFF010010365.1, forward strand.
GCAACAATGCCAGGTCAAAAAGATGGGGCTACCCTGTTTTTTCCTGACTTTTTCTTTTTGTTTGCATTTTCTGACTAATTCATTGTGTTACTTTTGTTTTTTCGTGGTTGGTCGACTAAAAGACAATCTCGCGTATATGAGTCATTACAAATTCTTTTTGATAAAGTAGTCAGTACAGTTATTGTTAGTTTACTTTGTGTAGTTGATTATGAAAAATGGCTTTAGTTTATTTAGTTGGGTATAAAAATGGCTATTAGTCAGTACTTGGATTATCCATGCAATCATTGCATTTAATGACATGTTGTACTTAACTAATGAACCAATGTCACTAAAGAATAAAAAATTCAATGTTAACATTTGGATGTAACTAATGATAATATAATCTGATTAAGTGACAAATAATGTACAAATACGGTTTAAGAGATGTCTTAAGTAGTCTAAATCTAATATAAAATGGCATCTATATACGGTATTGGCCAAGAGGCTAAAAGAATGCATCAAAGATGGACCAAATGTAAAAAAGACATCTAATAAAAACTGACTACCTCAATTCAATCTCTGCTCAACATCTAAAAATTGTACTCATCAAAATCCTTCTCAATCACTTCTGCGAACTTTCATGCAGGTCTCGATTTATTGCTTCCTAATTATGCTTCTCCTTGCTTCTTCCCGCTTATACCGCACCCTGAGCTTGAGTGCCTAAGTGAGGCCAGATAAAAGTGTATCCATATTTAAATTAGAAACATTATGAGTCTATTTAGTGGCTACAACTTTTTGTAAAAAAAGAGCTTTTCAATGAAGTTTTGGTTGTTTTGACTAAGTCAAATAGCTAAATTGGTATCTGGTAAACAGTTGCTTGAAACAGTTGTTTGGTCTCTAATAGCTCTTTCTGAAAATACTATTTTCATTAGCATTTCGAAAAAACATTTTGTGGAAATGATATATTTGCCCAAGAGTTCAAAAAAATTACACTGCATACCATTTGTAAGGATCCATTTCTCGAGGGTTACAATCTTCCACGAATGGTCGGACTCATGTGCTAGGTACTTTAATTTTTGGAAGCAGATTTAATTTTTTTTACCAAAACAATCAAAATTAGGCTGCAACCTTTCGGAAAACTAGGCTTTGGCCCTGACCAAGGAACCCAACCGGGATTCGCTGGGCAAAATCAGGTCTAGTTTCCTACCTAGAGTCCTATCGATAGTCTAAGCCTGGCCTAGGATCTAGGTATAGGTCTTATTCGAAACTCAGGCAGCTTCCTGGGCCAATTCTGAACCCATATTCTGGTCTAGGAAGATTTAGCTATTAAGATCTAAATCTACCTCCAAGTTCCAGTAATGCACATGCAGAATGTAAACGAAATAATAAAGTATTAAACTTTAAGTAATGGAGTTGCTAGTGAATTTTAGAAAAAACTTACAAATTTTATCACTCTTTGAAGCAAATCATACTGATAGAGAAAGTCAAAGGGACACCCTAGGGTCAAATTGATTTTGCTTCAAAAAAGTTTTTAGAAAGCCTTCCACGCAATCCGTAGTGTGAGGGCCATTGATCCTGACTCCTTGGTCTTGAACTGAGGATCTAAATTTCGGGACTATAGTATGGTGATGTGATGAGATGCATCTCATCGCCCTCATTATTATTGATGACCTCTAATAATCAACACAGAAAATTAAGACTTAGTTATACTAACATACATTCATGCAACATATTAGTATAAATTATATTAAACCATACAAAAGATACAAAATTTAGTCCAACCAAAACCCAAAAAATAGAATAGCTGTTACAATGGGCAGGGAACTACCTAAAGATTACATATTTGTTAATCCAAGATATAAAATCATAAAAGAGAAATAGAGTAGAAAAGCATAGGAATTTAGAGTTTTTGCCCCCCGGATAACCACCTGATTTACCTGAGAATCCAGTGGAGTGACGTCTTTTTAATGAGCAACCCACTTCTCCATCCCTCAATACGTTCAATATGTGGAGTATTCCTCTCCTAAATTTTGATGTTCTCCTCTCTCTAATTTTTTGAAGTGTTTTGAGGCCAATTTGGTTTGATCCTCTAGTTGATGGAAATTGTTTTTAATGCCAATTGACTGATGAAAATTTGATGCCTCTAACCCGTAGGGGTAGCCCTATATTTATAGTGGTTGAGAGGTTAGTCCAAATTGATTTAGAGAAATGAGACCTAATCCTAACCTCATTAAGGTTAATCTAAATAGGTACACTAATTTACTTAGGATTCTAACTAATTAGTCTCGGTAAACTAATTAGCCTAGAATTCTCATTAATTAGTCCTATTTAGACAGAAAAGAACTAGGTGAGAGAGAGCCTGGTTGGATTGTCAGCCAGAGGACCCAACTCGGTTCTTGCAAGCAGGAACTCGACCGGGTTCCTGAACTGGGCCACAGACAATCTAATTTATTTCAGCCATGACTTTCATGTCCAATCTCCGTTCTAAGTGATTCTTTTGTTTGTTAAAATCTTATTAAGTCTAGTTGCTAATAAAACTAATTTCATAAATTTTAGATAAGTGTGTAACAAGATGTAAACAAAATAATGAACATGTGTCATTTTTATCACGAGCCACAATATTCGACTTATATCTTTTCTATTGCCTATTGGATTTTGATGCACAATATGTGACTAGAAAACTTGTTCAATGAAGATGTATATTGATATCTAAACTCAATAATTTCATGCTCCCTAAAATGGATCCTAACTAGACATCGAACATTGTCAATTTGGGCATATTTGGGCTTTTTTAGCATTTCTTTCAGACTGGAATTAAGGATTGCTCTGCTGGATACCCAAGTACTCAAATTGGGGTATAATTTTCGTCATTGGGTAATTAAAATTAAGATGGTATTTCTAGACGTCTACAGTTGGCCACGACTTTGGACGAGCCTGGATACAATGAAGGTCAAAGTAATGGTTACTGCTTGTAATTATTTGTCTTACTGTGATGATATAGAATCCAAGCCTTACTGCTGAGGGTCCTGAGACTTTCCGTCTGCCAACTTTCACCGTGACTATAGGCAATGTTACAAATCCAAGCGTGGCCCCTCAAAGTCCTGAGACTTAGCGTCCGCCAACTTTCATCATTTTCGGTGGACGATGATGTTGAACCCAAGCCTGGTTGCTGAAGGTCTTGAGACTTGGCTCCCGCCAACATTCTCCATGATAGTGGCAATGATGTAGAATCCAAGCCTGGCCGCTGAGAGTCCTAAAACTCGATGCTTGCCTAACTTTGTTGTGACCTCAATGAATTTTATCCTTTTTATCCTTTCACTAGATTAGCGACTTTCCTTTGTTTTTCAGATTTAGCAAACTTGTGATGATTTTATCCTTTCGTCAGATTAACAAGTTTCCTTATCGCTGAAGCAGTGGATCTTTTGCCAGTCTAACAAACTTGTGATGATTTTATCCTTTCGTTAGATTAGCGGGTTTCCTTATCGTCGGAGCAGGTTTCTTTATCACTGGAGCAGTGGACCTTTTGCCAGTCTAGCAAAGTTGTGATGATTTTATCCTTTCGCCGGATTAACCAATTTCCTTATTGTTAGAGCAGCAGACCGTTTGCCTTCCTAGCAAAATTATGATGATTTTATCCTTTCCCTAGATTAGTGGACCTTTCATCAGTCTAGTGAAATTTAATGGTGAAATTTCTCGTCATGCCAGGCCAACAGTGTTTGAAATGTCCCATTATGTCGAGGCGCTAGGAGTGTTGAAACATCATATTATGCCGGAAGCCAGCGATTGTCCCATTGTGCTAGGAGCTAAATATCCCATTACGCTAGGTGCCAACGATGTCGAAATATCCCATTGCACTAGGAGCCAACGGTTGTCCCATTTTGTCAAAAGCCAATGGTTGTCCCATTGTACTAGGAGTCAGCAATGTGGAAATATCCCATTATGTCAAGAGCAGCAATTCTCCCATTGGTCTGAAGCCAGCGATCCTAAAATGTTCCATTGTGTCAGAAGTTAGTAATGTCAAAATGTATCATTTTTCCAGGAGCTAGCAAAGTCGAAATATCCCATTGTACAGAGAGCCAGCAGTTGTCCCATTGTGCCGGGAGCTAGAGACATCAAAATACCTCAGTGCACTGGGAGCCAGCGAAGTTGAAATATCCATTGTGCCAGGAGCTCGCGGTTGTCCCATTATGCTGGGAGGCAACAATCTTAAAATGTCCCATGGTACCGAAAGCTAACGGTTGTCTCCTTATACCAGGATTCAGCGATGGCCCATTATGCTGGGAGCTAGCCTATTGTTAGAATGTCTTATTGTGCCAGGAGCCAGCAGTCTTGAAATGTCCCATTATGCTAAGGGCCAACCACGAACCTTAGTGGTGTGATTGCTTGAAAATATGTGGTCATATTCCTGAGAACTTGATGGCGTCTGAGCCTGAAGACATGTAGTCAGATCCTTGTAAACTTGTTGGCATGTGAGCTAGAAGATCTGTGGCCAGGTTCATGTGAAGCTATTGGTATTTGAGCCTGGAGATTGATTGCACTTTTATTCAATCTAAGGTTCCTAAGTGATCAGGGTGGAGGGCAGTCTAGTAAATGGACTAAAGACCCAGGTGTTAATGCAGGTACAATTTCTGGTCTACATTAAATTGTGCATATATGCTAACTATGTAGAATCGACTAGACAGACATGATTGTGCTGACTATTCAAACATGATTATGATGACTACACAGACTTGATTATGCTAACTAAGTTTGAGGTCCATTAGATAAAACCTGATTAAGGTACAGAAGATTGATGGTTTAGACACGGTGATATTATGTGGCTTAGAATGAGAGGTAAAAAATTAAGTGATTGCTGGGTTAGGTCAAATCAAATCATGAAACTTAAGCTGCCATGATACAAAATGTTTCTTTTTTAGAGAGAATATCCTTTAATTTTTCATTAAAATGCTCATGTTCTGAAGAAGTCCCCAATTTCTATTTATTATAAAAGAACCACTAGATGTGTGATAATAGTGATTGCATAAGATTTTTTTACTAGTTTTAGTTAGAGGAGCTGCCAGTCCAGTAGAGTAAATGTAGTCCTTCCCATGTTAGGAAGATGCTTTTGCTAGTGCTGCCTAGAGTAGCCACTATCTTAGTATAAAGAATATGGTTATCTCTTTGTTAGAAAATGTTTATCATGAAGGGAGCCCTAACTATCTAGAGAACTATAGGAGAGTGCTCGTCTTACATAATGTGTGATTGCCCATTTCGGAAAAATACAAAGTGAGCATCCACTTTCGAATTTATAATCATGGTTGAGACCATGAGTCCTAAAATTTGGAATGAACATTAGATTGGAGGCTATGATGATTGAGAAGAGGTGGAAACGTTGGTGAATAGCTTGTCCAAGTCTGATTCAATAAGGGCAGGTAATGGAATGCTTTTAATCATCTAAAACCAAGGTTTTATTTTCACTTTCCTTTTGCTTGGTCTACCTTTTCAAGTTTTCGTGTCAACTGCTCTTTCCTCTCTCTTTGTTTTTGAGATTAAATTATTCAATTTAGATGTTTCTTTATGGAAAAAACTTCATGGCTAGGTTTCAAAGGGATTACCTATGTATCCAATGTGGAATTAGGTCAGTTGTAGTTTAAGAGTGAGAACATGCAACTTAAAGGAGGAACACCTCCAGAAAAACTTTTTAAGGTAGGCTTTTAGGTTAAGATGTCAAAGGAAGTGAATTGGCATAGAGGTTCAAACAACCCTTATGAAATCCCTAAGTGTGCATGGGTGATGAAGTTATTGTACACTAGCAATCTCTTTCCTTCTTGTTTTCAAACTCTTCCTTTTTCTCTCTTTTTTCTTCTTTTCTTGGGGTGGGACTGTTTGGTTAGAACTTTTCTCCTTTTATTTTCTTTTTTTTTTGTTACTCATTTTGAGATTAACATCACTCATGACACACTGCCACTCGACAATCATACTTGGACTTATAATAGACGGGAAAACGAGTGACTCTATGATTCAACACATTACTATCGGTTTAGGACACATCACATTTTCTAAATTCTATACAACTCAAGGCCTCTTGTGTGGAGGCTTTCCTTTGACTTTCCTCGTAAATATACAAGGGTGGATGGACCTTAGATTTGGATCCATCTATACTTACTATCTAGATAGACGGGCTCCACTCTTCTCTTTGGTGGTCTGAAATGGCTAAGATGCTATCATGCAAATTCAAGCAGGTTGCTACCATTGTTGGGTGTTTGAGCAGCTTTAGGTTGAGGAAGCTGCCGAGACTTAAACATACTTTCCAACTCATTCTTGAAGCCTTGACCATCGTTAGTATCATGGCCCCTTGTTCAATGATATTTGCAATACTTGTTCGGACCTCAGTTCTTAGGCTTCCATGTATTTTTTGTCTCTGATTTAATTAGCCAACAGTTGATTCTACCCTTGGAAAGCAAGCATTCTAGCATTTAGGTATACGTGGTTTCAATAGGAGTATATTCAGTAGGGCGATCCAGAGCAAGCACCTCTTTGCTTATGGAACCATTGTCTCTCTTATACCTATTCTGATAGTTCTCTTCCAAGTGTTGGTGTATTTGCTAGGTGTTTTTTTGGCTAGCTTTTCTCCTACCAACATGCCTACGTTTCTTAGTGTAGTGAAATTTTCAAATAGCGTGAATCATAGGTAATGTCTATATGTGGGTTGGAGGTTTCTGATGAATAGTCTCACTTGGTCAGCTTCCGAAGGTCGACCCACCATGTGAACGACCTTTGCCCTCCATCTAGCAAGGTAGTAAAAAAAGCCTTCCTTTTCTTCTTGCTTAACCAACTCTGGGTCTCTGAGTGTAATTGGGAGTTCAGTATTATATGAACATTAACGCGAGAATTCTCTATAGAGATCCTCCTAGTTCATGACCTTTTGTGGGTCCATAGAATTATAACAGTTCATGATGTCTTTATCAAAAGTTCAGGGGAATATAATGTGAAAGATGTCTTTGTCAATTTATTTTGGAGTCATGGCACTACTAAAGTTCCTCGCATGATGATTAGCGTTTTCAATTCAATGAAATTTTATGTCTAGCATGGTGAATTTAGGATGCAATTTCTCTTTCGGAATAGAGGTGAATCCTATGCAATCATTAAAGTGATTGTTAAACGTAGAGGATTTTTTTAGCAACTGGTGTATACGATCTACTCGCGAATCCACTGGAGGAGCGCTTCTTTACTCCCTCTCTCCCTTTTCACTTCTTCCAGATCTCCCCCTCTTATCTTCCCCGCCTTCTGCATCGTCAATTTCTTTGCCATGAGGTTCTTTATTATGGTCTTGGAGTACGACATCCATTGTCTCCATCCTCTTGTTACTTTCATTCGTCCTAAACTTGCATTTACTTTTAGCATCTTCATGATTTGTGTGATTTCATTATTGTTCCCAGCTATTGGAATTGATGTCATATTAGACTTAGATTGAGATTTGGACGTTATCATTGACCCAATAGCTGAATTTTTCTCATATTGCTCTTGGCATAGAAGCCTTCCAGTCTGTGAATTTCGCTTGTACACCTTATTTATCTTCCCTACCCTAAGCACTAAGGTGGCAGTTTATAGGAGTGAATAATGAAAGGTTAACAACATCGGCTACGGGGTTGAAGGGAATGGTTACTAACATTGGATGTAACCTAGAATGTAGTAGCTCTAAAGGTCTTATGGGTCGTATTATGCACCTTAGGCCTAGATGGACTCATGGACCATGCGTGATGAGGCTTAATAATGCATGACTCTTTGGCCTCAAGTATCCTACAACTGATGTGCTAAGACCCTAAATGAAGACTTATGGACCTAACTCTAACACTAAGAGTCTAGAATATCATTTTATGCCATGAATGTAAACTTTAAGGGACATAGACTTAACCTGGCCTCCTAATTGGATCCCGGTTGGGTTCTAACCGAGCTTAAAGTTTACACCCTTATTCTAACTCTTCACTAGACTCTTATGCATGCAGCCTGACAAACTTTACTACTAAACCCTAATAGATCCCAATTGGGTTCTATTGGGCCTAATATAGACTCACTTCTATTCCTAGACACAAATTGACAAATTCACCTTTTTTTGTATTTTCCTTTACTTTTTTTAAAACTAAAACAGACAATCTAAACTAGAATTCAGAACCTTTTCATATTCAAGAGTCATTGTTGGACTAAATTGGCCCAAAAAGTTGTTTTGATTCCTAATCTAGTTTCTAGACTCCATTTTCCCTAATCTGAGCTCCCTCAGACTCATAGTATCAATGCACAGTCCTTTGGACTAAGAAAGTTAAATCATATAAGGACACCTTGCATTCCAATAATACACATATGTTCCAACCTAAACATGAGTTATATGTTATAGGGGTTTCAGGTTAGGTTTAGATCAGTACTCTCGCGACCCAAACCCTTCGTACGACATCCATGGGGTGCATGGCGAAACTAAAATGCTTCGGCTGCTTCCCTCGTATTATGGGGACCAGGAAAGTGTGTCATGAGTGGGTGAACCAACTGCCCGCTCAGCTGAAAGTTTAGAGAGTGACTAGCTGCTTTCCCAAGGGGTAATAACGGGGTTTGGCCTAGTGGCTTTATTGATCCCTGATATGCAGCGCTTTTGTAACGCCTCGACCCTCTCCCAGGTTGCAGACAATTACCAACAACGGCTTCAAGGATCGTTGACTGGTCCTGCAAATTACCACAAGCCTTTCCGACGTGCTTCGTCCTCGCTCACACGAGCCTTGAGAAACTTTCTAAGAGGTCACCGATCATAAGATTTCTCCACGACAAGCACGCTTAACTGTGCAGTTCTTAAGATTGGGCTCCCCCAAAACAAAGATGCACCTTTGGTGATATAAGTAGTTACTTCAATCCTTTTAAGCTACACTCGGGGTATTATAATCACCCCCACTTGAAGCGCACAACGTTCCCGTTGTACCTCACTAACCGACCGACTTACGCGTCATTTTGACCAGCGGTCCATCCCAGTATCTTTACCTCGCTAGGTGACGGCTTAAAGTTGTCCCGTCCACTAGCGTAGCTCACGGTCGCAGGTCAACTATAATACCATCTGTAACGCCCCGACCTTCTCCCAGGTCGCGGACAGTTACCAACAACAGCTTCAAAGATCCGACTGGCCTCACAAATCATCATAAGTCTTTCCGGCGTGCTTCCTTATCGCTCACATGCAGTATGAGAAACTCTCCATGAGGTCACCCATCATAAGATTTCTCCACGGCAAGCACGCTTAACTATAGAGTTCTTAAGAGTAAGCTCCCCAAAAAGAAAGGTGCACTTTTGGTGATTTAAGTAGTTACTTCGATCCTTTTAAGCCACACTCTGGGCATTACAGCTTTATAGAATATGCCTAATGCAAGTACAATAAAGATAAATTTTCGAATTGAAGTTCAAATCTTACCCTCTTTCAAAAAACATTCATAGTGGAGTCGTCACTATAAGGATTCATCTGCCCAGGGTGTTGTCTCCCATGAATGGTTATACTCGTATTTAGGTATTTTAATTTTTTAGAAGCATATTAAACTTTTTTTATTTACATATCTTTTACCAAAACAGGCAGATTCGGCA
>JACYFF010010365.1:23274425-23305392 GCA_017589665.1 Selenicereus undatus
ATATAAGGAATACGCTTATTAATAATCTCATTCCTTACCAGACGCCTTTTCCTTTCATTAATCGGAATTGAGCCACATGTATGTAATGAAAGACCAAAGCTAAAAACATTACACATGTCTAATATAATATAACATTTCTTAATAATTACATAATTATTATAAATGTACATACTTATCATATTTTGCTCCATTGTACATACTTCATAAATATACTTAAATTTTAATGTAATTCACATCCGCATTGTACGACACAAATACGTTACATATTATTCACATATTTACCAAAAATTAATACACAAAACAAATCAAATAGAAAACATACTTAACATTGTTAAACCATTTACCAAAAACAATACATATATTACACATGCTTGCGTACTCACAACTATTTCAATTATTCAAATCAATATACATTACATATTAAATTAGAGTTACATTATACTTATTTTCTATCAAAATAAATTCTCAAAAAATCAAAAATACAACAATTAACGAATTTAAACATATACGCAAAAAAACAAAAATAAATTGAACATAACAATATTATTTATCCACATAAGCCTCAATAAGCATCAATCTTCAAAATTAAACACCTTATTTCACACTTCATCTAATTAAACAAACCCAACCAAAAATAACAAAATACTATTAACATACTTAACAAACTTAAAATAATATATACTTAACATATCTACATCTTGCAAAAATATAAAAAAAAATTGTTAACATATCAAACATATCATAAAAAAATTAAACATACCTACAAAAACATACATGTCTAACATCTTCAACATTTTACAATAAACAAACTTCTTCCACTTCAATTATCTACTTTAATAAAACATCTTACACAAGCTTAACATTTAACATTTAAAATTAATTAGATAATTATTTCAGATATACAAAAATAATAAAATACTATTAACATGCTTAATAAACTGAAATTACTATATACTTAACATATCTAGAGCATGCAAAAATATATAAAAAAATTCTTAACATTTCAAACAAATCATCAAAATTTAAACATACGTCGAAAAATATACATGTCTAACATCTTCAATATTTTATAATATACAAACTTATTTCACTTAAATTATTAACTTTAATAAAACATCTTATACATGTTTAACATATATATATAACATTCTAAAAATATTATTCAAAATAAACAAACATGCTTAACATTAAAATTCTAACAAATGAACATCACATATCAAATATAAATTAACATAATTTTAAAATGAAACAATTTTGCTAACCTTCCAAACGCGAAAAATCAAGCAGTGGGGCGGCGGCACTACAGCGGCGGCGGCGGTAGTGAAACTTGAAAATTTATAACCGTAAAAAACATCAATTAACTTAATTATTTTAACTTTAAACAACAAATTAACATAAATAAACACTTACCGTTTAATTTCCAAACACTAAAATCTTCAAATACCTCCTTGTCTCTATTCTTTCTCCCCCCTCTCTTTCTCTTCAAAACTCCTTCTCTCTCTAACCTTACAAATAACCTAACAAAACTCCCCCTCCCCCCAATTTAAACTCTTGAATTTTTGAAAACCCCCAACCCCCACCTGCTGTGCCTCAAGATATGCGCTTTTTTTTCCGTCGGAAATCCTGTTGGAATTTCCGGCGTCCGTCGGGCCCCGTCGTCCTTCCCGTTGGCCCTCCTGATTTTTCCCGACGTCCGATCCCCACCTCGCTTTTTCCGTCGTAGTTCGGCAGCGTTTTTGTTGTGCCCGATGAAGATAAATTCCTAAATATCAATTTCAATTCATAACAAAAATAATCTAACAAATAAAAGAATAATTTTGTAGAATGTAGGCATCATTTACATAAATAAAAATTGAAAAGAAATTAAATAAGATAAATGATGAATATAAATTGTAGGAATTAGTAAGAAAGTAAGACTTTATGAATGATGTTAATTTATACATATGAAGATCTAATTTTTTTGAAAAGAAAATAAGATTGACCAACAAATGTACAAAAATATGTTTTGTTAAAAAATAATTTAGAGAAAATCATGTAAATGAAATTTTACTAAACATCTTGCCTAAAAACATCCAACTTTATCAAATATTTTTTTTTACAAATAGTTAATTCAAACAGTTAATACAAATAATTAATTAAAATATCTAATAATATTAGCTAATACAAACAACTAACAACTAATAGTTATTTATCTTCTTTCCTAAATTTTAATTTTGCTCCTAGAGTACATATTAAACTATTTACCGCCTACATTCAGTCACATCACAAATGGTACTATATTTCAGCGAGAAGCAAATTGTAATCTTCATCTATGACTTTTTTTTCTAATCTTGTGAATACATTTTTCAGCGCCATACAAATGAGTTTGTTTCATACGTGACCTATACTTCTTCCATTTTACGCAGATGGCAAAAGTTAATTCCCAAGAAGACACAGCCAAACACAAAGCCTACCCCAACCAACACATAATACACATCTCCAATTGTATTTTATCAGCATACGAAATCAGCAGACTAGTTTGCTGCATTGTTGCATCTAATTAGTGAAAATCCTCAGCTAAAAAAGAAAGAGATTAAAAAATAAAAATGTGAAGACGGAAGAAAGTAACGAGTGAAGATCAATGACCATGTATGCCATCTGCTTTATTTCCTCCATTAATCAATTGCATACATGGTCATTGGTCTTCACTGGTTACTTTCTTCTGTCTTCACTTTTTTATTTTTTAATCTCTTTCTTTTTTAGCTTGAGGATTTTCACTGATTAGATGTTGCTATTAGGGTTTGTGTTTTTTGGACTTATCATAAACATTTATTATTGGTATCCAACAACTTTTAATATAATTTAGCATCATTCAACGAAAAACGTCATTATTCAACACAATTCATCGACAATCGTCATAATTTAGCACAATTACACAATTCATCAACAATCATCATAATGTAGCACAGTTAGGCATGTTTGTAATGCGCATTTTGAAGGAGCGTTTAGTATGTCGGAACGGTTTGAAGCGTTTTGAATTAGCAATGAGTGGGCTGGTCGTCAGGGCAGATTTGAGGGGGTACGAGTAGGCGTATAGGAGTAGGTTTTTGAAAGTTCGTGATTATCAAAGACAATTTTCTGTGCAATGACTGTGATTTTTATAATACTAGTTCACGTTACATTCAAAAAATTATGCAACAAAAGAATTGAACATGATTGTAATGAATTATTAAGCGTTGATTCAAAGGGTAATAATGTCAATCTCACTTAGTACGATATATGTGTCACTAGTTATCCTTCTCGGTCGAGGCTAATTGTGCCCACAATCTTTGTTCTATTTTCAAATTTTATTCACATTACTCTTTTACTTACCTTTGAACCATGGTGATCCTTGTTTTTTTTCTTAATTTGTTGTTCATGCAAAATATATATATATATATATATATATATATATATATATATATATATTTTTGTTGGAGCAGGTTAGAAGATTTTGGAGCGGTTTGAAATGGTTAGCGGATGCAACATGATCATTCAAACATGCGCTTAATTAGTCTCCGGTAATAAAAATCAATTTAGCATGATTTAGCACAATTTAGCATGTATCACCAAGTTCTAGCAAGTTTCAGCATGTATCAACGACTTTCAATATGTTTCAACAATAACTATGCATCGATAAGTACTTCTCATAACTCTAAAATAAACTGTCTTAGTAGTTCCGTATAAGACCTTTATTCAAACACTGAATTAGATTAAAGTTTGTTCGACGTGTATTGGGAGATCCTTCTTTATTTTTTCTTTTTGTTAAGGGACATAAAAACAGTTAGAATCTAACTTTGTGTTCTTTATATTTTATCAGCTGAGGTTTATGTCATCGATTTTTCATACCCTCATTTTCTGAATTGTTTTTTTTTTCATGCTTACCTTAATGTTTGTTCATACTATAGTACCACAGGAACCACTGTATCCTTGGTCCTCCCCCTTGACCCATCCTTTCTTTCCTTGGCAGTATGGCGGGGTTTATGTTGAAAAGCCACTCTCCCGAAGAAAAAGGTAATAATAAAAGCAAACATCGCATTTAATGCAAAAATTATTCCTAAGAAATCTATTCTATTGCCATGATAACACCATTGTCCCCCTTTGTAAACCTGTTTCTATAAATTGGATAGATTTGACTGTGAACAGTCTTATCTCCACGAGTAAACAGCTTAATTCTAAAAAATTCATAACAAAAAAAATATTTAGCGAATAAATGTTTTAAAAACCCTTTTGTAAGGAATGTATTAAATGTTAGTAGCATTGTTAGCTTGTTACTGTTAGATACTAATAAGAAGCAACCTTAGATCGTACAAGAATTAAAAAAGCGGGGAGATGCGTTAAAAAATAATCATAAATTTCTTTAAATACTTTGTTATATTATGACATATGCTTAGAGTATCTGAGCTTTTGAAGAAAATATAATTCTTCCTATTGTACTTAATATTTCCTTGAATAGAAGAAAAGGACATTAAAATTCACGTGATAAAGTTAACATTCGATTTTGATTAGTACTTTTGGATCAAATGAAATAAATAAGATGTTTGACATACAATTCTTTTAGATAACATACATCATGAAAAAGTTGAAATAGCCCTACATAGCTGCTATTTACAAGTCTACCTCAAGTACACAATGTCAAAAACTTGAAGTAAAGTGTGAAGCTTCCTTTGAATCGAGTCCACTATTCCACTTGAAGGCAGCCAATAAAGAAATGGGCAGGTGGAAGTATTAATTGGAGAAAACAGAAAGCAAAAATGTAAAACAAAAAACAATATATAAAAAGAAAATTGGAAGAAAACAAGAAGGTGGAAAAAAGGGTTCAAGCTTTGAAAGAAGAAAGGACAGAGGTTGGTCCAAAAAAATAAACAAGAGTGGAACACCACCAAACGGAACAGAATACTTACATGATAAGGGTGGGGTTGCCATCAGGGTCAGCCATGTGTGCCCCTCTAATTGACAGTTGGGTCTTTATTGGAAGAGCCAATCATTGCTGCTCCAATCATGCAAGGCCCCCCTCTGTAAATAACTTTTTTGGCTTTGTAGTAAAAATATGGCAAAAAATTACTTATAATGGCAAAATGATTTCAAACAAAATAACATCAGGGTTAACTCTAATACTCCCTATCTCATACTCGCACCTGGTAAATGATTTATTTAATTTGGATATAGATCGGATTAATTTTCGATTGGATCAAATTTTAGATTAGGCGATTTTTCTAGTTGGTTCATTTTGGGTTGGGTGAATTTCGGTTTAAGTCGATTTCGGATCAACTGATTTTTTATCAAATATGCTTGTTATGCAAAAATAATCAACTTTGTAGAAAATTTTGGATTGGGTATGGTTTGATTTGGATCAATTTGAATTTCAAATTTACTTTCAGGTGAGCATATTTCGAATGTCAGATTGGGTATATGTTCAGGTTGTTCGGTTCGGGTTTTGGGTTTCGAGTCTCGAGTCAGTTTTGACAGGTCTACTCATATTCAACATTATAATATCTATTTTTATAACTCTATATACTACTGTCAAAATTCTTTTTTTTTTTAGTGTTACCTCAAATGGCTAAAAAACTATTTTCACCATATGTAGCATATGCCTAGTTTGATATATTTCGAAAATTTGACCATCGCTATTTGAAAGAGGAATTAATATATTTTTCTTCTTCCATCTTATTGTATCATTTGTTATAGTTCTTATTTTGACTAATTTTCAAAAGTATCATATGTAATTATCTAGTTTAGAAATTTAAATTAGATAATTTTCCCTTGTATAATATTAAGTTTTTAAATAGTGAGAAATTAATATGACTGAAAAAAAACCCTCAAGGTATTTAATATCTCTTTGATATTAAACACGCAGAGATAGTACGTACATATAATTTAAGGATAGTTCTTCTCTATATTTTTTATCTTGTTTTTGTTTTTAGTTTTTAATATGCCAACTAAAGCAATGAGCTTACTCCTTGAAATGTTTGTTTCTTTCAACAATGGTAACAGCGGTATTATAGAGGCCAAAAGTATTGATAGTAAGTTGTCCATTTAGGGGTGGAACTATGCTGGATAGTTGGTCTTCGTTTTGTGGAGGGGTGATCAAGTTTCAAGTCTATCTAAGCTATGTACATGTGTAAAAATTATTTGACTAAAAAAATTAATAATAGATTGTCCTATAAAATTTATGTTTTACATCAGAAAATGATTTTGAGGGAAAAAAAACTAATTGCTACTTGTTGAGTTTATTCATATAAAACTTCTCAATAGATAAGGTTGCTACTTGCTAGCTAATTTTCGACTGGGGGCCCCCCCCCCCAAAGTGAAAGAAAAAAAGAGCCACCACATGAAACTGTTGCTCAAAAAATTTAAACCTAAACGTCTAACATCACCCTTAAAAAAGAAAAATTGCCTCCAAACTAAAAAGCAATTAAGTATCAGTACACCAATATTGATATTTAAAATATATCTAACCATTATAACATTTGCATTTCATGTTTAATGGAATTGTGATATTCGGTTTAAAATATTGGGAACATATATATAGAATATAGTATTACGGAGAGTCAGTGAAAATATGACATATGATATGATATATTTAATAGGTGGTATTGTTTTTCTTACTTGGGTGAATCTATCAACTTCATTTCATCTTTCTTTATTTGTATAAGATTAGATTGTTGATTGCTTACAAGATTGATGTACAATAGGCGTCAATTCTTCGAATTCGGACTGTCGTACCCAATATACAAAATTTGCGGATCGCCTTATTAGAGGTTGTATTATGAAGTAGTACTTGATAAGAATCGGAGTGCTCATAAAAGTTTCAATTAGTTTTCTCTATCAAAATGTTTATTTTGTTATATTGGTTATGAATTTGTTTGAATGTGATGCTTATAAAAAAAATTTACCTCTTGCTATAAATTTTGAAGTTTCAGTAAATTTGAAGGTGTGAAATATATTTTTTACTTTTATTAAAGGTTCCATTGAAACTTGAAAGTATTACAAATCTTTCTATAAATTTTCAAACACATAAGAATAAGTAAGCATGCCCATGAGTTGTTGTTGTTGTTGTTGTTGCTGCCCGTGAGTAGGTGTGGAATAGAGGCTATGTTGGATGGGTTGGACTGTAACTAACTTATTAACAAGTACTTACCAATGTAAATTAATGGATCAGGTCATATTTATTTCATAAAACATTCTCACATACAAAAAGACTTTATAAATAAATTATTGGTTATAAACCTAAATTAGATTGAACATAATGTATAAATTGGTACAATGCACAAATTAAACACAATAATCTATCACTATTATTAAATTAACCCAACATACTCCAATAACATATCAAATATAAATTGAACTACAGCGAACCAAGTCAATTGTAGAGCGATACAATAATATTAACCTTAATAAACTGATCTACTCAATCCAATGCCCACCCAACTTTTTATTAGTTACTACCCACATCTATGCGGTATTTATGAGAGGTACGGCCAGGGTGAAAGGAGCCATCTCTAAACTGGGAACTTTAGCTTTGATCTGATGTCTGAGTAATCCGTGTTTCCTTTTTATATCCTTTTCCTCATTGTCAGATCCTCCTCCTGCTTTTGAACATCACTAGCTCAAATTACGTGTCCTATGACTATGTTCACGGAGAAATTCACACATTGCATTGTCTTTTGAAGGCAGATTTTCTATAAAATGCAACCACCAATCTTATTTCATTGGTTGTAATGCCTCAAAAAATAGTCGATATTTTTCGTACAAAGAAAGAATTTGTCTCAGCTAAGATAATCCCTTTTTTTAATAAAAAATATAAAACTTGTAAGACACTCACAAACACACACATGCAAAAAAAGAAGCGGTCAACTTCATAAAAACATGCACCATTTTCAGAATTATTGGTTCATAAATACCAAACTACCTTAATTTTACAATGTTTCTGCACAATGCTAGAGAATCGCAACCCACTGGCTAATAAATAAAAGTGACCCTCTATGAATCTCAGCAATGGTAAAGAATTTTAGCGTCAAGTTTCAACCACCTTAAATATATATTGAAAAGGGCAATGGACAAAAGAGTATAATAGGTATTCTTAAAGTACATACAATTAAACTTTTGGTTAAGGGAGAAAAATACTTCTAAAAGTTGAAATTCGCTTGACACAATCAAATGATTTAACTTTTTTATTATTTTATTATTTGCTTGGTCCGTTTTAGTACTTTATTATTGATAAATGGCTAGCTAAATATCAAAGTGATGATGTGGCCCTTTTTATCCATGACACGACTTAATTTAATTGTCAATAATATTGAATATTTTTTTAAAAAAATCTATAATTTTTAAAGATTTGAAAATTTAGAAAAATTGAGCTGCACTTAATAGATAAATCTCAAATACGTTAGAATTGCCAACAAGCTTTAGAATTAATATTCAATTTAATTCTGATTGAGCTATTAAGATAAACTAAACTCAAATAAGTCTGAATTTGATTGCATTTTTGGGAGCTCTATTAATAGTATAATTAGGGGTAAGCATGTCTCACAAATATTCTGAAATTGGACAACAACCAGTCAAATAGGTCCTGTTTGATAATTAAAAACAGTCAAATAGTTACTATTACGGTTTCAATTCCTAATATTGAGAACCATTCTGATTGGTTCACGTTCTGATTCCTAAAATAAAACCCGAAATCGGAACTGAAACCAGTTATGATAAAACAATGTCCTATCCTAATGTGTTGGCCCAATTCTTTTTTTTTTTTTACAAAATACAATGTCCCAAATCAAACGAAAAAGGCTTTAAAAACATTTTCCTTCCCATTGAAATTTATATTTGTCATGCTTCTTTTCAAGTCAAAATTCATAATTTACTATCTTGATTTATTAGTTTTAACTTCTATCCAATAAATGTAACGTGAATCGCATATCATATTAATTCAGTAAATGTAATTTGCTACCTTTAATTGATAGTTGTTAGCTATAAAACAAGACTTTATAGTTTATGGCCTTGAACAAATGTTGTTGTGTTATGATGGATTTTTTTACAGTAAATAAACACCAAATACGAAAAATTGAAAAAGTATACAATAGGTGTGAGCCCCTGAAATCAGAACCGGAATCGATTGAGTTTTGGCTCTCCCAATTATTGAACTAGAATTGTTGGTTCTAACTATGGTTACCAAAAGTAAGGATCCTATTTAACTGGTTCGAGTTCGGTTCCCGATCTTCGGAGTATGTACCTAGAATCGCTCACCCATAGCTGTAGTAGTACAACTCCCATCTAAAAGTTTAATGCTTCTTTTTCTCATAATTTTCATGTGACTTTTTTCATCGCTTTCCCAAAGTTGATTTGTACAACTTGAGTTGTTATTGTTATTAGATGTCATATAAGTAAACAAAGGAAACTTTTACAGGCTAATAATCCCAAACTTTAGGGACATTAAATCGGACTTTTAAAGTTGGCGGTTAACATGCCAATTTTAAGGATATTTAATGTTATTATACCACCACCGGGTCAACGAACTTTGACTTCATAATTTGACAATGCAACCATTTACTTATTAGTTATCACATGTGTTTGATATATTTGTCTTCATCATGTTCATACTACTATCTACATGCAATCAATGAGTTACTATCGCCTCATATCCCGAATTTTGGAGATATTTGATTATATCGATACTATCATCAAACTATATACACTTTTACTCACTAGTATGATATGAAGTAGCTGAATTATCACATTTGGGTAATATATTTTTATTTGACCTGGTGATGATATAACAACGTTAAATACCCTCAACATTTGGCATAATGAGATATGACTTTAAAAGTATGATTATTCTTATGTAATACCCCAAACTGGAATTATTTGTATCTAAATACCCAATAATAAATCACAATAAATAAATAACCATTAGATTGTTATCTCAGACTTTTGTAGTGTAAGCTATTCAACTCTTGCTATATAAATACCGTTCAAACTTTTTCTGTTGCATAATTTATGAATTACTTTAAAAAAGTAAATTAACTTGACCAATATCATCCCCTAGAATCTTAAGTGCTCCTCAACACTCGAAATGCTAACTACTTAACTTTTTATCACATAGTTGGTCTGAATGTATATGACTTTTAAAAATTGAATCACTTAGCCAAAATACTCGCCAATGATCCTAGATGCTGCTAAACACTACCCATTAAACTTGAAGAATATTGATCACCAACTAAACTCAAACAATATAGATCTCTAAATGTCAATATTAACTGCTGAAACAAACATTCACTAAAGTATTCGCCTTTTATTGCAAAGTTAGGACTTAGCCTAGTACTGATGCTCCTTTCGTACATGCTCTATATTAACCGGGTATAATTACTTAGTGACTTGATTAATTAATAACATTAACAGTAAATTATTAACATTAAAAAAAAAAACTAAAAATTTCATCAAAGATAGAGTTTTATCAGGTAGGACCTCCCTAGTCTGGAAGGGTCCTCCTCCCCTCATCTTTTCCAAAATACCCAAAAACCATCCGACACAACCACAAAAAAAGTCTGCTTCTAACACACACATAGACAGTGTTTCTTCCTCCTTCCCTCCGACCATGGATGATAACAGACCTGCAGAAGAAAAACAGCAAAACCAACAACAACTTATCACCACCACCTCATGCAAAGACGACAACCACCAGAAGAAGCAGCAACATCAGCAACAGCTCGCCCCAAAGCGGAGCTCCAACAAAGACCGCCACACCAAGGTCGATGGAAGAAGCAGAAGAATACGAATGCCTGCACTATCTGCTGCTCGAGTCTTCCAATTAACCCGTGAATTGGGCCACAAAACCGACGGTGAAACCATTCAATGGCTTCTACAGCAGGCTGAGCCGGCGATCATCGCCGCCACCGGCACCGGCACCATCCCCGCCTCCTTCCTCACCACCGCCGCTTCTGGCGCCTCTGTTTCTCAACAGGGTACCTCTGTTTCTCTGGGTTTGCACCCCAAAATTGGGGAATTAAGGGCCGAAAATCGGACCAATTGGGGCAATTTCGGGGATAGCTTGGGAAGATCTCAAGTGGGTACATCGATTTGGCCCTCTATTGGAGGTGGTTATGCTCAGGTTTTTGATGCTTCTTCTTCGGGTGGTTCTACTTCGAATTTGGGGGCTCAGAATTCAAGTTATGTGACTAATTTCTCTCTGCAAGGAGTTGGGTTGCCTACTGCTAACATGGGTCTTCTTAGTTTTAACCCAATTTTGGCTAGAGGGACTCAGATTCCTGGCCTTCAATTGGGGCTTTCACAAGATGGGCACGGTGTTATTGGCCAAATTTATCAGCAACAACAACAGCAACAGCAACAACAGCAACAGCAACAAGGGCAGGAGCAAAATAACAGTGGTGGTGGGGGTGCTGAGCAACCTGTGCATCAGCAACACTTGCAGTCTCATTCTAATGATAATTCAAGAGAGCAATGAATTTTGCTTTCTTTCTTGTGTATTATTATTTGCGTTTTTTGTATTTGATTTTTGGGGGTTTTGCATTAGTATTTCTTTTCTTTTCCGTTGTTGATATGAGGATGATGAAATTTAGGCATAGAGGGGATTGATGAGGAATGTTTCTAAATCTAGTTAAGTTAAGGAAGTAATTTGAGGGGAAGGGGGGAAAAACACAAAAGAGAAAGAGGGTTGCATTTAATTCTCGTATATAGTAGTATATTTTAGTGTTATCTTTCTTTTTTCTGGGTTTTCCCCCCTTGGATGTTGTTTGTATCCCTTACAGCTTCATGGGGATTGTCACTGTTCGAAAAATGTAATAAGGTACTATTTTTTAAAATCTCCCCTTCTCGAGGGCGCTTGTTTTTGAATTGTTTTTAGATTTTACTTCTAGTTTTTTTTTGGATTATTTATTTGACCTCAGTTTGTGACATCTCATCTTCCACAGCCCCAAATGCCTGATTTCATTTTCATTCTGAGTTTTGATTGGGTGAAGCTGTGGAGATTTGAATTGGTGGTGTATGATGACAACAACATCGATTAGTGCGGAAACATTCCTCAAGGTAACTCCTTGTATATTGATTTCAAGTTGGCCTTCTGGGGTTTCTATTCCGGAAATTTTGCTGAAATTTACTAGTTTTTCGAGCAGAAATGTTAATTTTGTAGAGATTAAAGGTAAGGGTCTGCATTGTGTTGTGGGTGTTTGCTTTTCTCAATTGCTTATTCCACGGAATTCTACTCTCTTTGATTGGAAATCTGTTTGTTATGTTATTGGAATTTGATATCCTTGGATTCTTTTCCGTTTCAAATTGTTGGATTATTGGCCTTTTGCTGTCTTCCTGGGAATCTTATGTATAAAAAAGGCTTTATCTTGGGTTTCGTCATTCCTACTTAACCTGCCATTGTTTTAATATATTTTCACATGTTTTGCCTTTTGGTTTAAATGCAGTGTAACAAATGACAATCATGCTTGTGAGAATGCCAACTTAATACAGGTACGTCAGTCTGTGTTCTATATGAATCCGGTTTTGTTTAATGTTCAAAAAGTTTGATTGCGACATATTGAAGTTTTATCCTTGGATTGCCTTTCAGGTTGGCGGTGACAAGCACTCGTGTTTTCACAAAACCATCCAAGTCTGTGGTGATCTAAACTCGTTATTCAAGAACCATTTGAACTAAAAGCTTAAGTTGATGGTTGAAGATCTAGAAATAGGTTTATACTCTAACACGCCCTCTCATGCGAATGCTCTTTGGGCTTGAAGCGTAGATGCTGAAGGCCTGCCTTACCTTGCGCAATAAATAAATATTGAGGTTGCTGAGATTAGAACCTGAGACCTCTCCCGCTGATAACATGTTTAAGAATCATCTTAACAAAAAGTTTGAACCGAAGGTTGAAGGTCCAGAAATAAGTTTATACTCTAATACTCAGTCATAATTAAAGCTTATGCTAAACTCATGTTCAACAATAGTTGAGGGTGGTAAGAGAATGCACTGGTCACTTGCATTAGTCAGGCATCATTGTCTTGGAATTATTATCACGAAGCTTGATTTTACTTCTTAACTACCAATCTTGTATGTCACAACTGACGATAAGCCGAAGATCCAACATGAAAGACTTCTTAACTATATACACAAGACAAGTTCCGAAAACTCTAGTTTTTCCTAACAAATGGTGTTTCGTGCCGTGCAATGTTTTTTTGGGTCTCTTGGTAGCTATGAGTCCCCCCTTTTCCCCCCATAGTTTCAGAACTCTCTCATAATTTTTATGGGCCATATTGACACCACCTCTTGGCTTGATAAGATTAAAATTATAGATATTATGACTTCTACATTGGGCTTCTTGTTCACTTGTTCTTATTCACCTTCTTACGGTGCAGTAGTGGGTCTCGCATTTGTAGTTTTTTCTTGCCACGTTCCTATGATTTATGTTTGCACTTGCTTTTGGAAATTGGATTTATATCCTACTACTCGCTTTTGTGGCAGACAAGTGTTGGTCAAACCCCCAAAGGATGTAACAGAGGCACTGCAAGTGGACGGAACACCATGATTCTATTGAGGGGCACTGACAGAGTGGGATAGCTGTCAGGCCTTGAGGTGCTCAGAAACCATTGCAGGATAATGAACACGGACGTGTGGGCTTATATGCATCATGCAGCAGCACTGGTATCTGGTACTGTTGAATGTAGTGGCTGTGAAATCATGACAATAAAGAGGGATTCAAGATCAAGAAAGATCTTCAGTATTTAATTAAGCAATTGTTGCTTGGTTAAGGGCTCCTTCACGTATACTGATGCCTGGAATGGGAAGTCGAATAATGTAAAAATTGCAGAAAATGAAATAAAGGATACCCTGAATGTTAATGCCACTGCTTTGGGGGATCATTTTACTGTGTCCAACAAGGAGAAAAGCCATACAATCATAGAATTATGGGACTATTATCAGCTGATGCTCTTGCTCAACACTCTGCATGCTTTGTTGGATGTGCAGTATGCAATGTCTTAGAAAGGCAGACACACACACCAGGTATGTTTCGTATTGACAATTGTATCATGTTATTGCACCTTGGTGTGGGCCGTGTGGCCGGTGGTTGGATTATATTGTGCTATGCTTGTGTTATACATGTTGGCGTAGGCGAGGGATTACTATGGGTTCAGTGGCATCAAATATATCTCTCATGCAGAACAGTGAAGGATTAAGCTTGGGAAGCGACATTATAGGGCTTGGATAACCCCCCCCCCTCCCAAACAAAAAACACAAAAACAAAGAAAGAAAAATAAAAGGAAGGGGGGAGGGAAGCTCTGGGGCTGGACCCTGACCTTATCCTCTAGGTCCCTTATGAGGCACTGCAGAAAGAAATAACAATGTATTAAGAAGGTAAGTCACATCATATACAGGGCTTGAATTATGTAACTTCCCTGGGAAGGTGGCCAGCTGCTGTTGGAATCTGATTTCTCCTGATTTCCCCTAGTTGTCTTGTCTGTGAGACAGAGTCGCTATGTGTTTTAAGCTGTATTGTTGATGTCACAATTGTTTTGTGCTGAAGCTTTTTTGCTATAAAGACTATTATTGGTGGCATCCATTTTTCCCATCCCCTTAGGTGGAGGATATTTTGATGATTTTCATATCAAGGAAAAGAAGTATATGAAAAAAAGGATATGACCTTGTGTGTTAATTTTAGCATTACCCAAATTTTATGCCTTGGACTCCAACCCGAGGTGGGGTGTGACCATGTGGGTTTTAGGTGAAAACAATCTTGTTAGCAACTCTTCCTCTTAGTGTGGGTCTCGCTTTTGCGGGTTTGGGAAGACCCAGATGTAGGTAGCTTTATCTGTGTATGCACTTGTGCAAGTAGAAATTCCAAGGAATCTTATCCCTCATTTTTAGTAGTAAGTAGGTGGTTTTTGTTGGACTATAGATTCAAAATGCGTTGACTTCTTATTAGTGTATGACAAGAAAAATAGAGGAAATCAGGTAGCTTTCATTTTGCTTTGCCCAACCGTAATCTTGAATCCTTGGTGAAGAAAATCTATGTTTCTTCAAGAAGCAGGAGTATTCTAGCAAAAAATATTGATGGATGGCCCGTAAGCACTAAGCACTGAAACAGCACACGAGCACCTACAGGCTACAGGGGGTTATTGAGGAAGCTATTGACAACCCAGACTTTGAGGTAAAACTTTAAATAGGTCAAGCTCTCTGTATGCAATACAAGCATCAATTATGTTAGTGAGACCTCATTTTCAGGGAGTTGAGCTAGAAGTTTACATAGATGGCTGTCTTGGATACTCTGACATTGTGACTGTCAGCAAGGCTGCTAAATTAAGTGTTCTAGATTTTCTGCAGCAGGTGTGGGATAGTAAATACTAAACATACTTGCTTCATTGCGCAGATGAGTCTGGAAAAACTGTTGATCAGAGAATCGTTGATCTGCTACATGATCAAAGTGTGCAAAACTTGCTATGGTTGAGGTGAAATCTGGGACTGTTCTTGGGTTGTTTCTTCCCCGAAAGCCCAGGAGTTTCTTGTTTGGCAATCTAATGAGACACCTAATTTTGCAAATTAACAAGTTTAACAATGCAAGATAACATGCTCTTCACAACGAACTGCTTTGTGTAAATACTCCAGTCTCCTTGTCATGTTGTGTGTGGGTTGTAAATGGGTTCAATTTTGTTGGGTCACTCATTTTTGTTGGGTTTTTTATGCATATTTATTGAGATGTGATCGTATGTGCAACACTGAAATAAAGGAGGATTGTGATTGATTTGTGAAGTAAAGTCCAGTAACATCATTATTTCATTTGAGCACTTTTGATCTGTGCGTACTTCAGAAGCTACAATTTATGCGGGTTTCTTTCCTACCATTTTTGTCTGCTCACAGCACACGGACTATTTTTGTCGAGGAAAGGATATTTGTAGATAATTTTTATATATTTTTCCTTGTTTATAGCTTGACTTGGGGCTGAAGCTAGGTTTAGTTTAGCAACTTTGTATCACATATTATTCTCTTGTAATCTTGTAATGCCTTTGCCGTGATTAATGAGAGACACACACAACTTCCTCTTGCTCTCTGCTTTGTTTCATGGTATGAGAGCTTTGTTTCATGGTATCAGAGCATTTCAACCAAGCATTGTGATTAGTCCTCAATCACCGTATTATCTCCAATTGTCAGGCGCATCTAGAGTCATAATTACGTCTGTAAAATTTATTGGCAAAAATTATGATTCATGAGAGTCGCAAGAACAGCTTCAAGAACGAAGCTAACCAAAACCACGTCTCCAGAAGCCAATCCTTAGGAGACGGTGAACTTGATGATCTGTTCATGACTTAAGAACTTCATAGACCCGAAAGTGCACGCAAGTGTGATGTACGTCTATTCGGCTCAAATGATGCAGGAGAACATGCAAAATTGTTATTTAGTGCCGAGCGCCCCTCTCGGATACATCAATTAAAGGCTACCAAAGCCTTATATAAGCAAGAGAATCTTGAGGTTGTTGAATTCTTCTCTAAACTTGTGGGGCTTTGGAGTGAGCTTGAAAATTATATCAAAATACCTCACTGCAAGTGTGTAGCAACGGACAAGATTGTGAAGATGCTAGAAGAATGCAAGACTCATCAGTTCGGGGGCTCGGTGATGAATCCTTCTCGACCATTTAGAGTCAAATATGGGCCCTTGACCCTTTGTCATCTCTAGACAAGGTGTTTAACATGGTGCAGCAAGAGGAACACCACAAGCAGATCATGGTTGATCGTGACAGTCACCCAGACTAAGTTGCTGCCTTTGCAATATCTCACACTCCTAAACCCACGCAAATAGTAAGCACTAAGTGATCGACATTCTGACATTGCGGAAAGTACGACAACACGAATAAGCTACCTGTTTTGAGATCCTGGGCTATCCTGATGCAGGCAGACTCATTTTCGTTTCTTCCTGGTTTTAGTAATTTCTGCTATTTAGTTTTTTTTCCTTATTTTCCTTGGTTGTTATGATGAGCTGGCAAGTGTCAGGTTAGTTAGCCCGGGAAAAGGGGAAACCGTTGTAATACTGCTAATATATGCACTGAATGTAAGGGAGGAATGGCAGAATTTGACGTGAATATTATCTCCTCCTATCTCTCTCACTCTTACAAATCATCTCTACTCAACCTTGATCTAGCATCAGTAATTTTCGAGGTCCCTTTTCTTTCCAAAACGGGTGATCTCCTAGATTATTGTATCATTGGTATCAGAGCGATTGGATTGCTGGGTTTAAAAACAACGTTGCAAACTGGCTACCACTCGCAATCTCTCGGCCATGGAAGAATCTCTTAGAGCAATTCTGGAAGAACAGAGACAGTGGTTACAGCAGCAAATTACTGACCAGAACCAGAGAATAGCTGTCCAGCAACAACAAGTAATTGAGCAACAACAAAAGAATATACAGGATCAGCAACAACATTTGGATCAACAACATCAGCAGCTGCTCAACCAGATCCTGAATCGATTGGGAGAAGGGGAAGAGCAACCTGGAAGGGCATTTGGAGCTGTACCTAAAGGGGCAATCGAAAATCGGTTCAATGGAGGTAATCAGATACAGTTTAATCCTAAAGTGGAATTTCCTTGTTTTGATGGCCATGATCCAAAGGGATGGATTAAAAGATGCATAAGGTATTTTGGGTTGTGTAAGGTCGCTGACGACCAAAAGGTAGACCCAGCTTCTCTACATTTAAGAGGGGCAGCTGAGACTTGGTTCGGATGCTATATCACTAGAAGGAGAGGATTGACCTGGGATGAATTTATTGTGGACATTTGTGCTAGGTTTAGGGACAACCTGGGTAGTAAGGTAGTAGAGGACTTTAATAGGTTGCAGCAAACTGGGACATTAGATGATTATCTTGCCAAATTTGAAGAGCTGAAGGCTCTGTTGTTAATCAGAACTCCCACAATGCTTGATTCTTATTTTTTGGAAAGTTTTATTGGGGGGTTGAAACCTGCTGTCAAACATCTCGTAAGGGCTTTCAATCCTATAACCTTGGATGAGGCCATTGAGCATGCTAGTTTTCAGGAGGAGCATATACAGGCCCTCAAAATACCCCCTGAAAGACCCCACAGAAACCTAACCTATTCTGTCCCAGCTCCCCTGCAATCTGTACCTCCACCACCTAATAACCCTGTCCAAGCTTCACCAAAAGCCTTACTTCCAACCCCTAAATACCCCCACCAGATATCCAATACCAAACCTACAACTACTATGTGGCAGAAACCCCCTCGTTTTATTCCTGCAGCAGAAAGGGCTGAAAAAATAGCAAAGGGACTATGTTATTACTGTGATCAACCCTTTGACAAAGGCCATAGGTGTGGTACCAAAGGAAGGCAACTGTTTTTGGTGGAGGTTATGGATGACATGGGAGGGGAAGAAGATGAAGAAGAACCTAGAGATGAGGATGAGTCAAGGGAGGAGGACATCACTCCTCAGATTTCCATAAATGCAATGAATGGCAATGTGGGGTTCCAGACTATGAGGGTTACAGGACACGTGGGCAAGAAGCAAATTCACATATTAATTGATTCGGGAAGCACTCACAACTTCCTTCATGAAAAATTTGCAAAAAGATTAGGCTGCAAGCTAGAGGCAGTGACAGCTCAGTCAGTGACAATAGTTGGTGGAAACAGGTTGCAGTGCCACTATATCTGCAAAGACTTCAAGTGGTCCCTTCATAGTACTGAGTTTCACTCAGAGGTTTACCTCCTACCCTTAGGAAGTTGTGATCTGGTTTTAGGAGTCCAATGGCTGTCCACCTTAGGCACCATTATGTGGGATTTCAAACAACTGAAAATGGAGTTCACCTATGACAATAGGCTACATATTCTCAGAGGTAAGAAGGGAGGTAAGGTTCAACTTATGTCACAAGAGAGCCTCCCAAAAGCTTTACAACATGCTGCACAGTTGTTCATGCTGCAGTGCTTACCTGAAGATACTACCCCTTCCCTGATGTCTCTCACTACAGTCCCTTCTGCAGTCTCTGAACCCATCAAGGCTCTCTTAGAGGAGTACGATGATATTTTTTTGGAACCTATGGGGTTGCCTCCATCAAGGAGGCAGTTTGATCACAAGATACCCCTGAAGGAAGGAACATCTCCTATCAACATTAGGCCTTATAGGTACCCACTCAAGCATAAGGATATTATTGAAAGGTTGATTACTGAAATGCAAGATAAGGGGATAATACAAGTTACTGCCAGCCCCTTTGCATCCCCTGTAGTATTGGTGGGCAAGAAGGATGGATCTTGGCGATTATGTGTTGACTATATGGAACTCAACAAACAAACAGTCAAGGATAAATTTCCTATTCCCCTCATTGAGGAGTTACTAGATGAATTGGCCGGAGCCATGGTCTTTACCAAGATTGACCTGAGGTCAGGGTACCACCAAGTAAGGATGAGCAGTGATGATGTTGCTAAGACATCTTTTAAGACTCATTTTGGGCATTACGAGTTTCTAGTGATGCCCTTTGGGCTCACTAATGCCCCAGCCACTTTTCAGTCCCTCATGAACTTTGTGTTTAGGGATTATTTAAGGAAGTTTGTGCTGGTTTTTTTTTATGACATACTCATCTACAGCAAAAGTATGGAGTTACATTTAGACCATGTTAGGACAGTCTTTCAAACTATGAGAGATAATGTTCTATTTGCTAAGAAAAATAAATGTGCCTTTGGAATTCCCAAGGTTGAATATCTGGGACATTATATTTCTGGGGTAGGGGTGGAAACTGACCCCAGGAAGATTGAGGCAATCACTTTTTGGCCTACCCCTAAATGCCAAAGAGATGTCAGAATTTTTTTGGGACTTATAGGTTATTATAGAAGGTTTGTGAAGGGGTATGCTAGCATCAGTAAACCCCTTACTGATTTGCTCAAGAAGGATGGGTTTAAATGGGATGAAGACTCAGAAAATTCATTCAAAGCCTTAAAGAAGGCCATGACCACTGCACCAGTATTGGCTTTACCTGATTTTGAAGGAACTTTTGAAATTGAAACTGATGCTTCAGCTCATGGCATAGGTGCAGTCCTAAAACAGAATAGGCATTCTATTGCCTACATTAGCAAGAAACTGGGTCCTAGATGGCAGAAGCTGTCTGTATATGAAAAAGAACTCTTGGCCATTGTGTTTGCAGTACAAAGATGGGAGCAATATCTATTGGGAAGGCCTTTTATTATCCGGACTGACCAGAAGAGTTTGAAGCACCTTCTGGAGCAGAAATTGTCAACACATTTCCAGCAGTTGTGGTTGACAAAACTCATGGCATTTCAATATGAAATTCACTATAAACAGGGGGTGGAAAATAAAGTGGCTGATCCTTTGTCTAGAGTTCCTGGAACTGATTTTCTTTTGATGGCCTTGTCCACTATTCAATCTGATTTAATGGCCTTAATTGAGCAGTCATGGCAGCAAGACCCCATAGTGCAGAGTATCATTCAGCAAAAACTTCAGGACCCCACTCATTTTCCGAAATATCAACTTTTGGAGGGCCAATTGAGAATGAAGGGGAAATTGGTGGTAGGGGCCAATCCTGAGCTCAAAGGGAAAATATTACAGTGGGTACATACATCCTCCGTAGGGGGGCATTCAGGTAGAGATGCAACCTTAAGAAGGCTCAAACAACTTTTTTATTGGAAAGCTATGACAAAAGAAGTGCAGAAATTTATCAGAGAATGTACGGTTTGTCAGGCTTGTAAGTATGACAATCATTCCCCTTATGGCTTGTTGCAGCCTCTACCTATACCTAATGGAGTATGGGAAGATGTTTCTATGGATTTTGTGGAAGGGTTGCCTAAATCTCATGGAAAGGATGTCATTTGGGTCGTGATAGATAAACTAAGTAAATATGCCTATTTCATAGCTCTTGCTCATCCCTACTCAGCTGAAATAGTGGCTCAATCCTTTTTGGACAACATCTACAAGCTGCACAGGTTGCCTCAGAGTATTGTTAGCGACAGAGACCCCATCTTTCTGAGTTCCTTCTGGCAATCTCTCTTCTCAGTACTAGGAACAGACTTATCATTGTCTTCAGCCTACCATCCCCAGACTGATGGGCAAACAGAAGTTCTCAACAGATGCTTGGAGCAATATCTAAGGTGTATGTGCTTGAGTTCCCCTAAAGAATGGTCTAAGTGGCTTCCTCTTGCTGAATTTTGGTACAATAACACCTTTCATTCAGCTATACAGCTTACACCCTATGAGGTCCTTTACAATCAACCACCCCCATTGCACTTACCTTATATGCCAGGAGAAGCTGCCAATATCCATGTGGATACGACCTTGGCCAGGAGGGAAGAAATGATCAGAACTTTGAGACAGCACTTAACTATGGCTCAACAGAGGATGAAACAACTGGCAGATCAGTACAGAACTGACAAAACATATCAAGTAGGAGAGTGGGTTTGGTTGAAGTTATAGCCATACAAACAGATGTCTGTGCGATTGAGGGGCAACAACAAGCTTGGTCCTAAATATTTTGGACCTTTTCAGATTTCCGCTAGAGTAGGCCAAGTTGCATACAAGCTCATTCTTCCTCTTGAAGCTCAGATTCACCCTACCATTCATGTATCTCAGCTTAAGCCATTTAAGGGAAGACTGCCGGAACACCCTTATATTCCTAAATGGTTAAGAGCTACTAGAGTGGATGTGCTGCGTAATCCCTACAAGATACTCGCCCGGAGAGTTGTCAAGCGACAGACAAACCTGCTGTTCAGTACCTAGTTCAGTGGGAGAACCAGGAGGAAGGTCATGCTTCCTGGGTATTTGCCAATGATTTTGAACAACAATACCCTGATTTTTCAGTTTGATCACTCAGCCTCGAGGACAAGGCTTTCGAAGGAAAGGAGCTTTGATGCAGGCAGACTCATTTTCGTTTCTTCCTGTTATTAGTAATTTCTGCTATTTAGTTTTATTTCCTTATTTTCCTTGGTTGTTATGATGAGCTGGCAAGTGTCAGGTTAGTTAGCATGGGAAAAGGGGAAACCGTTGTAATACTGCTAATATATGCACTGAATGTAAGGGAGGAATGGCAGAATTTGATGTGAATATTATCTCCTCCTATCTCTCTCACTCTTACAAATCATCTCTACTCAACCTTGATCTAGCATCAGTAATTTTCGAGGTCCCTTTTCTTTCCAAAACGGGTGATCTCCTAGATTATTGTATCATATCCAGCCAACTGGGGTACCCAGAGATGTGGTAGGGGGCGTGGCGGACCAGGCGACGCTGGGAGGGGATGTGGTCA
The DNA here is from genome assembly GCA_017589665.1 of Selenicereus undatus. NCBI lineage: Eukaryota > Viridiplantae > Streptophyta > Magnoliopsida > Caryophyllales > Cactaceae > Selenicereus > Selenicereus undatus. The sequence goes on from JACYFF010010365.1 coordinate 23,296,676, forward strand.
TGAGTATGCGAATGTTGTTCAATGTTCAGGGCCCAACTGAGGCTTCAGCTTGCTCAGAAAATGAACATAATTAAGTTCATGTGCTCGGATTTACCCTAAAACAGGTACAACAGATTTTGAGTCTTATTGAGATTCCAAAATCTAGGATTTGAGAATTTTGGGTAAGAAACTTTGGCTCTTAGATAGTGGAGTCTCATATCATATGATAAGAAATGTGAGTTTGTTATATAATGCATCTAGCTTGGCTCCTATTGCTATTAAGCTCTCGAATGGTGTGGAAATCATGGCTACTAAACATAAAGTGGCTTAATTAAGTCCCAAAGCTCTTTTATATGATGTACTTTTTGTGCCTGGGATGACTTCTAACTTAGTTTCTATTGCACAATTAATTAGAGAAAATTTTTGCACGGTAACATTTACTCACAAGCTGTGTGTGATATAGGACCCTACTATGAAGAACCTGATTGGAACGGGTGAGCAACAAGAAGGGATTTATTTCTTCAAGGATAATATGACGGTAAAGCTTCAAGTCAACTTCGTAATCTTGCATGATCTTCCGCATTGTCATATGGGTCACGCTTCAAATCAGTCACTATCTTAGTATCTTTATTATCTAGTAGCATTAGTAAGGATATTAATAGTAGTGATAAAGTCAGTTTTGTGATATATGTACACATGCTAAGCAAACTCACTTGCCCTTTCCTCTTAGCAATAGTAAAGCCTCTTAAATATTTGAATTGATTCATTGTGATATATTGGGTGTATATCGAGTTAATTCATTTTGTGGAACACATCATTTCTTAACTATAGTGGATGATGCAAGTAGAGTGGTGTGGTTGTATCTTATGAAAATAAATCGTGAGGCTTCTCAATTAGTTAATTTTTTTTGCGTGATAGCCAAAATACAATTCAATGCCGATGTCAAGATCATTAGAAGTGATAATGGTAACGAATTTACTTCGGTGGCAATGAAGAAATTTTACAGGAGTAAGGAATTATTCACAAAACAAGTGGTGTAGATACCCCACGTCAAAGGACATGTAGAAAAGAAACATCGCCATATTGTTAATGTTACCAGGGCACCACGCTTCCGAGCAAACCTTCCAATTGAGTTTTGAGGAGAGTGTGCCCTAACCGCTACATATTTTATTAATCAACCCTAAGTTCTATTTTGCAAGGGAAAACACCATATGAAATCTTGTTCAAAGAAAAACCCCTCTCATGATCATATTAAGGTTTTTGGTTCGTTATTCTATGCTTACTCTCGACATAAGTGTATCTTTGTTAGATATTATTATGGGAAGAAAGGATGGAAGGTATATAAATGGAAACTGGTGACATTTTTGTGAGTAGGCATTTAATATTTCATGAGGAGGAATTTCCCTTCAAAAAACTAAGGGAAGGCGCAAAAGAAGGTGATTTGGTTTATAAGCTAGCTCATTTGTTTGCAAAAGAAGATAAACACTTAGGCCAGCTAAATGGGAAACATATAGAACACTCAAACACTAGTTGTGAAACCACAATAGGGTAAACTAGCCTAAACAACAGCTCCTGAACTCCATCCAATAGCGCCTGGTGAGTTGGGGCATGAGGCTACTTCTATGACTCATGAAACGGGCCATTGTGTGGAGGAAGAAGCCCAGGAAATCGAGATTGTAGCCAGAAAGCCCACAACCCACAAAATCGAGGCCCCAACCTGGGTGCTCACAAAGAGGAGGATCGTTGATCGTAGTGGGCCAGAATTAAGTAGAGGGCATTGGCAACGGAAAGCACCATCGCATCTCCAAGACTACCTGTGCTACTCTATGCAAAGAACAGACCCCTTGTCACTTGGCTCACTTCAAAAGGTTTCCTCAGGTAATCCTTATTCAATAGCTAATTACATTACTTGTGATAATTTTTCTAATGCGCATATATGTTCTTTGACAAATATTACTAAAGTTGTAGAATCGAGAAATTTTCATGAAGCATTTAGATTCTGATTGGAGAGAAGCAATGACAAAGAAAATTGAGGTAATTGAATTGAACAAAATATGGACTTTGGAGGATCTACCATCGGGAAAGAAACCCATTAATTGTAAGTAGTTTAAAAGCTCGAGTACAACTCTGATGGGAATATAGAGCGCTACAAGGTACGACTTGTGATAAGGGGAAATGAACATGTTGTAGGTTTTGGTTAACACGAGACCTTTGCTTTTGCAAAGATGGTGAATGATGACTGTTTTCTCTCAATTGCTGCTGCTAAAGGTAGACCTGGCAAAACTGACCAGAAACCCGAACTGAATAACCCGGACCCATACCCGACCCGACACTCGAAATGTACTCACTCGAAAGTGGACCCGAAACCCGAATTGACCCGACCCGAACAAAGTTGCTTGTTTTGGCATGACGAACGTATTTCACCAAAAATTGGTTGACCCGAAATCGACCCGACCCGCACCATACCCGACCAAAACCGAAACGACCCGAATTGTCACTTAACCCGAACAAGACCAGACCTGAACTTGATCCGATCTGTATTTAAACCGAATGACCCATTTGCCAGGTTTAGCTAAAGGTTGAGAATTACATTAGATGGATGTAAATAATGAGTTCTTACATTGAGACTTACATGGAGAGATATACATGGCTTTGCCTCTGGGCTTTCGATCTTCTCACCCCACCAAGGTCTGTAAGTTGCAGAAATCCCTTTATGGTTTGAAGTCGGCAGCATGACAGTGGTTCGCAAAGCTCTCTTCCAAGCTACTTGAGTTCGGTTTTGTTCGCTTCTATGCAGATTACTACCTATTCACTTACAGAAAAGGAGATGTTCTTATGGCTCTTTTGGTTTATGTTGATGATTTAATTCTTCTTGGTAATGATGCCAAGGTATGTGCTAACTTTAAGGCATATTTACATAAGGTCCTTTAAAATATTTTTTGAAAATTGAGGTCACTGGAAACTCACAGGAAATATTTGTATCCCAACAAAAATATGCACTTGAAATTGTCAATGAGTGCGGACTATAGACGGCCCAATATTGATCGATCCTACATAGTATAGGGGGTTGATTGACCAACTTATATATATATATATATATATATATATATATATATATATATATATATATATATATGTATGTATGTATGTATGTATGTATATATATCACATATATATATGTTACTATCACAAGACTAGAGTTGTGCTATGCAGTTTACATTCTCAGTTTATGCAAGAACCAAAAGGCGGAACATTTGAGGTAGCCAAGCAAGCTTTGTGCTATTTAAAATGCACTCGTGGGCAAAGACCTTTGTTAAGAAGTCATTTTGATTTGCAGATTTATGCATATTATGTTTCTGATTGGGGATTATGTCCAATTGCTCACCGATCATTGACAGGTACTCTTGAAGGCTCTCTTATCTCCTGAAAAGCAAATAAGCAAAGCATAGGCTTCCAATCTTCTTCTGGAGTTGAATATCGAGCCATGACAATAGCAACTGGTGAGCTCATTTTGCACGAGTCATTTTTAACTTCTCTTGGTGTGTTTCATAGCCAACCCTTCAAGCTATATTGTGATAATCAAGGGGCTTTGCACATTGCTAAAAATTCCGTTTTTCAAGAACAGACCAAGCATATTGAGATTGATTGTCACTTTATTCGGGAACATCTCTTGTCGAAGGAATTGATGACGACATACATACCATCTCGACTCCAGTTAGTTGATATATTTACGAATGCCTTGAGTAAGGTAGAATTTTTATTTCTACAAGGCAAGTTAGACATGATTCATCCACATACTCAAACTTGAGGGGAGTGTTAGGGAAAGGATATTTGTGGATATATTATATATATATTTTTCCTTGTTTATAGCGTGACTTGGGGCTGAAGCTACGGTTATTTTAGCAACTTTGAATGACATGTATATTCTCTTATAATGCCTTTGCCGTGACTAATGAGATAGACACGCACAACTTCCTCTTCCTCTTCTGAAGTCTTTGCTTCATTTCAATTTTTGAACTCCTTTTCATGTAAACCAAGATTACAAGACCCTACTAGAGCCATGTGATTGCACGTACGCAATGCCTACGGCTTTAAACAACTACAAATTATATTATACTTTAATTTGTATAGTAAAATGTATTATATTCCGTTAGTATTATGACTTATTTATCTTTATTTTCAGGAGACAAATGACATAAATTTTCCTACTAATGTATCTTCACCAACTCAAAACCACCTTGACTTATTTATCTTTATTTTAAGGAGAAAAATGACAAAAAAATTTCTTCTAGTGTATCTTCACCAACTTAAAACCACTTCCCCGCTCCGTTACTGCATATTAGTGGCCCATCGATTTCCGTTACCTCATTAACTGTGTCACTTTTCCCATATTTAAAATTTATCTTTACTATTTTTGGATTCATCTAATCTCTAAATTTTACAATTTTTAATCTAGGGTTTATTTTTTGTGTATTCTCTGACGAGTTAAAGTTTTATTGTCTTCGATAAGTGAAACTCTATATTGCAATGGAGTAAAACATAACAATCGTGATAGTACATGATTATCCCCATTCATTTCTGTAGCTCTATCTACTATTTGTACAAATTTGAATGAAAAAAAGAGCTGCCCCACTCTCATTCTTTGTTTTAGCGAACAGACAAACCTCTATCAATTCATAAATTTCATCGTGGCAAATAAAAACCGTCATTACATCTAGGGGATCATCATAATAGTATGACCTATAGGTAGCTTCGGCAACGAATCTTTCATCACTACAAAAAAAGTTATCTGTAGCAACAGAGACTTAGCAGCATAAAAATAAATCTGTTGGTAAAGTTTGGTATTTGCAACAAACAAAATTTTATGTTGGAATAGAGATGTTGGGTCTAGGCGTCAAAAAGGAGTCCCAATATTTGCAACATAAGGTAGCTATTCTGATGGTATTATTTTTGTAATACCAACATTTTTTTCTAATGAAATTTTTTGTTGGTATTATTAGTTTAAATCCAACACTGTAATGTTAACATATGTTGGTATAGCTATCACAATAAAATTTGCATAAAGCTTACGTTTAGGAGACATAGGCTTGTGTCATTACGTGGGAAATGATAAACAAATATTTTTTTATGTGTACTTCTTTTTAGTATTTTGAATATGATCACCTGCACTATTAATTAGATAATTAATTTCTTATGCATTAAAAAATCACTAAATACATATGGTAAGGAAAGGAAACAAGTAAAGAAAAAAATCACAACATAACCTGGAGAATGCCCACCCATCAAATACAAAGAAAGGAAAATAAGGAATCAGCGGGGTCAGAAAAAAATAAAGAAAAAGCACAAATTAAACAAGCATCCAAGCACAAATTAAACAAGCATCCAAGCACAAAAACATCACATGTTATTTCTCAAACCCTGGCTTGAACCTTTCAGCGTTTCCCTCTCAAGTCTCCACCCTCAATCTGCTCTCAGCCTCCTCATTGACTGCTCCTCTTCTCATTTCTACTACTAGCCAGCTGTTTGAACAAGCAAATCGACCAGAATCGCCGCCCACTCCTTCAAATCTCCGGTAAGTTTTATCTTTGTTTTCTTTCTTTTATGGGTTTTGATTGCTATTCAAAGCCCCTGTAATCGATTCCTTCATGCCCATGCTGTTTGAAGCATTCCGAGTTTGAATGGAGAAGAACTTGTTTGAAGCAGAGATCTTTGGTTGAAATTCTTGTAATCAATATGGAAAACTCTGTTTTGTCGTCCGTCAATGACCATATTAAAGAGCTCTGTGGTGGTTATTGGAATTTGATGCTTAGTGTTGTTTCAAGTTAAAATTGCTGGCGGCCACCACCAATTTAACTGTTGCCTCAATTTTGAATATTGCCTTTCTGGATGTGTTAGTGTTCATGAATATCGTAAGGAAAAGAAAAGTAAAGGAAGCTCGAGGTCAAGGAGCACTGAAGTGATAGTTGTATTTTTGTCTTGCTATTCTTTCGTGGCAGAACATACAGATAAAGACATTCTAATGCGAAAAATTAGGTGATTTATGTTCAACACTTGCCTGTCTCTGTCATAAGTTGTTTGTGGTGTTTGCTGCTTTGCTGAATGATGGGGTCAAATTGATTTTGTAACTAAGAAAAGAATGAATTGGATCACCACCAAAACCTGGGCATTTGATTGGCTCATCTATGGTGCTCTGTTTGTGCTTTGCTGTTAGTTGTTCTTTGCCCATCTATGATGCTTTGTTTAGCTTATTAGATTCTTCCCTCCCATCTTGCCATCTATAATGCTCTGTTTAGCTCATCAGAATTAACTCATTTGTTTATGGGTGGACTGCCTTTTTATTTTTATATATCATTATTGTTCATGACCCTTCACTGTTAATTATCTTCTTTGATGTTTGAGTGTGGAATTAATTCTTGTGTTCCCTTAGTATTTGGTGTTCTCAATCACAAATCATTTAAACTGACATCACTAATCATCCTAAATTCTCGTAGGAGTGAGCAATATTTTTTTGGGAGGGGGGCTGGAGTAAGGGGGGTGGTGTTTGTGGTGCCAGTTTGAAATGGCTTCTACAGTTTAGATCGGGGGGGGGGGGGTTAGTTTGAAGTGACTAGTTACACTATGTAGTGGGTTCAATCCAATGTAGTGCCTTCTGCGTCCTGCATCAAATACATCATGACTGGGAATGAAGTCCATCCATCTGATCAGATGGCTCATCATAAACTTCCTCAAGAGTCATAGCTCCCCCATATTGGTTAATGTCTGCCCATACTTTGCATTTACAAGCAATATGTGCCTGTTTATGTGTTGATTTCTGAGTTCATGTGTGTGAGCTTTGTCTATTCTTTCATATTTTTTTTTATGTGGGACTGATTACAGTCTTTGGATATATAGTTGAAAAATTAGTCTATTAGATCCAACTTGTGTGTATGGTGTGTAATTTCTGTGAAACTTTAGGTGCACTTTGTGATGATATATATTTCTTTTTAACAATGTTTTTATTTACAATAAGTAAGATATTGTTGATATTCTTTTGCTTATATACCTTGCTTAATTCAGCAAGCAGGGGTGCATACCTAAAAAAAATTGGGGCTTTAGTTACAAGGTTGTGTTTGGGTGTAGAACAATGCATCAGAAGGGGTTCTTGGAGAGAATGATGGGAAATGAAATGGAGAATGCATCACCAGGGGTCAATTGCTAGCAATATTCAATCAAATATTCAATTGCTGGCTAAGTTTGTCCCTGTTTTTTCCCATTTTGATATGAGTTGATTTAATTTTATTTTACGATACTAAAATAACTTGAAAAATACGAAAAAAAAAATAATGTAAGTGTTATTGGACTCGGTTCTCTAATACTAATGAGTGTCAAAGAAATGGGAAAATGAGGGTAAATGATAGAAAGCAGACAACCCTAATTCGAATATCTAGATCCGCCACTGTAAGCAAGCATCTAGAATGATATGGGGTTAGGCTAGATTTATTTACAATTTCAAGTTAAAATTAGGCAAGATATTGTTGATATATTTTTTTTACTTATATACCTTGCTTACAACAATGTTTTTATTTATAATGAGCATCCAGCAAGGTTTTTTTTTTTTTTTTTGTGTGGAAGGGGGGAGGGGAGGGTGTGATGGGTGTGGTAACTTGGGTATTGTACTTCTATTCTAAACTATGTAACTTTGGGAGGAGTTGTTTGATCCATTAAAAGAAAAGAGTAATATTGTACTATATTCTAAACTAGAATGATATTGTCCTTTCAATTAAATAAAGTAATTTGCTTATATATGTACTAACTTGCCTTTTATACGTTAGCGTCTTTTTTAAATGTTGTTACAATTTTTGCTTATACATTAAGAATGCATAATCATTTTGAAACTAAATTATGCAAGAACTTGCCGTTATGGATCTATTTAAGGATAAGAGTTGCATGAAGTTGAGGAGAATGGATACCGAATATAGTGAATATCTAAATGCATTTCTTGACCATGCATTTACAACTTCTATTGTTGGTGATAAGATTCCATACCCTACAATGTGTGTTAATCGATTCCACCATGAAAGGGAAGATGTAAGAGGACACCTTCTCATGAGAGGGATGGATGCTAATTACCATACATATGTATGGGTCTATTATGGGGAACCTATTCTAAGTGATAATGATGGCGATTACGAGATGTTCGATGGTCAATTTAATCATGAAAATCATGGATCAATTGAACATGATATGCATGGTATGATAGAGGCTATATCACTACAAAAAAACAAGTGTTTAGAAACCGAAAAAATCGGTTTCTAAATAGCCAAAATCGGTTTCTAAACCCAATTGGAAACCAATTTGAAACCGAAAAGGATCCGTTTCCGGAAGCTTGGTAGAAAAATAAATTTGAAACCGAACCAGCTTCGGTTTCTAAAATTGAGACCAAGATTTGAAACCGACACCCTATCGGTTTCTAATATTTAGAAACTGATTGAATACATCGGTTTCTAAATGTTAGAAACTGATTAGAGCCATCAGTTTCTAAAATTTAGAAACTAAAAAAAAGTATCGGTTTCTAATATTTAGAAACCGACTACAAGTCATCGGTTTATAATTTCGTGAAACCGACTACAATTCATGGTGTCTAATTTTGTGAAATTGAACCTATGTATCGGTATCTAATATATCGAAAACCAACTGTGCATTTCCATGTCGAATTTTTAGAAACCAATTAAAAGCATCGGTTTCTAATATTTATCAAA
>JACYFF010010365.1:23315392-23334807 GCA_017589665.1 Selenicereus undatus
TGTAATACTGCACCAAAAGCTTCCGTTGATGATCTCACCACAACAAAAATGGCCTATTGCAATGACTATAGGGCAACAGTTTGTAAAATTGTTGCAATAGATAGTTTATGCAGCATACATTATAAATGTTGCCTAAAGTTTTTTGCTATTGCACCATTTGTAGAGAGCTATTGTAGTAGATACGTTAGGCAACATTAGTAAACTGTTGCCTTAGCCCATGCATTATTTCTGATTAAGTAATGCATTTTTTTTTGTGCCGAAACATTGAAATTTATTTAGGAACCCATGAAACCCCCAAATTCCCCCCTCCAAATTCAAAAAAAAAGGAAAAAACAAGAAGCCTATAAACCTTACCTTGCTCTGGAGCCCTCAAGCACCATTCTCATTTCTTCCCAGAATAGTCGTACGCCATTTCATTCACAGGACAGTCGAACACCATTTCATTCCTAGAACATTCATCCTCATTTCTAGTTTGCCCCCCAGCATATCCGTCACTGGTGACTGTAGTGCTGAGTGTTTCAGTCATTGTCAGCGGCATTCTACAACAACGTGGAAAGTTCATTGGTCAGATTCAAGTCATCATTGAATTGGTGTCTTATTCACCTGGTAACCCCCTTTACTCTCTTGAAATTGGTCAATTTGGTATCTGATTTGTGTGATTTACATGGCCCTTCTCTCTCTCTTCCCCCCTCTCTAGCCAAAGCTTCGCTTCTTTAATTTAGGGCATCTTTACCCTTGAAATTAGCCATAATATCACTGCAATTTGGGTATGCTGGAATGAGTATCATTGTTGCTGTTTGCTTGAAAAATGGCATGAACCAATTCATTCTAGTTTATTGACTCTAGGGCATCTTCTATATCAATGAATTCAATCATCATAAGTGATTGTTGTTGCTTAATTTTAGTGTTTTTTGGGTCTTATTCGTCTGCTAGTTTTCCATGATATGTTGCCTTTGTAACTAATTTTAACAATTCGACAGTTTACTGGGTGGCTGATTATCTCTTGTGTGCCATCATGTCTACATATGTAGGTTATATGCTGTGCGTACTGGTAGTTCATTCAAACGTAGATAGAATAAGAAAAGAATGACGTGAAACATTTGGTGGCAATGTTATTCTTTTGCATATCACTGTAAATGATTGTGAATCTTCAGCTTCATTTTGTCTACATTGAATTTCCCCTATCCGTATGGATCTTGATTTAATCCCATATCAAAGATGAGGATTGATTTTGTTCGTATATATAAAGTACATATCCTCGTCAGCAATTCAAGCCAACTAGTAATAATTAGGATAGGGAAATGCAATGACTTACATTTCCTGAAGGTGAGTGAGGTTTCCAAATTCTTCAAGTAAAACTCCTGTAAGATTGAGACCCTTCATCTGGCTATAGCACCAACGAAAATTTTCAAAATAAATGAAAAAAGGCCCCATAAAAGGAAACATAATCAATAAACCAAAGGAGTTTACACTTAAGTGCTATTATGGTAAAAGAAGTTTTAGAAATCAAATTACTGATGGCTAAGTTTTAGATTAAGGGAGGGCAAGTAAAGGACTTACATATTTGAGACACGACAAACAGTGCCTTGGCTAAACGAACAATTTACATGTGACATTGTTGAGAATAATGGGTGCAAAGTACCTATAAAAGGTTCGTCTACCTTCATCAATGCAAGATGTTTGACTTTCATTTAGTATTTATTCTTCAATTAGCTAGAAACTATTTGTAGTGCTCTTACTGTCATACCACAAGCAAGATAATCAAACAGTTGAAATAATAATCGTGAACAAATTACTTATAAGCCAAATTCTATTAATTATACACTAGAGTGTGTTAACATGTTTCAGAAAAAGCTGTTGTGGTGTTAGAATAAGACATTGGAGTAATCCCCCCAGGGATGTTAGCATAGCCACACTATAGTACTATTGTCTCTATGATTGCAAAGTGCGTTTGTTTTAGATTTGCTTTGGTTTATTGTATTTCGGTTTGCTTGTAAAAAAATCTTTGTCTTATCTGTTTGACTTTAACTACTGAGCATTGAAATCTCTGAATAACCTACCCCTCCTTTATGCAGATCTTCACCAAATTCAATCCTACCCTGATCACAAGTGCTTCTCTGGCACAAGCTCATGTTGCACATTTACATAATGGCCAAAAAGTTATTGTGAAGGTCTGTATGCAAAGTTCATTACCAAATGTTCAATTTGGATATCTAAAACCTAGATCTCTGTTGTATTTTCCAGGATATTTTTACATATACCTATGGCTTGTTTAATATCTAGGTTCAGCACACTCGCATGATTGATACTACTGCTACAGATTATGCAGGAGTTGGCTATGAATATTCTGCGTTAGCTCTTCCCCAATTTTGATTACAAGTACTCTGTGTAGATGTACATTGGGTGTTGTTAGCCTCCCCTCCCCCTAGCCCCCAAAAGGTTTTGCATTGTCTTGACTCTTGACTTGTACTGTTGTTTGCTGCATTACTTGCAATGCCTACGTGGTTAGTTGCTGAAGTTCATGAAAGCTTGCCTAAGGTATGTTGTCTGGTCTTGAAATTAGTAACACAAGCTAAATTTTGTTTGACTACTAATTTTATGTTTGGTTCCTTGGATTCTTGTGCATATACTGCCTTGTTACTGATATGATTTGTCTGATGCTAATACCTCTTTAAACTAATGTAACATTCAACTGAGAAAGTCACTAGCCATCTATATTTGATGGAGATCCCTCCATGCCCTTGATTTAAAAGGAATAAAATCAATTAGTTAATCTCAATATGCTGGTTAAAGGATGAATAAATCATCCAAATTTTGTTTAAGTATTAAAACAGTAGGGCAACGGTTAATTCTAGCAGCTAACCCATTTTTGTGTGCTTAATTACTCAAGTCTCCTTAAGGTTTAAGTCTAATATTTTTCATTGGTATTGAATTTCAGGAAGTCAAATTTACACCAAATCAAGTTTCATCCCATTTGGACTTCATTTACCCATTAAAATTAGCAAATAAACCCAAGGTGTCTAAACTGCCCAGTAGGACAAGAATATACACGGTTTTGTCTACTTCATAACTTAAGCTATATTGTGGCTTAAGTCTTGAATTTTTACATTTTTGGAATCCTCATGATGTCTACTTTCATGTCCAAGCATTAGTTTTCAATCATACCCACAAGAGGATGGGAGATCAAGGCCTTTTGTCAAACTGGTGAGACTGGGCTCCAATATGCGCGGTTAAATGTTTAAGCCAAATTACCTTACTTAAACATGTTATAACCTTGATTTCTTTGTGGGGGGAGGGTTTATACATATCCCAAAGTTACCCCCCATGGCATGAAAACCAAATCACACTCACTTTTGCTAAGCTTAAACCAAGTCCCAAAACCGTGCAAAAAACTGTGCTTGAACCTGGTTCAGTTGAACCCGGTTCATTTTGCTCCAAAACATGGTTTACTCACTTGCAGCTAGTGTGGCACACTCTTCAAGGCTTGGCTCATGTCCCTAGGCATCCAATGATGGGCTGCAACCTTGGTAAGGTCGACCAATGAAGAGCAAGCAGCAAAAAAGAGTGTCTCTTGCATTTGATTGGCTAGACAAAAAGCAAGCTCTACTTTTCGGCTATCCAATGGGATTCAAGCAAGAATTCAGCATGTTTTAAGCTTGATTATGAGTACATTAATGTATAATAAGCATTATTATTACTTTACTTTATGCTTTGGATGTATTTAGGTTAGTTTAAGCAAGCTTTGCATTCAATTAGTTCTAACCGGTTATATTAGCTTAATTAACACCTTTCCTCTCCAGTAAGGAAAGATAGTGGTGTATGTGTGCTTGCTTGCTTGCTAGCTTAGGCTTATAAATAGCATGTACATGGCCCCCTTGTAACATACAACCAACTTTGAATGAAAATCATAATTGAGAGCTTTGCTCTTGTTTCCCTCAAATACTAAACTTGCTTATCCTTAACTAGGCCGGTTAAGGTGGTGTTCAAGTGTAATCTTGAACTTGATTAAGTGGTGTTTCTGTATCTTAATCATAGTTTAAGGGCCCTAAACTTGTGTTTGGTGGTGTTTCTATATCCAAACATTGAGTTTAGTTCTATCCAATTCAATGTTTATTCTCAAGGATTCAAAGAGAGTAAATGTGGGTTTGCTAGCTTAATTTTGAGTTAGTGAATCATAACTTTGATTCTCTTTCCATTCCACACTTTCATAACCCTTTCTTACATCCATTCCCATGCTTAACCACGGCTAAGACTATCCCCTTTGGTTTAGCTTCTAACCTAAACACAAAGCCAACTTCTAACCATGAAACACCACAAAGCTAGGCGTGCTAGGCAGCAAAGTGGCATGGCCACCCCATGCCATGAAGCAGGACCGTGCCTCCCCCATTTCGTGTAGTTTCACTTGCTTGCTTCGTGTTCTCGGTAGCTTCTAGCTTGGTTTCATCCTTCCTTGAGATATACATCAGAATACATCAAGCTCTCTTTTGTTTCTCATTTCGAATCCCTTAATTCTAAATTCCATTCCTACCTCACGTGTTTGTTGCCTCACAACCAACATATTACGTGTCACTTTCCTTGGTTTTCCCATGATTGTATTCGCCCTTGGGTTGTAAACTTTCACTCTTAAATTGAGTTTTAGCTTAGACCCTCGGTAGATGCATCAATATTTGTAGAGGAGTTTGTGCTCTACATCTTCTTTTTCATTCTACTTTTGCTAGTGTGATAGTTTAAACTGTTCTCGTTGGAGTCAACGATTTTGCTTTTCTTAGTTATGGTACATGTATTGGACAAACAACTAGAAATATTTTGGATGCTGGTTGACTAATGATGAAAGTTCAAAATGAAAACTTGTCTGTTCAGATTGACATAAGCATGTACTTTTTTAAAATAAGAAAAAATAATGATCTATACCTAGCTTATTTTTCTTCATTCTCGTATGATCGAAAATTTATAAATTTGGCTTCATACCTTATTCATGTACCTAGGCTTGATGTTGACCCCTATGGCTGTATAAATTAATAAACTTTTGTCGACTCTCTATTTCTCCTAAGGTGTTTCTCTATTTTTACTTGAATTTTAGTGTGTCAACAACTGATCATTGGGTTACATGTCCTTGTGACCTCATTTCTATTTTCATTTGCTACTCACATGTTATATGTGGCTATTTGTTGCCTTGATATCTAGACAAGCAAAAAGCTAAGTACAATCTATATGTGGCTATTTATCCTCATAACCTCATTGTCATCTTAAATTTACTGCTTGCACATGCTATATGTGGCTATTTATTGGCTTGACATCTAGAAAGGGAAAAATGATGAGTACAATCTTTATGTGTATATATGTAGTTAAAATTTATTCTGTTGTTCTTTCTGTATATCTTTGCCTTGACATCTAGATCCGTGTGTGATTGGTTCTGTTTTTTTTCCTTTACAAGTTAGGTGGGGATTCAAGATTAAAGTTCGTTTTATATTTACTTAATTTATTTAAAGGTCATTATTTTGTTTTTGTTTTCTATCCATGGTTATAGCTACTTTTAATAGTTATCATTTCATGATTATGGATCAAAATTGGCTGAGCTTACCTAGAGCTTCAAATAAGTTTAAAATGTCATTGAGTACCTTTTTTAATGATATGTTCTCGAAGGATGTTGTTGGTAATGAAATTTGTTGTCCTTGCAAGAAGTGTGTAAGGAACTTTTGTCATTATATGGAGGATGTATATGATCATTTGATTGTGAATGGGTTTTTTTAAGGATTTTAAGGAATGGCTTCTCTAAAGGGATCAATCATTTCCCACAGGCACAACATATGAAAGCAGGTAACAAAATAATTGTGAGGTTATTGATGGATTATTGCATGATACCTTTAGAAATGTAACTAAGGGGCTTAACGGAAATGAGAGGGCTACAAATGAGCTAAAAGAGGAGGCTATAAAATTGTATAAATTGGTTGAGGATGGAAAGCAAGAACTCTATCTAGGATGTGAAAATTTTTCTAAGATTTCATTCATCATTCATTTGTGTCTTTTCAAATGGCTTAGTGCTTTAAGTAATGTGGCATTTAATGATATTTTGGACTTACTGAAAGAGGTATTTTCTTTTCCAAAGCTTCCTAAGAATTTCCAAGAAGCTAAGAGTATTGTAAGGGATTTGGGACTTGATTATAAAAAGATACATGCATGTCTTAATGATTGTATGTTGTATTAGAAGAAGCACGAAGGGACAACTTCTATAGTAAATGCAAAGTTTCTAAGTGAAAATCCGATCATGTTCTAGCAAAGGTTCTAATACATTTCCCCTTGAAGTCTAGGCTTCAAAGGTTGTTCATGTGTGTACAAACAGCCAAGTTAATGACTTGGCATAACAAAGAACGACCTAAGGATATTGACATTTATTTGCAGCCATTAGTTGATAAACTGCAAGACTTGTGGGAGTTTGGTTTTGAGACTTATGATGCATTTAGGCAAGAGTAATTCAATATGTAGGTTACCTTAGTGTGCACGGTAAGTGACTTTCCTGCATACTCCATGTTGTCTGGGTGGAAAACCAAAGGAAGGTGTGCACGTCCTTCTTGTAATTATGATACTTTCTCTCAGTATTTGAAACATAGTAGAAAGACCTGCTATATGAGTCATCGGAGATTTTTTAAAATGGATCATTCTTGGTGATTTGACAAACATTCTTTCAATGGTGGAAAAGAGGAGAGATCTTCACCTTGTATTTTGTTTGGCAGTGATGTTTTAGACAATTTTCGAATGTAAAAAATGATTTTGGGAAGGGTCAACAAAAGAAAAAAGGCAAAGATGAAAGGCCTTGGAAAAAGAGGTTTATATTCTCTGAATTGCCGTATTGGAAGTACAATAAGTGTCATCATAACCTTGATGTCATGCATATTGAGAAAAATATTTATGACAATATGATTGGGACTCTACTAGACATTTCAGGGAAGTCAAGAGACCACACTAAGGCTCGTCTAGATCTAGTAAACTTGGGTATAAAATAACAGTATGCCCCTTTTTCAATGGATGATTCAGGGAAAGATGCATTTCTTAACGATTTTAAGGAACAAGGTTTCCATATGGATGTGCATCAAATATTGTCAGATGTGTTCAAGATAGAGAAGAAAGGCTTATAGGTTACAAAAGTCACGATGCCCATATTATGCTGCATTATTGACTTCAAGTTGCAGTTAAGAATTCATTGTCCAAAAATGTTACTATATGTCTCATTAGACCAGTTTTTGTCTCATTAGACCAGGGAACTTTCTTCGACATTTATGTAGTAAAGTTATCAGCCTTCAGGAGTTGGATTTTTTAGAAAATGAAATTGTAGAGATACTATGTGAACTAGAAAGATATTTTCCACCGAATTTTTTTGATATAATGGTGCATTTACCTATTCAATTGGTAAATGAAATTAGGCTTGGTGGGCCGGTCCAATATTGATATATGTATTATGTTGAGCGAGATCTCTGCAAGTTCAAATCCCAAGTTCGTAAGAGGTGTCGTCCTGAACGATGTATGGCAGAATGCTATTTAGCCGAAGAATGTTTGACATTAATTTTGTTCTAGAGACTTGCATGATGGAATGAAGGCTAGATTGGACAGAAGATTAACTCATTATATCAGTAGTAAGATTAGCTCGAGTGAGGATCAAACATCATTTTTTCCAACGGTTGGCCCAATTGGGGGGGGGGGACGCAAAGGCAAGGCATTCTTGTTGGACCCATAAAATTTGAAGCAAGCACATAGATATATCATTTTCAATTGTGGTTGCGAACAAGTGGAGAAATACATTGAATAAGTCTTACTACTTAATTATATGTTTCATTTATATATATATATATATATATATATATATATATATATATATATTTTCTCCTTAATCATTGAAGAATAATTGAATAAGATGAATATGGTCTTCCTTCTACGGGGAACATGTAAGGTTAGTTAACAACAAAGGTTGAAAAAGTAGATGGCAAAGAGCTGAAAATCATAGATTGGAGTTCATAAGTTGGGTTCAAGATAAAGTGAAGAGTGAAAAAGTTGAAGATCATATTTTTTGGCTTGCTAAGAATCCAAACCCCACAGTGAGGAGGCACATAGGATATATTGTATATTGATTTTGCACAACAAATCGTGATTCACAACTAAAGACTCAAAATAGCGGGGTTATCGTAACAGCCTTGACGTTAAGTTTTGCGAGCTTTAAGGATCAAAATCCTATTACAGGAGACGTAACTTATTGTGGAGTAATTGAGGAAATCAATGAGGTGGATTTCTGGTGCAATTTTAGTGTTGTGTTATTTAGGTGTAATTGGTTTCATGCAGATATTGATGATTTTTGGCTAAGACGGGTCCATTTTAGAAAGTTGCGTTATAAAGATGTATTGACATCTCAACTTCAACAAGTGTTTTTATGCCAGATTCAGTCGAAACTGATATTTATTATTTTATGAAAAGGATTTGAAGAGATCTTTTTGACTTCCTAGAAGCACAAATCCTGAATTATATTGGTGAGAGCCTATGGATGTTGATTGTTATGCCCAAGCACTTTTAATGGGGATGGCAATTAGTCAAGAGAAGATGTTAATGTGAGAATTGTGAATATAGACACCATCTTAGATAATGATCAAAATACGGATAAAGAATTTGATGACTCAGATTACAATGACACAGATTAGGACTGGATGCATGCTACGACATAGGAGTCATTGTAGGCTTGTTATTTCTATGTTTACTCCTCGTTTTCTTATCTTAAGTCATTGATATGTTTTTTTTTAAGTAAAAAAAAGGATGTAATGCTTGCTAACATTAATGTGCTTACTTTTGATAGTTTCAATTAATTACTCTTGAATATTATATATGACTAAAGCTTGTTATAGTACTTCCAAGAAAATGGTGAACAAATGAAAGACTCCAAGCTCCAAACAAACTGAGTATGAAAGACTGCTGCAAATGAATATCGAAAAAAATGTCATGAGATTTCAAGCATTGGGATTTTCCAAATTGGCAAATCAATTAATTACCAAGGCCAAATGACGTCAAGGTAAGGAGAGGGATAATCATATACATGATGAGGAGGATCAATAATACATACCGGAGGAGAACGGTGATGATGACCTCTTAAGTATGAGGGAAGAGCATGCTATTGAAAATGTTGTTCTTAGTTCAACTAATAATTACATCTCTAATAAGGTTCCAAGGTTCCTTTTTTGTCTTTCTCACTGGCCAACATTTCTTAGTCTTTGAACCTAGTTTATTAGTCTATATAATTGTCTAAACCATGCTGAATCTGACTTGAGAAACACGATGTTGCACTATGTTCTAGCTTTATTACTTACAAGCATTTGGGTATTTGCAGAGGTTCTAAGACATTTCCCCTTTATTTGGGTATTTGCTTAGGTTGGTATGGTGACAACTAGAAGGTGTGCAGCATTCAAAAGAAATCAACCTTCCTGTCCAGCAATGTCAATAGCTGAATTCCTATATCAACAAAAGCAATAAGAATCAACATAATTGTTAGAGGGCTCACATTCCATACAACGTGAAGAAGGTTAGAGGTCCAATGTGGAGCACAGTAGTGGATTTGAACAAGAAAATAAAGAAGAAACTAATGAAGAACCTACAGGTCTTTTACTAGCTTCCTACTCCATGTTGATCTATTTGGGTTTGCTATAAATTATTCTAAGTTAATATTATTATGTTTATCTATTTTACTTTGCATAATCATGATTGATAGATCATATGAAAAAACATAGAGGACTAACACTATTGTTCGATGTTCGTGGATGTAAGGTGGAGGATCATGTACTCATCTTTTTTAATGAGCATGGACAACTGGTCATCCTACATAGCATAGGAGTTGACATTGTAAGATCTCATTAGCTTAAGTTGTTATTGACTTATTTTTATCATTAATTATTAATAAACAATAATGACATTATCCACGTAGTAAATATGAATGTAGCGACTTGAGAATCAATAAAATGGGCGCAGGCAGTATGTGAAGAGTTAATTAACATTCACGGGAAATGTACGTTGACAATTAGATTAAACTTGCATTTGTAAAGTATTTTAAATAAATAGTTACAAATAAGCACAATTAGAATGACCTTTTTCATGAATTATAATTTCAAGTTTATGCACACAGTAAGAGTTTGCGCAATAATACATTTATTATAGATATATTGATATATTAGTTAGAAATTTATTCAAATAAAAAACTATACCAATCCAAACAAAGCATGAATTTAACATTAATAACATTATAAACTTGGAGTACTCATTCAATTATCATGATGTCACCAATGTGAAGGACTACAAGGTGTATCAGACACTCTTTCATCCAAAAAAAAGAAAAAAATTGTTCACATTTTGTTTCAAGTTTCACATATTCTTTAACAGAGACATGAAAATATCCATAAAAATTAATTGACACCCATTAAACTCAAGAATTTTAACACCATCGTATAAAATTTTTAAATCTGCCACTGCCTTCATAAATGTATAAAGATATCGATCAAAATTAGGGCACACAAAAAATTTCCATGCAAATAAAGGGCTTTTGGGATCTGTTTGGACCTAAGAAAATGGGAGAGACAAAAAATATTTTTGGAAAGTTAGTTTTTTTTTTCTTCTGTTTGGATTGAAGAAAATTGCAAGGAAAAAAAAAGGAGGAAGATGTGATGGAAAAATTGACTAAGTATAAGTGTTATACTATTCCTTAAAAAAAAAAACGTAAGGAAAGTCATAAGAAAATCCTGTCCGTTTGATCCTTAGAAATTTGATGGAAAGAAAAGTTGAAGGAAAAAAAGTGTGAAGGAAAAAAAATTAGAAGAAAATGAATTTTTTTCTCTAGTTTGGATTGAGGAAAAAATACAAGAATTTGGATGAGAAATTTAAATATTGATGAGCTACTTGAATCATGTTGATGCCATCTAAGTAATGCAAGGCTGGAGAAGGTTAGAAATTTTCCTCAAACTTTCCTCACAATTTTATAAGGAAAATTTAATCACTTCTTTCTAACAATTTTTCTACTTAATTTTCCTCCATATTTTTTTTCTTGGTGATTTTCTCTAAACCAAACACAAAAAAAAGTAACTTTTCTAAATTTTTTTCTTTCCATCAAATTTTTTAAGGTCCAAACGAAACCTAAAAGTGATCCCTGAGACCCTAATCCCTCCAGAGGTCCCCCCCCCCCGCCTTTTTGGTTACTGAACTCTCGCCCCTTTTTCAAGTATTAATTTATTTCATCCTGTTCAAGATTAATGGTCATGTGTTGCAACTCGTTTTGTGCCTTACCTCTAATGGCGCAGTCGTGATCATCACATGGTGGCTGGTTGTTGATTTTGATTATGATTTAGGACCAGATTATTGAGCACTCCAGATTTTGCACCACAAAATTGCTATAATTTGCTGTATTTCGGCCAAGTTCAACCTTAAAAATGTTCTTACATCGCAATTACAAAGTTGGATTTGCTAATTCCCAATTTTGTTTGATGCCATTTTTGTGCACAACGTGATTGGGAAGAGAGAGAGAGAGAGAGAGAGAGAGAGAGAGAGAAAGTAGGTAATTTCGGGCTAACTGATTTTGGGACTTCGGGATGAGCTAAGTGTGTGTAAAACAAGGTGTGGGGTTTGTGGGTGCCAAGGTGGAGGATGCCCAAGCTTGTTTGTTTGGTCTTATGTGTGTGAAGGAAGCCAACCTGGATTCTTTAGTTGTGGAAGGTGATTGCCTTTCGCTTATCTACACGCCTAAGAAGACGCTTATTCATGATTCTTTTGTTGGTTATTTAATCAAAGACATTTTAGATGTTGCAGATTCGTTCATTTTTTATTTCCTGATCTTGTGTTAAGGGTGGTAATCAAGCTGCTCATGATTTAGCCAATTGGCAACCGTTGCATTTTGCTAGTAGGGTGTTGGTTGAGGATGTACTAGATTGTATTGTGTTCCAGGCATTCTATGATATGTTTACTTTTGTTGACTTGAATCTAATATATCACCTTTTCCCCTTTTGTTGATAAAAAAATTTATAATTTCCCACGTCTACACAAAGGAAAAAAAAGTCATTTTTCCTATTATTTTCTTTCCTCATAATTTTAAAATTTCGAAGGTTCTACCATAGTTGATTTTTTTTTCCAACTATGATAATAAAGTTTCATGATAGTAGTAGATTATGGTCCTGTTTGGCAATCAGCTGTTAGCTAGTAGCCATTAGCAAATTGCATTAGCTGTTAGCTGTTACCTGATTGCATTCGCTGTTTGACTTAGCTAATTGCATTAGCTGTTTGTAAAAAAAGTGTTTGGTGAAATTAGTTGTTTTTAACAAAGCTATTTGATAAAATTTCACTTATGCCCATTACTCAATTTCATTATTTTTCTAACAAAACAATTTTTCATTGGATATTTATTTTTCTTTTTGATATGAATTATGAATTAAGACTTATGTGATATATAAAATTACATTTATGCTTTTTCCTGATTTTAGTGCTTATTATCAAAATATCTTTTTAATGTTAAATGTTTTCTTTTTTAATAGCAATTGAAATTGTGTGATATAAAAAATATTTATATATCATGTAAGACTAATTAACATAAATTATTTGTTAAATTAAGAAAGTGTTAAAATTAAAAGTATTATCTTCAACATCATGACCATCCACAACTCTTGTCCCAAAAGAGGAAAAGAAAATTAAAAAATTTAAAGCATAAACATCCAACATTCGAAAATATCATTTGTGAATAGCATTTAATGTAAATTTGTCCAAATTATAAGGTTAGTATGGTCATTGTAATAGTAACATTAAAAAGCTCTTTGAAAAAACTATCTTAAAGAGCTTTTTGTAAAAGAGTTTTTGCGTATAAAAAGTCAATGTAAAATGCTAATCAACTAAATACACCAAAGAGTTTTTTGATCAGAGTCAAACAGTTAATATTTCAAAAAACTCTTTTTATACCTAAAAAACTCTTTATCAAACATAGCCTATATGTTAAGAGATCTCACCCCTTGATTTGGAAAGAGGTAACTGGCTACTATGGTTACAAACTTACAATTACCAAACACTTTTCGCCTTTTCATTTCTACTTTTCCCCCTCCCCTCTCTCTCTTTCTCTCTCTTCCCATTGTTTCCTCTCCTCCCTATCTGTAATTCTCCGGCTCTCAATGCAGCCACGTCTGCATATTTCTCTCCCCTACGAAAAGTAGCAGCTACCATCAGCGACGTCGGAATAATTGCAATACCACCATCAGCATCGCCAGAGAAACGCAGGAAATCGATTAAATACCAGCGCAATATTGAAACCTGTGGTTCTTCTCTCCCCCGACATCACCTACGACCAGTCCAGCATGCAGATGAAGTTTCATTCTTAACCTATTCACTGTTCAAATAGGCAACTTGTTTGATTACATAGCTTTTACTGTAGTAGGAAGAAGAGAGGGGCGTAGTTTAAGAAGAGACCGGAGAAGGAAAATTGAAAAGCCTTCCTAGCCATGGTTGGAACTTGGCAAAAAATTCAGGATAAGTATGCAAGTGCTGGCATGGAAAATACAAGAGGTTATGACGAAGGTGCAGGTAGTATGGCAAAAAACCACCATTTCCTCAATGATTAAAATTAAAATGGGATTGATTGAATGAGAATTAGGAAACTAAGAAAGAATGAAGTCAAATCTTGATAAATTTTTACTGTATCTTTCATCTTTGCATAGTTCGAATTGACAAATCTCCATGGACGTGGCTGTCATTAGGCTCTGGAGGCTACCATAATTTGTTGATGACGGCCAAGGTGGATTCTCTATTAGGAACCGGATTGATTAATACAGAGAGAGAAAGACATGGGTTAGGGGCATCGATAGTATGGCCAGAGCAGCCTTTAGAGAGACTTCCATAGTTCCATTGTTAGCGACTGGGGCTTTTTCTGTGCTATAGGCATATAGCTAAGCTTTAGAGAGAGATGGATATCTGAATGAGAGAGATGAAATGGTTTAAACAGGTTGCTAGTTATCCTATCAAACAACATAGATTTATCGAATAAAAATCAACGATGAAGATTTGTTAATTATAATAGTTGAAAAAAATTCAATTATGGTAGAATTTTTTTAAAAAAATTTCTTTTAATTTTCTTTTCGATAGATTTTCTTAACTTCAAAGAGAGCCTTAATTTAGGAACTTGGGAAGGTATGTTGATGTCCATGTAGAAAGAGTTCTTGTAAGGTTGATTACCTAGTTAATGATGGTTATCAAACAAGGTTGATTATAAAATAAAGAGGCTTGCTAGCCATCCATGTGTAAAGTGAGTTTTTACATGGTTATTATTTTTTAATTTCCTCAAACCATGAAAAGTATCACTTGAATGCCATAGAATAACGAATGATGTACTCCTATTGATTAATTATCACATCAAATAAACGCGGGAAATTGAACTTTACATCTTCATTGGAGCTCTAAATATAAAACACCCCTGAACTTTTAGTCGAAGTAAGAAAATATCCCTCAACATTAAAAGTGCGGTGAATAACCTTTGACTTATATTATGTACCTACATTAATTTATGACATGTGTTTGCCTAAATAATGTGGCAAGATTATGAAAAAATGAATGCCACATAAGCACATTGTTTCATATATAAATAATATAAGTTATTAGAAAATTGGATAATTTAATTACTTAATGCATCTTAGGTAAAACAATCTCATAATTTTTTTTAGAAAATAATAATTTTACATTAACCCAATACTTATCGGATGATGCCTATAATCAAATGTCACATTGGAGCATCTCAAAATAATTTAATTTATTAAAAAAATATTTCTTCAAACTTAATCCATTAAAATGAAGGAGCCAAAAATTTAATTTATCGAAGCCAACTTTTGGAAATGATTACATAGCAAAAAAGAGAAAAACAAATTGAGTACTATGGTAATCATGTTTCTCAATTCAAGTATCAGAGCATGAACTTGTCAAAAATGGATCAAAGAAACACAAACTGATGAAAATGCATGTTTGAATATATAGGTGAATTACAAAAGTATAAAGTTATTTATTATACATTACAGTAAAATGTTTTATAAATAGTAAATATTTTATAAATCAAAATGTGTAAATTTATGGGTCAAATCCTTATAATAAATTATTATGAGGTAGTCAATTTGCCGCTAACTATAGACACTTTGACAAGCTATGAGCTAACATAAGATTATTATTTCCAAAGAAAAGATCATCAGGAAGTTTCACTCAAGATAAAGTAATATATATAACTTTTTGCTATCAAATTGTATTATTTTATATATTCAATAATGCACTTATGTGCCCTATAAAAAACCAATGTGCTTATGTGGCTTTTCTTTTTCTTCCTAATTTTGCCACATCATTTCAGTAAAAACATGTCATGAATTATTGTAAATATTAAAACATAACTTCAATAAGTCAAAGGATGTTTACCTCACTTTTAAAGTTGAGGGGGTATTTTCTAAACTTGACCAAAAAGTTTAAGGGTCATTTATTTTTAGAACTCCATCTCCATTGTATACAATTATACAATTACTTGGAAACGACTCATAATAGCGCTGGCAAAAGATTCAGGTTTGGGTCGAATTTAGGTTAGATAAATTGGACAACATCAAAATTTGGACAAGAAATTAATGACTAATACCTGGGTTTTTTTCCAGTCGGACATTTTGTACAACACTAAATTCGGACCAAAATCGGGTTCGGAAAATAGAAATACAAAACATACAAAATGTTGTGTCCGAATTTAAAATTCGGACAAAAAATTCATTACCGTAACCGGGTTTTTTCGAATCGGACAAATTCAGGTATTCGAATTGGATAACTTTTTGCCGCACTAGCTCATAACTTGCATTTGCAAATGAACTCCAATGCCTAAGTGCATGAAAGATCCACTTTCTAATCCAAGCTAGCTAAATGATGCTCAGCTTCCAAATCACGTTCTCATATCGAGTGATCAGCACATTCATACATTGATCTCAGGCCCAACCCTGGACTACCAGTGCTCATGATCAAACCCGAGACGTATCTTGGATGAGCCACAGTCAGGTTCGACTCTTGAGTTTTAGTTTCCTGAACCCACCGAACCATAAGTCGAACACCGACACAAATGCAACCCCATAAGCCCAACTTCAAGCATTTCAAGTTCGGGCTCCTCTCAACTCACTTAAATGCATCCATTTCAAGCAATAAAAAACTCGTTATCGGCTAATCAAAAGAAAAAAATTGGATACATGAGCAGGAAATGGTCAATGCTTGACATTTGAAGATAAGAAAATACATGACAAAGTTAAATAATGTTGACTCCTGTAGTAACCAAAGAAGTTTTGATGAAAAACAAAATTAATCAACACCTAGCAAGAGATTAAAACATATAATACGCAGGCTTGGTCGAATTAATGCAAAGACAAAAAGCCAACACTCATGTAAAGAACGTGGATAATGCATGCATATGTGTACGAGACATGACTTGATTTCACTTGATAGCTAAAATGAAAAAGATTAAAATATTTACTTGACTACATTAAAGAAGTTTTGGAAATTATATTATATGCTCCTTGGTATCCCTTGTCAATGAAATGCAATAATAAAGTAAAGTGGGCAAGTATTTTATTTTGACTAAAGGACACTATGAGACTATTCTGCCGCAGAGAAAGAATTGCTTGATTGCCTTAAATCCTTGACGAAAACAAAGATTGCCACTTGCCATGGAAGGACCACTTGTCTGAGATAAGTTAGGCAAGAATACTTTTGCTAAGGAAATTATGAAAAGCAAATATTTCTCAATGAAGCTATTGATCTATTTGATTAAGCAAGTACAGCAAGGCAAGGACTGAATGACATCAACAAAGATCACGACAAGAATCACACAAGAGAAGGCAACCAAATCAGAAACAAGGATAATATCAAAATCAGAATCCTGAAAATCAGCATTAGAATATTCTGATCAAAGAGTTGCCTCCACAGTGCACGTCCATGAAAGGCTATAAATAGATGAGCTGATCAAGCAAGAAAGCACAGCAAAAAAATGTGAAAAATATTACTGCATTGAATTCATTTCCTGAGTTGTGAACAAAAAGAAAAGCTTTGAATATTTGTTACAAACTATTGTACTAAATATTTGGTGACTAATAGTTGAGTGTATTTTGAGGAAAATTATTAAGGAGTGAACATAAGGAGTTGTAGTGAGGTTTCTCAACTCTTCCCATACTTTAATCAAATCGGTTGATTTAAAGTATTCGGGATCTTTAGAGTGTGGTGCTCTGAAAGATAGTGAAGTGTTCATCTTAATAAAAAGAGCAGTGTCCTAGAGTTGGATAACTCTAGGCAGGGACTTAAGCCTGGTTGAGGCCCAATCTCGTTAAAACATCGCTGAGTATTTTGTGCTTTTATGTTCTGAATTTTATTTCTGGCGTTAAAATTTTGATTGAAAAATTTTATAAAATCCCCCTATTCACCCCCCTCTAGGGCAATTTGACTCTTCAATTGGTATCAGAGCCAGTCCCATACTCTTTGACCTAACAGTCGAGTGGGTGACGATCATGGCCTTTACTGGAGATGTCAATATTGAAGGACGTTCTACTGTTAGACCCCCTTTATTCAGAGGAACAAATTTTTCTTACTGGAAAAATGCCATGCAAATTTTTATTGAATTAACAGACATGAAACTATGGGAAATTGTCAATAGGGGACCATATACTGTGCCTAAGATTAAAAATGACAAGGGGGAAAATATCGATAAACCAAAAGATCAATACACAAGCACTGATTGGGAAAAACTTACCAAAAACTCTAGAGCCAAACACATCCTCTATTGTGGTTTGGATGCTAATGAGTATAATAGAATTTCTACTTGTGAGACTGCTAAACAAATATAGAATAAGCTAATTGTTACATATGAAGGAACAAGCCAAGTACGTGAGACTAAAATGAATGTGTTTGTTCATCAATATGAGTTGTTTAAAATCCAGGCTGACGAATCAATAAAGGACATGTTCACAAGGTTCACTGATATTACCAATAATCTAAAATCACTTGGTAAGAGCTACTCAAATGAAGAAATGGTAAGAAAGATACTTCAGTGTCTTCTAAAGAATAAATGGGGACCGAAGTTCACTACAATTGAGGAAGCTCAGGATCTCAAAAAATTAGAGCTTGATGACCTCCTTGGAAAACTCCTAACCCATGAGATACACCTCATAGAGGAAGATGGAGAACGTTCCAAGAAAAGAATTGCTCCCAAGGCCACAAAAGAAGACTACCCATCGGAAGATGAAGATCCTGATAGCAACGATGATGAGGCTTTCTCCCTCATTGTGCGAGGCCTCAATAAAATGGGAATGAAGAAAAAATTCAACCAACGAGGATTCAACACCAAAGGATCCACGTCAAAAAGGAATGAGAAATACACCAAAGGTAAATTTGTCAGTAAAGAAAATGCTAACATTAGCTCTTGCTATGGTTGTGGCATGCTAGGTCACTTGCCAAAGGACTGTCCATTAATTCAAAAAATGGGAGAAAAAAGGAGGTTCAAAAAAAGGAAAAATAAGAGAGCTATGATCGCTGCCTGGAGCGATAGCGAGACAAGTGACAGTGAAAGCGACGAAGAACACACAAATAATACTTGTCTCATGGCCAAGGATGGAGAATCATCTGAACACAAAAGTACGGATGAGGTAGACATATCTGGCCTATATGAATGTTCTAAGGATGAACTAATTGATGCCTTAATCAGCTTTGCGAATTTAGAACAAAAATACATGTCTAAATATAAAGACCTCAAAAAAGGGGTAAGAGAATTAAATCAGAAAATTGCAGATCTGGAACAGTTGAATAATGAACTTCATAAAAAAATTAAAGACCTAGAAACAAAAAATTTGGAATTATCAACCAAGTGTGATGCCAAGCACAAAACGATTCTTAAATTTACTCAAGGACAAGAAAACTTAGACCGACTGCTGAGCACACAAAGAGCATCCTTCAATAAAGAAGGAATTGGGTATGATCACTTTAACAAGAAGAAAAATTATAGGAACTTCTTTGTTAAAGCCACGTTGCATGAAATAATTGTCAAAACTAGTAACTATTGCTCAAAAGATGGTCATATCACCTATCCCCACCCACTCAGAAAATCTGCCCCAAAAATTATTCAAATTTGGGTCCCTAAAGGAACAAGACCACCTAACTTAGTGACTTCTGATTTCGAATCTAGATTTAACGCCAAAAGTAGAAGGAAGGGTTGATTTCTTGTTTCGCAGGTATGCTTGAAATCCGGACAAGATTTGTGGTACCTTTGTTAGGGCCACACTATTGTTTTACTGCCGATCAGTTGTTCTAGTTGCTAAATTTATAAATTGCCTTGAATTGTTGTTCGATAAAAATATTTAGTCAATTGTGTGTGAGCTTTTAAC
>JACYFF010010365.1:23340969-23383439 GCA_017589665.1 Selenicereus undatus
GTAAGCTATGGTTTTAAAAGAATCGAAAACGAAGTTGTTTTGATATACTTAGCCTTGATTCGAGTAATTAGCGATTCCTGAAAATGGATTCATTTTGAGATTATAAAGACATAGTTAATTTGGAAACAACCTAAGAATGTTTTAAATCGATATATGTTTAGTTGATTGGTTATATTTTGAAGATGACATGAACATGACATGTTTAGTTGATCTATTATGCCTTGATTAGTTTAAATTGGTTCGTTAAGCGTTATTTCAAGTTAAGGCAACAAGGATGTATATGTATATGTGGCTAAAAGGTGCTGTATGCACAGGTAAGAGCCTAACCCTCCCCCTTTTAATGAGTCCTTGTGATAACATGTTATGGAAAATAAGTTGATGAAATGAGCTAGTAGTTGGTTGGTTCGAGGATAACATCATGAGCGTTTGAGGTCTTGTGTGTATGGTGAAAGTGAGGAGGGAGACTGGGTTGTGAATTACCGCAATCGTGTGGATTGCGAGGCCTTGTGTGGCTTATTGTGTTGAACTGATGTGATTGATATGAAGTGCTTAAATGTGATATATGTGATGTATGTGCTTAAATGCTTAAATTGCTTTATATGCATAAGAGTGAGTTTTCCAAAGAAAGATTTCATGTTTTGAAAAGATAGTAGCCATAACTATTAATGCATGATGGCCTATTTTAATTAAATGAAAACAGTTTTGGGAGTGAACTCGCTTGAACGGGGGAATCCCTAAAGAGTTTTATAAAGGTGTGAGTTATACGTTGAATGATTTTACGATTTGAAACGCAAAGTTATAGCCGTTATGGCCGATACGCTTTAAGTGGCTAAGATAATGTGTTGCGGACAATATGAAATGATATGAATTATGTTACCTAGGGGATAAGTCCGGATAAACCCTAGAGGCCCTGACGAGGGTTGATGTAAAGGTCCGATATGTTATATGTAGTCATCCCGGGAATAAGAGCTTAAGCGTGAGCGTTAGGTCTCACTATGAGGTCGAGAATAGTTCTCACCTAATCAGCACCCTGTAATGATCTTATGCCAGAAGTACTTTGTATAAAGATAAGAAAAGCAATTGGCTTTTGCCATTCATTATGTTTTAAGGTTTTAAGGAAAAGAATGTTTTACGGGCCAAAAGAGGTCATATGGAATGAGTATGAAATGTTTATAAGAGTCGTTTTACGACATATACGAGATGTAAACGCTTTCAAAGGAATAAGAACCTCAAGGTTATGAAATGCTTTCAAATGTTCAAAGAAAGTTTCATTGCAGATTTAAAGGAAATGTTCTTACATATATTGATTGTGTCTTCAATTAGAATTGTGATATGTTAAATGAATCATGCAATGATATGCATATGTGCCTGGTGCATACATAAGTCGTGGCTTGCCAGATGTTCATGTCATATAACCTATGTCTTCTAATATGTCTCGTAATATTATGTTAGTATTAACTAAATGCTTGATAAGTGAATGCTATGAGTATTATTGCTTGCAAGGTTTTGTTTTAAGGAGCGGAGGGACACTCACTGAGCATGTGGTAGCTCACTCCAATCCTTTTCCCCTTTTTCCTTCCCCCCAGGTGATGAATAAATGGAGTTGTACCAGCTAGTGCGTGTGGAAGTTATGATGTGGAAGCTACCTGAATGATGTTTTGCTTGACAAGTGCATGAGATGGGGCATGTAGTGGCTCTAGTAGTACAAGACTGTTGTAAATCCTTGTAAATAGTTGTTTGTAAAGGCTTAAGCCTCGTCTGCGAGTGTGTGACTCGCTAGAACCTCCTAGTTCTCTTTGGGTTTGGTTGTAATATTGCAGGTACCAAGTGTAAATTTTGAAAATGTCGCGATTACAGGCGGAACTCTTGCAGTTTCGCTCCAGAATTCCCTAACTAAATTAAAGTTAGGTAAAATTTCTGAAGTTAGTAATTAGATTAAGAGCCTTAGGGGTCTCCCTCGGGGGATCCTGGCGGTGTGACATCCCTAATAGGTAGTAGGGGTGTTACAACCTTGATATTGGATGTTCAAGGCACATGAGTGGTAATGCATCCCTGTTCACTAAGATTAAAAAGAAAGGACATGGAAGTGTCACCTTCGGTGACAAAAGTATAGGTAAAATAATGGGCGTCAGTAAAGTAGGTAAAGATCCTGCCAATTCTATTGAAAATGTTTACTTAGTTGACGGATTAAAATGTAATCTATTAAGCATATCACAACTATGTGATAAAGGAAACTTAGTTACCTTTGATTGAACTCACTGCATTGTTAAAAACAAAACTTCTGAGAAAATCTCCCTTTATGGACCTAGAATAGATAATGTCTATGCTATAGATATTAATAACGTTCCATCTCAAAACTTGTCATGTTTCAAAGCATCACACAATGAGGAAAAACGGCTTTGGCATCGAAGACTAGGTCATGCTAGCATGCATACCATTAAGAAATTAGCAAAAAGGGATTTAGTACGAGGACTGCCCGCATGCAATTTTGAATATGATCACATATGCGATGCCTGTGCTAAGGGTAAACAAGTACTTAGTTCCTTCAAGTCAAAAAATAGTATCAGTACATCTAAACCGTTAGAATTACTTCATATGGACCTATGCGGACCAATACCTATACAAAGTTTAGGGCACAACAAGTATATCTTTGTAATAGTAGATGATTATTCACGATTCACATGGGTCTCCTTCTTAAAAGAAAATAACGAAACCTTTAAAGAATTTTCTAAACTTTGTAAACAATTGCAAGTTCAAACAAATTCACAAATCATTTCTATAAGGAGTTATCACGGCAGAGAATTTGATCAAAAAGAGTTTATTGAATTCTGCAATAAACACGGAATCACTCACAATTTTTCTGCACCACATACACCTCAACAAAATGGTGTAGCAGAAAGGAAAAACCGCACATTAGAAGATATGGCCCGCACAATGATGTGTGAAAGTAATGTCTCTCAATACCTCTGGGCCGAAGCAGTCAATTCTGCCAACTATGTACTAAATCGTTGTTTAATTCGACCAATTCTAAAAAGAATGCCCTATGACTTATTCAAAGGTAAACGACCTAACATTTCATATTTTAAACTGTTTGGATGCAAATGCTTTATTCATAACAATGGAAAAACTTACCTAGGAAAATTTGATGCTAGAAGTGACGAAGGAATATTTGTGGGATACTCCATGTATAGCAAAGCATATAGAATTTACAATAAACGCACCAAAACCATCGAGGAAAGCATTCATGTGACTTTTGATGAATCTAATGATGGTATGTTAAGTGGATCTATAGTACAGGATCTGCATTTAAACAAGTATGGTGACGATGAAGAAGAAGCAAGAGAAAAAGTCGATTCTGCAAATAAGCAGCCACCAGAACTACAAGACTCCTCACCCCAGGAAGAAGAAGAGCCCCCAAATGAAGAGAATTCCCCACAACAAGAGGTAATTCAAAAACACTTCAAGTACAAATCATCTCACCCCATGGACAATCTCTTGACCGATATCTCTACAGGTATAAGAACTCGTTCATCTCTGCGTAATTTTTGTGCATTCTCTGCTTTCGTATCCCATATAGAACCAAAAAATCATTTAGAAGCTCTTAACGATTCAAATTGGATAAAAGCAATGCAAGAAGAATTAAATCAGTTTGAACGAAATCAAGTATGGACACTCACAACACGACCAAACAATTACCCAGTAATTGGCACAAAATGGGTCTTTAGAAATAAAGTGGATGAAACTGGGACCGTCATAAGAAATAAAGGCCGACTAGTGGCTAAAGGCTATAATCAAGAAGAAGGCATAGATTTCGATGAAACATTTGCCCCGGTTGCTAGATTAGAAGCTATACGCATCTTACTAGCATTTGCATCTCACATGAACATCAGACTTTATCAAATGGATGTAAAATGTGCTTTTCTCAATGGATACCTCCAAGAAGAAGTCTATGTAGAACAACCTCCTAGCTTTGAAGATCCTAACTTTCCTGCACATGTTTATAAACTCCAAAAAGCCCTTTATGGGCTAAAGCAAGCTCCTAGGGCATGGTATGAGCGACTAAGCAAATTTCTTTTAGATCATGGTTTTACAAGAGGTCACATTGATAAAACCCTGTTCACCAAAACAAAAGGAAAAGATTTTTTAATAATTCAAATTTACGTTGATGATATATTATTCGGAGCCACAAATAACTCTTTATGTGAAGAATTTTCGAATCTCATGAGCAAATAGTTTGAAATGAGCATGATGGGAGAGCTAACCTTCTTCTTAGGACTTCAGCTTAAACAAAGCAAAGATGGCATCTTTATTAATCAACGTAAGTACATCAATGAACTCTTAAAGAAATACAAAATGGATCAAGCCAAGCATGCCAAAACACCAATGGCCTCTAATGAAAAATTAGATCTTGCCAAAGATGAAAAATCTGTTTGTGAAAAGCTTTATCGAGGCATGATTGGTTCACTGCTCTATCTTACTGCTAG
Source organism: Selenicereus undatus (assembly GCA_017589665.1). NCBI lineage: Eukaryota > Viridiplantae > Streptophyta > Magnoliopsida > Caryophyllales > Cactaceae > Selenicereus > Selenicereus undatus. Next base: position 23,345,454 of record JACYFF010010365.1, read on the forward strand.
TTGTCCCGACATTATATTCAGTGTGTGTCTGTGTGCTAGGTTTCAAGCATCTCCTAAAGAATCCCATTTAAAATGTGTAAAACGAATTTTTAGATACCTAGCTGGAACAAAAAATTTGGGACTATGGTACCCTCGAGGGGGAGATTTGTCTTTAGTTGGATACACTGATGCAGACAATGCAGGATATAAGGTTGATTAAAAAAGTACCTTGGGAACATGTCAGTTTCTTGGACACAGCCTAATCTCCTAGCACTCCAAGAAGCAGACTTCCGTTGCTCTTTGAACAGCTGAAGCAGAATACATCGCTGCTGGTGCCTACTGTGCTCAACTACTGTGGATTAAACAGCAGTTACGAGATCTCGGAATCAATCTCAAAGAGGTACCTATAAAATGTGATAATCAAAGTGCCATCAATATTACTAAAAATCCTGTTCAACATTCACGCACTAAACACATCGAGGTACGCCATCATTTTATTCGCGACCATGTTGAAAAAGGTGATGTCGCTCTCGAATTTGTACCCACTGACTCTCAACTAGCAGACATCTTCACTAAACCTCTCAGTGAGGACAAATTTAACTACATTCGTCATGAACTTGGCATGATAAATATAGATGCATAAATTGAGGGGGAGCCCTCTCTTATGACTAACTAAGCTTATAAAGTATGTTGCAGACGCATGAGACTCTCTCACGGAAAATTCCTGATTACTACCAGACATCTTGCATATAAATCAGGTACGCATCTCCCTACACCTAGATTCAATTTTTGTGGCTCGAAAATCTATTTCGATGCCCTCATACGAATCTAGCACACATTAAATTGAGCAAAGTTAAATTGGAGAAAATCACTTCATCATTTTTTTCATGTGGAACCACCATCAGGATTCACCCATTTTTTATCCTTTAGAATTCCCAAAAAAATTGATTCCTCTAATATGCTTGCCTTAGCAACATTAACCATACTTCTCTAGCCACCTACTCAAATTAATTGCCAGCCCCCCCTTCTCTCTCCTACTTTCCCAAATTCACTTCCCACTCTCTCTCCTCCCTTCGGCTCTGTTACCCGAACACCCCCCTCCATTGCCTTCCCATTCTAGCACCCCCAATATCTTCCCAAATCCTTCAACTTCACCATACTTAGCCCCCCACAATATTTTCCCAATCTCCTCCATCTCGTGCATTCCCCTTAAAATTCAGCTCCACGGCACCCAAAACCCCCAATCTCTCGAGCATTCACCAACACTCTGCCATGGCACCCAAAACCAGAGGGCTCAAACCCTCATCTTCAACCCCTCGAAAATTGGCGTGTGCCACCGCTCCCATTCGCAAGCCCGCCCACCGGTTGGCCCCTCTCTGCCATAGCGCCCACATCTCGGTCAAACCGGTTCACCGGACCACCCTTCTGCTCCCCACCGCCTCGCTCGTCCCCATCTCTGACTCCAGCTCCGACGCCGCTCACCCGCGGTCGTCTCCGCCAATCTCACCGCCCACCTCCAGCATTCTTCGGGCCGCCGACGAATTCTCTCTCTCCACGGCTGACACCCCTGCCTCTGTCGCTCACCGTACACCAACCGCCACTCCACCGCCCTCATCCACTCCCTCGCCCCGTTCCAATCCGGCCACCACTGAGGTAATTCCACTTACCTGGTTTCATTCTTCCCTGACCCGTGAGAAATTCACGAATCAGCTTGTTAATCGGCCTCTCCTTACTTGTGACCGAGTCCATGTTGACTCTTTTGTGTCTGCCCGTTTGAATTTTATTGAATATCTCTTGAATAGTCCATGTGGCCAACTGTTAGATTTAGAAACTGAATCGTACCCCCAATTGGTTCGAATGTTTTATGCTAACCTTCGCGTAGTCAAGATTGGCCTCAACATCTCACTTGAATGTCAAGTTAAGCACACGAAATTCACTCTCACCGAATTTGTCCTAAACTCGATAGTTGACCTTCCCTCAGTCCCCCCGCCTTCTTTGCCCCAGATTGAAGCTCGCAATCGCTGCCTAGATGACTTTGCGAACCCCTATCGTCAGACTAACCCGGCTCATTTGTCATCCCACATCCTCAAAAAGGATCCCCGATTGTTGTACTACGTCATTGTTCGAACCATTCTGCCCAAGTCCCATTCAACTGACAGTGTCACCAACAAAACCCTTGAACTCCTTTATCTGCTCTTGACTGGCCAACCCGTGAACTTTGCCCGTTACATTCTCGGCACCATGGCCAAAGTTGGATCCATTAACCGTCCCGCCCCATTGCCCTATTCAAACCTCTTGACGTCTGTGTTTAAACACTTTGGCGTCTGCTTCACCCATGAGCTTCTCGACACCAAACCCATACCTCTCCTCACTCCTGCTTCCCTCAAACATATCCAGTTCTTTCAGACTTTCTCTGGCGACTGGAAATTTGTTGACGACATGACTCTTAAGGAAGTCACGTCGGTCTCCCAGCAATTTGGTCAGCATGTTAAACCCCGGGTCAACTCTCCTTCCATCACTCCTCCACCGTCCATACTTGGTCAAGTTATGGACATTGATGAGCGTCTGTATGAGCTCCAAGAAACAGCGAACAGGCTTGATTACATTCTGGTTCAGCACACTGATGCTTTAGATGGCATTGCCCATAATCAGGCCACCCTACATAACCGCCTCAGCGATATGCAATCGTCCCTCACTCAACAACTATCTGCCCTCAACCAGAAGGTAGACGATCTTCTTCGCATCTGCAGCATCACTCATCGTTGTGCTCTCAAAGGTGTACCCCTGACTGATGCCGAACAAAGCCAATGTGCCAACTCTGCTACTCACCTTATCAAAGCTGCTCGCCACTCCTCATCCCGGCTCTCTCCCTCCCCCCTGTTTTCTTTTATCTTCCTTTTATGTTCTGATGGTATGCTCACACATTTTGTCTCTCCCTTTTGGATGAAAGAGGGGGAGAACTTATGTTAGTTAGCTATGCTTTCATTTTGTCAGTTAGTAATGATTCAACTTTTCTAGTAAAGTTTTAACCTTGCCAGCTTGTTTACATGTTATATCAACAATGCTACCTTAAGTTACTCACCTTCCCAAGTCACATCTACTTTGGCTAAATGGCTTAACTAGTAAACTCAAAAACTCGGACCATATACATCTTGGATATTTCACATACTTCTGACAAAACTTAGCATTGCACTAATATGTTTATAATATGCTCAATATGATATTGCTAATTTTGGCTTTCATCAAAAAGGGGGAGATTGTTGACTCCCGTAGTAACCAAAGAAGTTTTGATGAAAGACAAAATTAATCAACACCTAGCAAGAGATTAAAACATATAATACGTAGGCTTGGTTGAATTAATGCAAAGACAAAAAGCCAACACTCATGTAAAGAACTTGGATAATGCATGCATATGTGTACGAGACATGACTTGATTTCACTTGATAGCTAAAATGAAAAAGATTAAAATATTTACTTGACTGCATTAAAGAAGTTTTGGAAATTATATTATATGCTCCTTGGTATCCCTTGTCAATGAAATGCAATAATAAAGTAAAGTGAGCAAGTATTTTATTTTGACTAAAGGACACTATGAGACTATTCTGCCGCAGAGAAAGAATTGCCTGATTGCCTTAAATCCTTGAGGAAAACAAAGACTGCCACTTGCCATGGAAGGACCACTTGCCTGAGATAAGTTAGGCAAGAATGCTTTTGCTAAGGAAATTATGAAAAGCAAATATTTCTCACTGAAGCTATTGATCTATTTGATTAAGCAAGTACAGCAAGGCAAGGACTGAATGATATCAACAAAGATCACGACAAGAATCACACAAGAGAAGGCAACCAAATCAGAAGCAAGGATAATATCAAAATCAGAATCCTGAAAATCAGCATCAGACTATTCTGATCAAAGGGTTGCCTCCACAGTGCACGTCCATGAAAGGCTATAAATAGATGAGTTGATCAAGCAAGAAAGCACAGCAAAAAAAGTGTGAAAAATATTACTGCATTGAATTCATTTCCTGAGTTGTGAACAAAAAGAAAAGCCTCGAATATTTGCTACAAACTATTGTACTAAATATTTGGTGACTAAGAGTTGAGTGTATTTTGGGGAAAATTATTAAGGAGTGAACATAAGGAGTTGTAGTGAGGTTTCTCTACTCTTCCCATACTTTAATCAAATCGATTGATTTAAAGTATTCGGGATCTTTAGAGTGTGATGCTCTGAAAGATAGTGAAGTGTTCATCTTAATAAAAAGAGCAGTGAGTTGAATGCTAGAGTTGGATAACTCTAAGCGGGGACTTAAGCCTGGTTGAGGCCCAACCTCTTTAAAACATCGTTGAGTATTTTGTGCTTTTATCTTCTGAATTTTATTTTTGACGTTAAAATTTTGATTGAAAAATTTTATAAAATCCCCCTATTCACCCCTCTCTAGGGCGATTTGACTCTTCAAATAATTTTTCTCTTTGTACAAAATAAAGTTGAATTCTTCATACTATTCATACCTAACCTAATTATTGGTTGATTAATTATTGGAACATCTCTCCCATCAACCGCAGCAATCATGTCGCATGTTATGCATTTTAGTAAGGGAAAATTATTGCGCATAACCAAATTAATCCTACACGTTGACTTAACCAAACCATCCAAAAAGCTGACACACAACCACTTCCGGCAATACCTACTCTTATTGAAGAAAAGTCCATGGCAGTTTCAAAGTCACCTAATTAGCTAAATTTCTTTGAAAATTGCAAGAGATCAACACTTACGTCTGAACAAAAAGCTTGGGAAAATCTACAAACTATCACGCAACTCTACTCCTAAATCAACTAAAATAAAACGTAGTGATATCAACGTGTGACAAAGACATACTAATTGTCCAAAAATATACATAAATATATCTAAATGGAGTGGAATATACTTATATTCATTGAAAATATAGCTATAAGTTGACCTTTTTATTACTTTGTATATCTTGTTTTTAAGCTATGTTCGACTCAAATCACAGAAAAAAGGCAGAAGATCTTAAGCGGTTAGAGAGTAGTTATGTGTCTGTTATATCTCTCTTTAATTTTAAGTTGAACCCAAGCATTCAAATTTGTATCTCCTTTTAAATCAATAAATGAATAGATGATTAAGAGAGAGTGTTGTATATTGAAATTTTTTAAAGCACCATGCATTGATCTTCTTTTAAAGCACCCAAGTACAAATAAAAAAAGGGATCATCGCCAATATATTGATCACCGATGTACATATTGATCTTCTGTTAAAGCACCCAAGTACAAATAAAAAGGTGAAATAGTTAAGAAAGAGAAAATGACAAGCGAAAGTTCTTTAAGAGCAACCACAATGGTTTTTTCGCGAGGAAGAAATGGAGGAGAGAGAGAATGGTGAGGCATGGCAACTTCTTCAGCAAGAGGCTTGTGCCTCATGCCTCATGCCTCACGAGGAGGCTTACACTAGTGAGCTTTCTCGTGAGCGTATTTTGTTTTTTTAAAATATTTTTTTATTAGTTTTTCTTTTTTTTAATTCTAAAAATAAAGTTGTGTGTTATGGAGTGGGTTTATAAGCATTATTTTATTTTTAGATATAGGATCCATAGGTATTATTTTATTTGGTGAGGGAAAGTGGTGAGTCTGTCATTACAGAGAGTGAGGATTGTGAAATAAAAAACTGAAGAGATGGCTCATGTGACAGTGATAGGATCCAACCGATGAGCCAAAAAATGGCTCACCATTGTTTTTGCTCTAAAGCCGCCAAGTACAAATAAACAAAGTGAGAATATTGATGTGACTTTCGATGTACCAAAAGAAAGAAGAAACCCCAACAACATTAAAAAAGAAAAAATCATACCTTATGTGTCTGCTATATGTAGTTAAAGTCACAAGAGTACAAGACCACATCAAACACAAAGTCCACTTTCCCCATGAGCTTTGCTTCTCTGCCATGGCCATGGACTCATCTTCAACCAAACCAGAAATAGCCCATGACATCTCCCCATACCTCGTTGAGTACTCAGACGGTGCGATCGAGCGACAAGGCACCGAGAGGGTCCCACCGGGCTTCGATCCCCAAACTGGAGTCACCTCCAAAGACATCATCATCATCCCAGAGACCGGCGTCTCCGCCAGGATATACCGGCCCACGGTCATCACCACAACCAATCAGAAGCTGCCTCTTGTGCTCTACCTCCATGGCGGGGCCTTTGTCATAGCATCCCCTGCGTTGCCTTACTACCACAACTTCTGTAACAGCCTTGTGGGGTCCACCAATGCTGTCCTGGTCTCAGTTGACTACCGGAGGGCCCCAGAACACCCCCTCCCGGCCGCCTTTGATGATACGTGGGCTGCGATCCAGTGGGTTGCAGCCCATGCTGCTGGCGATGGACCTGAGGGTTGGCTTAATGAGGAAGTGGTTGACTACAACAGGTTGTTCCTTGCAGGAGACAGTGCAGGTGCAACCATGGTCCATCACATCACTTCTCAGATTGGTGGCTCGGGTCTGGATAAACGGGTCAGTATTGAAGGGATCATTTTGATTCACCCATATTTCTGGGGGACAGACCCGGTTGGGTCCGAGAGTACGGACCCTAGGAGAGAGATGGTGGACAGGTGGTGGTTGTATGTGTGCCCATCGGACAAAGGGTGTGACGACCCGCTTATCAACCCGTTTACTGATGGAGCTCCAGGTGTCGATCAGGTTATATGTGAGAGGATGCTAGTACTGGTAGCAGACAATGATGTGTTGAAAGATAGAGGAAGGCAATACTATGATGCAATTTCAAAGAAAAGAGAAAACGGGAAGGTCGAGTTTTATGTGACGCAAGGGAAGGACCATGTGTTTCATATCTTCGATCCTGGCTGTGATGAGGCTCTAGAATTGAGGAGGAAGGTGGCTTCTTTTATCAACTAACATAAAGATTAGGCTTGTTTGAGTATTTGGATTTATATATAAATTTCTATAAAGGAAAACCACAGATTTTACATTATATGTTCATATATTCAATTATTTTATGAATTCCCTTAATAATGAGGAAACTGTTTGATCCAACTGTGGTCCAACCTTAAAATTTGTAGATCTTTGGTTAGCTAGGAGGTGCCCTTCAAGTTGAGTTTGATTGATTGGAACAGAAACATATACTACTAGTACTCTACTACTCACGAAGTAATTCTAAACTTGAGTTGAGATTTAACGATACAGCATATGATGCATGAGGGCAGAATAGGCCAACAAATAGTTAGATTGAATCAGGTCATTCAGGTTCAAATCAAAATTTCCACCTTCTGTAAGCTCTAGGCCTACTTTGGTTTAAGTTGCTCTGTTTGGCTTTGGGTTCAATTTACCAAGTTCCACACAAGTACAAAAGGATTAAGCAATTTTCAATGAGGAAAAACAACAGAACAAATACTACCACAGCCAGGGAATGTTACACAAATTATGCCATATTTATGCTGGGATGTTTAGTGTCTAACATAGAAGAGATCATCAAACAAAGCAATTTTCTCAATAATTATCGTGATTTAGGCTACTTTAAATGGTTCATTGTCCGAACCCATGTTAGAGTATTGAACCTGCACTAATATCTTTATCAAACCTGATAAATTACCACTTGGAATCACTTTGAGCTTTTAATGAGTATATTTCTTTGGTAATCACATTTAACCTAAGCTGAGAGTGGGAATGTGTCATGGGTGACATCAATATCAGCAATCAAAAAGAGAGTTTGGACCAAACGATCTCAACCCTAATAGAACCCCACTCCTTATTTTTGTCTCTCGAGTTTTGCATCTCAAAATTGTTCTATGCAAAAGAAAAGCATAAACGGAGGGAATGATTTTATTAATAAATTAAGACTATATTAGACTGGACTTCTAATGGAAAGGAAGAGCATGTGATTGAACACACGACTATAAGCTAAGCATGGAATTGGATTAAGATATATCATATCCTCTAAATTTAGCAGAACTCAAGGCCTCTTGTGCAGAGGCGTTTCTTCATAGTTATCTCATAGTCCATCGATGTACAAGGGTATATGGACTTTGGACTTGTATCCATCTATACTTTTTATGTAAATAGATAGGTCCTACTCTTTGCTTTGGTGTTTTGAAATAGCTAGAATGCTATCATGCCAACCAAGTGGACTGCTGTCATTGTTGGGTGTTTGAGTAGCCTTAGGTAGGAGAAGCTATCATGACTTGAACATGCTTTCTAGTTGATTCTTAAAGGTCTAATAATCCTCAGTATCATGGCCCTGTCCTTGGTGATATTTGCAATACTTGTTCAGGTCATAGTTCTTAGGCTTTCATGTGTTTTCCATGTCTATTTTGATTGGCGGCAGTTTAATCCAACCCTTAAAGGCAAATGTTCCAGTGCCTGAGTATATGTGGTTCTAATAAGTGCGTATTCGGTGTGGCAGTGTAGAGCATGTACCTCCTGGCTTTTGGAGCCATTGTCTTTCTTATACCTATTCTAGTAAATGGTCTTCCAATTATTAGTAGCTTTAATGGGTGTTTCTCTATCTATCTCTTGCTCCACAAGCATGCTAACATGGCTTTATATTACAAAGTTTTTAAATGGTATGAATCCAGGTGTTGCCTATACGTGGGCTATAGGTTTTTGATGAACAATCTTACTTGATTAGCCTCTAAGGGTCAGTTCACTATATGGACAGCCTTTGCCTTCCATCAAGTAAGAAAGTCAAAAAAACCTTCCTTTTCCTTCTGCTTAATCAACTCTAAGTCCCTAAGTATAAATGCTACGTCAACATTTTATGAATACTTATATAGAAATTCTTTATACAGATCATCCCAATTCATGACCTTTCATGGGTCAATATATAACATTATATCATCTCATTATATCCTAGTCAAATGTCCAACGAAAATTGATGTGCTAGATATCCTTGTCAATTCCTTTTAAAGTCATGGCAATGACAAAAATTTTTACATGTTGGTGATGGTTTTCTATCCCATGAAATTTGATATCTTGTGTGGCGAACTTTGAGGGCAATTTTCTCTTTGCGATTAAGGTGAATCCCACATAATTAGTGAAATAATTATTAAACAGTGATGACTTTTGGGGTTCTTGATTCATCTTAAATAAACGAAAGAACGAAGAGCTCTTGATTTAGACTCATGTTTACGAACAAGCCCATCTTCAAGTACATCAAGATCTTCAAGCTCCAAGTCTAGATTATAGTCCATCAAGCTCTCCTCAACCCTTTCAAGGGCCTCAAAGGCAAAGATGTCTTCTAAGTTATCTGTATGATTATGCATGTGGCCTAGTAATTACAACATTCTTTGCTAGCTGGTAAGCCGGACCCTGCGTGAACGCGGGATGCTTGTGCACCGGGTTGCCTTTTTTTGCTAGTTAGTAAGCCACAAACATTTTAAGATGCAACTAAAGATGAAAATTTGATTGAAACTATGAATAGTGAAACCAAAATGATTAAAAAATAATATTTGGAAGTTAGTGGATAAGGTTCAAGACAAAGATACAACGAATTTAAATGGGTGTATAAAATCAAATATAACAACGGTGGCTCAAAAGCGCATCTTCTAGCTAAAGGGGCCACAATAGCCTTAAATTAAGTTCAACGAGAGGTTTGGCCCTATAGTTCAGTTGGAGACAATAGGAATAGTACTCACCACCGCAACACAATTAAAGTTACAAGCCTTTCAACTAGATGTCAAGTCAATATTTTTCAATGACAACATAAAAAAAGAGGTTTATGTTAAGCAACCTCAAGGATACGGTTTGGAAGGCCAAAAGGACAAGGTTTACTAGTTAAAGAAAGCTCACTGTGGATTTATGCCAAGACCCAAGGATAAGATCTTTGAATCTTGTGTCTATATATTGTTGATCTTATATACATAGGCATAAACCAAAGAATGTTTGAAGATTTCAAGAAGGCCACAATAGTCGAATTTGATATCACGGACTTGGGTTTAATGAAATACTTTCTCGACATACAAGTAAAGCAAAGCCTACGTTAGATCTTAATCTTTTAAGAACAATGTGTAAAAGACCTCCTTAAGAAGTCCAATATGCTTGACTGTAAGGACTATCAACGCCTATGGGACCAAATGGAAAACTTTCTACAAAATGACAGCAACGAGAAGATAGATAGGCTAACTTAGTGAACCCTGGTCGAATCATTAAGCTACCTCAGTAGTACTTAACCAAATATAGTCCATATTGTTAGCACTGTCTCTAAGTTCATGAGTTAGCCCGGTAAAGCTCCACTTTGTAGTGGGGAATAGAATTTTGAGATACATCAAATGGGCGAAAAATCATGGTCTTTTATACAAGGTAGAGAAAGACTCAAGGATTGTCAGGTATACAAACAATGATTGGACTAGATACATAGATGATAGAAAAAAGTGCAATTGATATATGTTTTAACTAGGTTCCAAGCTTAACTCCTAGTCTTTAAGAAAAACCCAACAGTGGCACTATCTTCAGCAGAAGTAGAGTAAATAGCAGCTGCAAGTATTCTATGTGGAACAATATGGCTCAGAAGAGTACTAGGAGACATACAACAAAACAACAAAGAACCCACAAGACTTTTCTGTGACGTTATGTTAATGAGATAATGAAAAAAATATATAGTTTTCCACAACTACATAATGCACATAGAGATATGACATCACTTTATTTAGGACTAATCCCTTTCAAATCCCTTTGAAGTTCCCACCTTCTGTTGTGTCCACAGCTAAACTTGAGTTGAAATCTCTTCCTGATTCACTCAAGTATGTGTGTTTAGGCCCCAAAAAAACCTTACCTATTATTATATCTTCTCTTTTATCTTGTGAGTAAGAAGAAGAGTTGATTCGTATCTTATCTGATCATAAGGGTGCTATTGGGTGTTCAGTGGCTGATTTGAAAGGGATTAGTCCTACAATTTGTTATCACTCCTAAGAACCATTACAGCTTTCAATTGTTCAAATTGTTGGCCTTTAGGGTTCTGCATGGGATGACTTGGAAGTTTTCCTTCTTCTCTTTTACCTACAGCTATGGCTAGTTGCTCAAGTTGGGTTTCTAACTTAGCTATAGATTGTGAGTGGGAGTGAACAATATGCATTTTAGACTCAATTTCTTAGACCTTAGAATCAACATTTTGCACAACAGAAGTCAAGGTACCAAGGGTAGAAATTACCTTGTCAATTTTAGAGCTCTCAGATGGAGCTGGATGGGAAGAAGGAGGAGCATATCTCTGGTTTTGAAAACCATGAGGGGTAGGTCTACTGGGCTGGGCCTAAGGATTCTAAACATTTTGAGACCTCCATGAAAAATTAGGATGATTCCTCCAACCATGGTTGTAGGTATTCGAATACGGATTGTTAGAAGGAGGAAATCCTTGGGCAGCATTTACTTGTTCAGGCGCACAGTCAAACTTACTAATACACTGACAGTCAATAGAAGCATGCATGGGACTAGCACAAATCGAACACACATCTTGTATAGAAGGGGCATTACACACTTTGTTCATGCACAACAATTGATCAAATTTCTTAGCTAAAGCATCAACTTCACTAGAAAGGTCAACTGAATGTGAAACCTCACAAATACCCCCTTTACTTCCTAATTGCCTAGGCAAATCAGAATGTGAGGAAGTAGCATGAAAGTGTGAATTCTCACTCAAATGGTCAAACAATTCCCAATCTTCTTTAGGAGTTTTGTACAAGAAACTACCACCACATGATGCATCAACCATTTGTCTATTATGCTCATCTAAGCCAGAGTAAAAACTCTAGACAGGTTGTCGCATAGGTACCTCATGGTGAGGACAATTTCACAACAACTCTTTAAACCTTTCCCAACTTTCATGCAATTGCTCATTTTTATTATGTGAGGAAGTGGCCATAGCACGTCTTAAAGCAGTTAGTTTTCTAATAGAGAAAAACTTTTTCAAGAATTCCTTTTGCAATTGATTCCAAGTGGTGATATTTGTCTTAATATCCAACCAAGCATTAGCTTTATCTTTCAAAGAAAAAGGAAAAAGTCGCAAGCAAAGAGCATCATAAGAGATATTATTCAAGAATACAGCAGAACAAATCTCTAAGAACACATCAACGTGCTTGAAAGGATTTTCATACTCTAGCCCATAAAACGACGTTAATATTTGGATAAGAGAATGTTTAATCTCAAATGACACCATAATAGTGGGCATATGTGTTCTTGTAGGTGACTTATATGTGGCGGGAGAGAAATACTCCTTAAGTTGCTTAGGTGGTGGGGTTTGTTCTTCAGCCATGTTTTTCTTAGATTCCTTTTTCTTAACTCTTATCTTACGAAGAGAGCGTTCAATTTTAGGATTATATGGTTCAAGATCTAAGTACAAAGAACATCTACCATGCATATACCCACAAACCATCAAGAGAGAAGAATGAAATCACCAAACAAGATAAAAAGAAAAGAGAATAGAGATATAAAAAGGAAAAAAGAAAAAAATAAACAAATAAAAGAAAGATCGAAGGGAAGGGGGAAAATTGAAAATAAATAAAGCAAAATAAAATAATAGAAATAAAAAGGAAAAAAATGAAATAAAAGGGAGGGGGATTTGTTAGATTAGATACAATCACTAAAATAACAAAAATAAAAGAGTTAGATTAGATTAGGTTAGGTTAGAAGGGATAGCAAAAATAGTTAGACTAGAAGGGGGAGGGAATAAAAAAAATAAAATGGTTAGATTAGGAGGGATTGGGGAATGAAACAATAAAAATAAAAGGGAAGGAGATGGAGAAGAAATAAATAAAATTTGTTAGATTAGTGGGATAAAGGGAGAGAGAAAAAAAGAGAGAAAAATTCAAAAATCACTATTTGTTCCCCGGCAACAGCGCCAAAAACTTGATGTGGATTTTATGTTTAGTTTTTAAAACCCTTTTTACTTGCAAGTGCACAAGGTTGATTGTAAACTAGTGAGTATAGGGGTGTCGATCCCACGAGAAATAATATTGATTTCTAATTTCAACTCTTCCAATTATACAGAATAGGTTGAATGAGGAGTGTAATTATCAATATGATTAAAGAAGCAGAAGGAAGAGTAAAAGTGTCAAGTAGAGAGAATTCAGATGAGAGAATGTTCTAGGATTTTGGATTTCACCTTTGATGCAAATATTGAATTACAAATTCAAATGGGGATTTGATTTGTCTCTTGTACAACCTAGGCTACAAGCATTAAATCATGAATTGAAAGGATGAATTATAATTATCAAATAAAATTATTTATCTAGTGGTTTAGCATGAATGATTCTTTTAGATATAACTCATCTAATTTCTAGCATAAATTATTCTATTTTAACAATTATAATTTTAATTCTATTTGCATAACGTCATATTAGCCTACAAGGTCTGCTATTCATTTGAGATAGCAAATTAAACTATTGTAATCAACATGATTAAACATTAGTATTAGAATGCATAAGTAGGTTAAGATCAAGTTTACCCTCAAAATTATGCAATCAAAGAGACCAAAATTAACCCAAAAGAAATTGGCAAAAATAATATTATTATCAAGGATCCATCCTAATCCTAGAAATGAGTAGTTTAGCCGACCATAGTTAGTGAAAATACCATGATAATTGGTATATTTCACTACCTACGTCCAAACTTTTGTACTCAATTACAAACTAATCAAGTAAACACTCTCAAATTTGACTCAAAAATGAGATGAGGTGAAAAGAAAAAAATAGCCAACAAAGTTTATTTTCTTCTAAACCCCTCAACCTAAATGGTTTTGTCTTACAAAATACTCTCAACTCTCTAAAGAAAATAGAAAATGGAAGATGAGAATGAGAAGATGCTTGGGTGAGTGAATGAGTGCCCATGACTCCAACCCATGACCCTTTTTTATAGCGCAAAGCCAACCCCTCTTGATGCCCAAAAATTAATGAAAATTAATTTCAATTAATTAGTGGTTGTTACAATGCATAAGAGAAGGCTAGTCTTAAGCTAACAATTAATTTTCGATTAATTGCATTTGACTAGGTTAACAATTAGTCATGTGGGAACTAAGAAAAGGAGTGGGTTGCTATCTGAATGGCTGCTGGGTTGAGGGACAGGCCCAACCGTGGCTTGAAGGGAAGAGAAAGGAGGGGTTGAGAAGTGCTGCAAATCTGGGCCGCAAGAATACAGACCAAGAACAAGCCCAATGTGAATAGAACAAGAAAAGAGAGAGCTGAGATGCTGGGGGTTCTCATGGGCTGCGTTGGGACTGAACACCACTCGAGAGGAGAGGTGTAAGGGCAGGCTGGGAGGGTTGGAGCAGACGGGCCGAAGACAAGGCCCAAACCGGCGGCATCTCTCTTTTCTTTTCCCTTTTTTTTTCTCTTGGCTCAAGCTTGGACTCTAGCATTGCATGCATGTTGGAGATCCAAGTAGAATTAAACAATTACGCTTAACTTCTTTTATTTTACTTCCACCTGGAAATCATATAAAATATGCATTATTTACTAATAAAAATATATTTCAAAGACTTAAAAGTAGGTAAAATGAAGGAGAAAATTATATATAAAATATGAATTATCAACTCCCCCACACCAAAACTTTGCTAGTCCTCGAGCAAAGAATATCATTAATGCGTATATTCATTTAAACCATCAAGTAGAATAAGGTCAAGGAAGAAAATCAAGTGATCGAACTATGAATGTCCACTCCACATCGCATATTTCAATTCACTACCAATCCACAACTCATTATCAAAGATTTCTAATTTCAACTAAGTCAACAGGCCAAAATTCAAGCAAATTAAGCATATAACGAAACTATGTAGTAAATCGTGAGCATAAAATTTCACCCCACATAACAAAAATCACAAGAGCATCTTTAAAATCAAGTCCCCAATACCAAGTCACCTTATCAACTTTTTTTTATTGATTTTTTTTTTGGAGACTTTGAATTTTTTAAAAGTTACTTGATTCCATGTGCTTTCTTGAGTGGATAAAGATATGAGTAAAGATGACACTTAGAGAAACACTTGGTACATATTCAGGTGAATAAAGATATGGATAAAGATAGAACCTAAACATTGGTACCGGAATCAGAACTTGATTAATTCAATTTATTTTGATTATTGATTGAAAAGTCAAAGGAGAAATCAATGCTTATCAAATACTCAAAGTGACATTGAAAATGGGGTTACATCTCAAACTCAAAATCGGCTACATAGTAAGATTAGCATAGCAAAAATCTTAGCCTTCAACTAGTCAAAGCTAGAAATAATCTATAACGAGCATGGATCACATGAATCATGTCACATAATAAGAGCAGAACATGCATAATCACAACACTCAAGCTCTTCCCTAAATCAAATTCACCCCAAAGATTTTCAAGTTTAAATTTCCTCAAAATTTTCAATTTGCCTTCCCCCCACACCCAAACCTTACATTGCCCTCAATGTAGAAAACAATAGGAGAGAGGGAAATGGAGAAAAGAGCAACACAACTTGATAACACGAAGAAATCATTTCCATATAAGCCCAACAATCAAACTCCCAAATTACCTTCACAACCACCACCAACCACAAAAGCCAAAAACCAAGTGAAGAATCACACCCAAAAACACAAGCACACCGAAAGGAAAGAAGGGGGGAAATGACTCAAACTCACCTAAAAAGATTGGGTTCCCTCCCAACAAGTGCTAAGTTTTGTGTATTTAGCCAGACAAGGTCTCAAACTAGCTAATCATAATAGACAGTGTCTACTAGATTGATGGATTCAATCAAACCAGTGTCGATATCATAAGTCACAACAGGTTTCAAACGTTGACCATTTACCATAAGAACTTTACCATCTTGGAGATCCATAATTTGAACTGTCCCAGAGGGAAACACTTGTTGGACAACAAAAGGACCATCCCATCTAGATCTCACCTTGCCAGGAAATAATTTAAGCTTAGAGTTAAAAAGCCAAACCTTCTAATGAGGTTCAAAAGATTTATGAGAAATTATTTTATCATGAAAAGCTTTGGTTTTGGCTTTATAAATCTTAGCATTCTCATAGGCTTCATTACACAATTCATCTAATTCATTCAATTGAAGCCTACGGTTAGAACTTGCTTATTTCATATCAAAATTAAAAGCTTTAATAGCCCAAAAAGCACGGTGTTCTAATTCAACTGCCAAATGACAAGCCTTATTTAAAAAAAAAGCCGGTAAGGTGACATCCCAATGGGAGTCTTAAAAACAGTACGATAGGCCTAAAGAGCATTATGCAATCCCAAAGACCAGTCTTTCCTATCGAGTCGGACCGTTTTCTCAAGTATAGACTTGATCTCACGATTAGATACCTCAACTTGACCACTAGTCTGAGGATGATAAGGAGTAGCAACTGTATGAGTCACTGAATACTTTCTAAGCAAAGCCTTAAAAGATCGATGACCAAAATGACTACCTCCATCACTAATAAGAGTTCTAGGGGTACCCTATTAACAGAAAATGCACTCTTTCACAAACTTAACCACAACTTTGTGGTCATTGGTCCTAGTAGCCTGAGCTTCCACCCATTTTGACACATAATCAACAACAACCAATATGTATACAAAGCCAAAAGATGGGGGAAAGGGACCTATGAAATCAATGCCCCACACATCAAATATTTCAACAATCAGAACAGGGGAAAGGGGCATCATATCAAGACAGGACAGTGCACCTGTACGTTGACAACGCTCACAAGCAAGACAGAATCGGTAAGCATCTCTAAACAGAGTGGGCCAGAAGAACCCACTTTGTATGACTTTAGCGGCTGTCCTGCGACCTCCAAAGTGACCACCACAAGTATAAGAGTGACAAAAGGTGATAATACTATGAATTTCACTCTCGGGGATACATCTATGTACCACTTGGTCACAGGAATGTTTGAAAAGATAAGGATCTTCCCAATAGTAATATCTTTCCTGTGAGAAGAACCTATCTTTCTCTTGTTTGGACCAGAGAGGATGAATCTTCCCAATGGCAAGGTAGTTCACAATGTGAGCAAACCAAGGGAGAAGGGAATGTGACACAGCAAATAGTTGCTCATTAGGAAAGTGGTCATAAAATCCAACTGAGTCATCATTACACTCAGTAAGGATTCTAGACAAGTGGTCTGCAACAGAATTTTCAAAACCTTTCCTATCTTTTATTTCAATATCAAACTCTTGGAGCAACAAAATCCATCTAATGAGTCTTGGTTCGGTGTCATTCTTAGCCAACAAGTATCTTAATGCAGTATGATCAGTAAACACAATCACTTTTGAACACAAAAGGTATGGACGGAATTTATCAAGTGCAAATACAACAGCTAGCAACTCTTTCTCAGTAGTTGAAGAATTCTTTTGAGCATCAGTAAGAGTTCTACTAGCATAGTAAATGACATGAGGCATTCTATTCATCCTTTGACCCAAAACAGCCCCAATAACAAAATCAAATGCATCACACATAATCTCAAATGGAAAAGAAAAATCAAGGGGGGTGCACAATAGGGGCTGACACCAATGAAGACCGAAGATTCTCAAAAGCTTTCACACAAGACTCATCAATCACGAAAGGAGCATCTTTAGTAAGGAGATTAGTAAGTGGGCGAGCCACTTTACTAAAATCCTTAATAAACCTCCTATATAAACCAGCATGGTCAAGGAAAGATTTGACTTGCTTCACAGAAGAAGGCACAGGCAAATTAGAAATCAAATCAACCTTGGCTTTATCAACCTCAATCCCTTTTTTGGACACTTTGTGACCCAACACAATCCCTTCTTGGACCATGAAGTGACTTCTTTCCCAACTCAAAACAAGATTCGCTTCTTCACATCTTTTTAGCACAGTGGATAGATTAGCAAGGCACACATCAAAGGAAGAACCAAAAACAGAGAAATCATCCATAAACACCTCCATAAAATTATCAATATAATCAGTAAATATGGCCATCATGCATCTCTGGAATGTGGAAGGTGCATTACACAACCCAAAAGGCATCATCCGATAGGCAAAGGTACCTGATGGGCATGTAAAGGTTATTTTCTCTTGGTCCTCAGGATAGACAGGTATTTGGTTGTCACCAGAATAACCATCTAAAAAGTAATAAAAACTCTGTCCAACCAATTTTTCCAAAATTTGATCAATGAATGGGAGGGGAAAATGGTCCTTTCTAGTTGCAGAATTCAACTTTCTGTAATCAATACACACTCTCCACCCTATGGTTTGTCTAGTGGGAATCAATTCACCTTCATTATTCTTAACCACAGTTATGCTAGATTTCTTAAGGACTACTTGAACTAGACTAACCCATTGACTATCAGAAATAGGGTAGATAATATCCGCATCTAAAAGCTTCTTTCTGAATAACTTCTTTCATGTGAGGGGGTGGTTTAGTCTGCGTTGCATTTGCCTAACAGGTTTAGCATCGTCCTCTAAATGAATTCTATGCATACAAATTGTAGGACTAAACCCTTTCAAATCAGCCACTGACCACCCAATAGCACCCATATGATCAAATAAGATATGAACCAACTTTTCCTCTTGATCACAAGATAAAAGAGAAGATATAATAACAGGTAGGGTCTCTTTGGGGCCTAAAAACACATACTTGAGTGAATCAAGAAGAGGTTTCAACTCAAGTTTAGGTGGGGACACAACAGAAGGTGGCATAGGAGAATTAGCCAAAGGGGCAAAGGCTTCATAAGTAGACACCCAAGAGGAAGACTCAAGATAAGGAGGGAAATCAAGAGTAGAATCCATCTCATCTATTGTACTTCCTAAATCACATAATCTCAAATCCCTAAGAGAAATACAGGTTTTCAAGGGATCACTACTCAGAATAGGAGGCAAAGCTTCTTCAATCATTTCATCAATCACATCAACAAGGAAGCATTTAGATTCATCTTTAAACACAGGTTGAACAGAAGCTTTGAAAATATTAAGCCTAACCCTCATGTTCATGATCGAGACATCCATCACTCTCCATCACTCTCGACCTACAGTTAATGGTAGCATTAGCTGTGGCTAGAAAGGGACGTCCTAAAATAAGAGAGATTTGCTTAGAAGCATGACTGGGGTCCATGTCCAACACAACAAAGTCAACAGGAAAGAATCCTTTATCAATTTGCACCAAGACATCATCTATCCGCCCCCTAGGAGTCTTAACTGACCTATCAACAAGATGAAGGGCACAGTTGGAAGGTTTTAGTTCACCTAATCCCAACTCTAACTAAACGGAATATGGTATCAAATTAACACTAGAACCCAAATCCAAAAGTGTTCTTTCAATTTTATGATTGCCAATATAACATGAGATGGTAGGGACACCAGGATCTTTGAACTTAGTTGGAGTGTCACGTTTCAAAATCGAGCTCACTTGTTCTCTTAGAAGAACCTTTTTAGACGTGTTATCTTTAGATTTCCTTTTAAAAGTGCACATGTCTTTAAGGAACATAGCACAAGTAGGGATTTGTCTAATTGCTTCCAAGAGAGGAAGATTGACCTTAACTTGCTTAAAGGTCTCAAGGATGTCATCTCTTTGCTTGTCTTTCCTATAAGGGAATGGTGCATCCAAAGCTTGAGGGTAAGGAACCCTTGGCTTATATCTCATAGTGCGGTCAGAAACAATAGGAGAAGGGGATGGATCATTTTCTTTGTTAGATTCAAGGTCACTCTCCATGGTCTCAAGTCTTTCCTCTTTATCATGTTCTTTCTCACTTACCTTGCTATCTACTTCTTTACCACTCCTAAGAACCATTACAGCTTCCAATTGTTCAAATTGTTGGCCTTTAGGGTTCTATATGGGATGGCTTGGAAGTTTTCCTTCTTTTCTTTTACCTACAGCAATGGCTAGTTGCTCAAGTTGGGTTTCTAACATAGTTATAGATTGTGAGTGGGAGTCAACAATATGCATTTTAGACTCAATTCCTTGGACCTTAGAATCAACATTTTGCACAACAGAAGTCAAGGTACCAATGGCAGAAATTACGTTGTCAATTTCAGAGCTCCCATATGGAGCTAGATGGGAAGAAGGAGGAGAATATCTATGGTTTTGAAAACCATGAGGGTAGGTCTATTGGACTGGGCCTAAGGATTCTTAACAATTTGAGACCTCCATGAAAAATTAGGATGATTCCTCCAACCATAGTTATAGGTATTTCAATACGGATTGTTAGAAGGAGGAAATCCTTGGGCAGCATTTACTTGTTCAAGCGCACAATCAGACT
The DNA here is from genome assembly GCA_017589665.1 of Selenicereus undatus. Taxonomy (NCBI): domain Eukaryota; kingdom Viridiplantae; phylum Streptophyta; class Magnoliopsida; order Caryophyllales; family Cactaceae; genus Selenicereus; species Selenicereus undatus. The sequence continues at coordinate 23,365,612 of JACYFF010010365.1, forward strand.
TACTAATACACGGACAGTCAATAGAAGCATACATGGGACTAGCACAAATCGAATACACATATTGCATAGAAGGGGCATTATACACTTTGCTCATGCATAACAATTGACCAAGTTTCTTAGCTAAAGCATTAACTTTACTAGAAAGGTCAACTGAATGTGAAACCTCATAAATCCCCCCTTTACTCCCTAATTGCCTAGGCAAATAAGAATGTGAGGAAGTAGCATGCAAGTGTGAATTCTCACTCAAACGTTCAAACAATTCCCAAGCTTCTTCAGGAGTTTTGTACAAGAAACTACCACCACTTGATGCATCAACCATTTGTCTATTATGCTCATCTAAACCAGAGTAAAAACTCTGGACAAGTTGTCACATAGGTACCTCATGGTGAGGACAACTTCGCAACAACTCTTTAAACCTTTCCCAACTTTCATGCAATTGCTCATTTTTATTTTGTGAAAAAGTGGCTATAACACGTCTTAAAGCCGTCAGTTTTCCAATAGAGAAATTTTTTTTCAAGAATTCCTTTTGCAATTGATCCCAAGTGGTGATATTTGTCTTAGTATCCAACCAAGCTTTAGCTTTATCTTTCAAAGAAAAAGGAAAAAGTCACAAGCGAAAAGCATCATCAGAGATATTATTCAAGAATACAACAGAACAAATCTCTAAGAATACATCAACGTGCTTGAAAGGATTTTCATACACTAACCCATAAAACGACGGTAATATTTGGATAAGAGAATGTTTAATCTCAAATAGCACCGTAATAGTGGGCATGCATGTTCTCGTAGGTGAGTCATGTGTGGCGGGAGTGATATACTCCTTAAGTTGCTTAGGTGGTGGGGTTTATTCTTCAGCCATCTTTTTCTTGGATTCCTTTTTCTTAGCTCTTATCTTACGAAGAGAGCGTTCAATTTCAGGATTATATGGTTTAAGATCTAAGCGCAAAGAACGTCTACCATGCATATACCCACAAACAATCAAGAGAGAAGAATGAAATCACCAAACAAGATAAAAAGAAAAGAGAAGGGAGATATAAGAAGGAAAAAAGAAAAAAATAAACAAATAAAAGAAAGATCCAAGGGAAGGGGGGAAATTGAAAATAAATAAAGCAAAATAAAATAATAGAAATAAAAAGGAAAAAAAATGAAATAAAAGGGAGGGGGATTTGTTAGATTAGATACAATCACTAAAATAACAAAAATAAAAGAGTTAGATTAGATTAGGTTAGGTTAGAAGTGATAGGAAAAATAGTTAGATTAAAAGGGGGAGGGAATAACAAAAATAAAATGGTTAGATTAAGAGGGATTAGGGGATGAAACAATAAAATTAAAAGAGAAGGAGATGGAGAAGAAATAAATACAATTTGTTAGATTAGCGGGATAAAGGGAGATAACAAAAAAAGGAGAGAAAAATTCAAAAATTACTATTTGTTCCCCGGCAACAGCGCCAAAAACTTGATGTGGATTTTATGGTTAGTTTTTAAAACCCTTTTTACTTGCAAGTGCACAAGGTTGATTGTACACTAGTGAGTATAGGGGTGTCGATCCCACGAGGAACAATATTGATTTCTAATTTCAACTCTTCTAATTATAAAGAATAGGTTGAATGAGGAGTGTAATTATCAATATGATTAAAGAAGCAAAAAGAAGAGAAAAGTGTTAAGTAGAGAGAATTAAGATGAGAGAATGTTCTAGGATTTCGAATTTCACCTTTGATGCAAATATTGAATTACTAATTCAAATGGGGATTTGATTTGTCTCTTGTGCAACCTAAGCTACAAGCATTAAGTCATGAATTGAAAGGATGAATTATAATTATCAAATAAAATTATTTATCTAGTAGTTTAGCATGAATTATTCTTTTAGATATAACTCATCGAATTTCTAGCATAAATTATTCTATTTTAACAAGTATAATTTTAAGTCTATTTGCATAATGTCATATTAGCGTACAATGTCTAATATTCATTTGAGATAGCAAATTAAATTATTGCAATCAACATGATTAAACAATAGTATTAGAATGCATAAGTAGGTTAAGATCAAGTTTACCCTCAAAATTATGCAATCAAAGAGACAAAAATTACCCCAAAAGAAATTAGCAAAAATAATATTATTATCAAGGATCCATTCTAATCCTAGAAATGAGTAGTTTAGCCAACCCTAATTAGTGAAAATACCATGATAATTGGTATATTTCACTACCTATGTCCAAACTTTTGTACTCAATCACAAACTAACTAAGTAAAAACTCTCAAATTTGACTCAAAAATGAGATGAGATGAGAAGAGAAAAATAGCCAACAAAGCTTATTTTCTTCTAAATCCCTCAACCCTAATGGTTTTGTCTTACAAAATACTCTCAACTCTCTAAAGAAAATAGAAGATGGAAGATGAGAATGAGATGATGCTTGGGTGAGTGAATGAGTGCCCATGACTCCAACCCATGACCCCTTTTTATAGCGCAAAACCAACCCCTCTTGATGCCCAAAAATTAATGAAAATTAATTTCAATTAACTAGTGGTTGTTACAATGCATAAGAGAAGGCTAGTCTTAAGCTAACAATTAATTTTCGATTAATTGCATTTGACTAGGTTAACAATTAGCCATGTAGGAAACAAGAAAAGGAGTGGGTTGCTGTCTGAATGGCTGCTGGGCTTAGGGACAGGCCCAACCGTGGCTTGAAGGGAAGAGAAAGGAGGGGTTGAGAAGTGCTGCAAATATGGGCCGCAAGAACACAAACCAAGAACAAGCCCAGCGTGAAGAGAACAAGAAAAGAGAGAGTTGAGATGCTGGGGGTTCTCTTGGGTTGCGTTAGGATTGAAGCCCACTCGAGAGGAGAGGTGTAAGGGGCAGGCTGGGAGGGTTGGAGCAGACAGGCCGAAGACAAGGCCCAAACCGGTGGCATATCTCTTTTCTTTTTCCTTTTTTTTTTCTCTTGGGCTCAAGCTTGGACTCTAGGATTGCATGCATGTTGAAGAGCCAAGTATAATTGAACAATTACGCTCAACTTCTTTTATTTTACTTCCACTTAAAAATCATATAAAACATGCATTATTTACTAATAAAAATATATTTCAAAGATTTAAAAGTACGTAAAATGAAGAAGAAAATTACATATAAAATATGAATTATCAAGGTCTATACGGCATCTCCCACCAACCTCATTGACCTGTCTCCAAGCCTCCTTCTGTTGCTTTTGTTGGTGAAAGAACAACCTTCCAAGGTTGGCACAACCGTTTAGGTCACCCCAACGAGTCTATTGTTCCTACGCTTTGCTCTCAATTTAGTTTACCACTTTCAAATAAATCCTTTTCTTTGTGTGGCGCTTGTCAACTGGGAAAAGGGCAGCGTACGTCTTCCCCTTCCTTCAAATCATGTTAAGTCCTCCTCCCCATTTGATTTAGTGTATTCTGATGTTTGGGGACCTTCCCCAGTTCCATCTTTAAATGGTAATTTTTATTTTATTCAGTTTCTGGATGACTACTCGAAATTTGTGTGGATATATTTTCTCTCTGCCTAAAAGTCAGGTCTTTGAAGTTTTTAAGCTCTTTTATGCTATGATAAAAGCTCAATTTGGCACCACCGTTAAAGAGCTCCAAACTTATTGGGGTGGCGAGTATCGTACTCTTACCGCTTTCCTCCAACCTCTTTGGTATATTACATCGCCACCCTTGCCCCCACACACATTAACAAAATGGTGCTGTTGAACGTCGTCACAAAGACATCGTCGGGAAAGGTCTTGCTCTTTTATCCCATGCGTCTCTTCCTCTTCACTTTTGGGAACATGCCTTTGGGACTGCTGTTTACTTATCAAACCGCACCATTACCCCCATTTTGGATCACAAATCTCCTTATTCCTTTCTTTACCATCGTGATCCCGATTATCACCTCCTGAAAACATTCGGTTGTTTATGCTACCCATTCTTGCGCCCTTATAATAATCACAAATTGGATTTTCGGTCAAAGCCTTGCCTCTTTCTTGGCTATAGCTCCCGCCACAAGGGTTATATATGTTTTGAACCAACTTCTAAGCGTATCTATATAGCCCGTCATGTCGTTTTTGATGAAATAGTTTTTCCTTATCCCTTATTTCAACAACATAACTCCCAATCATGTCAACACAAACCTTCTGATGTGCCTCTTTCTCTTCTCCAACAAGCTGCTTCTATTCCCACTTCCACTATCCATCCTATTGTAACACCTCTAACACCCACCTCTACATCCGATGTTTCAGACCTATCTAGTGCCCCTCAAAACTCACACTCACCTATTCCCGCTCCTACATCGAATCCTTCTTCGTTCCTTCATCTCTGTCATACCTACGCCCCTCAGACACATCCACTCACCATATGCAGACTCGAGCTCGTGCAAACTCCCTGAAGCCTCATGTTTTTACCTCGACTCGCCATTCTTTACCTGAACCCGCTCCTACAGCTGATAAAGAGCCCACATCCTATGCCCAACCTAAGCGGATCCCTGAGTGGTATAGTGCTATGCAAACCGAGCTAGACGGTCATTGGTTCCTCGTCCTCCTAATGTCAACATTATTGGGTGTAAGTGGGTCTTTTGTACCAAATGAAAACCTGATGGTACTGTGGAATGCCATAAGGCTCATCTTGTAGTCCGAGGGAACAATCAAGTTGCTGGTGTCGGCTTCTTTGACACCTTTAGTCCGGTTGTTAAACCCGGTTCCATCCGTTTAGTTCTCTCCATTGTGGTGTCTCGGGGTTGGATGATTCGTCAGTTAGACGTAAACAATGCCTTCTTAAATGGTGATCTACAAGAAACTGTTTACATGACTCAGCCTCTAGGATTTCGGGATTCTAGTAAGCCGGAACATGTATGCTTGTTACATAAGGCTCTATATGGTCTTAAGCAGGCACCTCGTGCTTGGTTTTATAAATTGCAAGATTTTCTTCTCCAGCATGATTTTAAAGCCTGTTATTCTAACTCTTCTCTATTTGTGCGGCATGTTGGTACTTCTCTCACATATATTTTGGTGTATGTTGATGACATTATTGTAACTGGTAATGATGACATTTTCCTGCCCACCTTTATTGCTAGCTTGGATGCTGCATTGTCATTAAAAGATTTGGGTCCTCTTTCCTTTTTCTTGGGTATTCATGTCAGCAAAACTCCTGATGGTCTCTTGCTTTCTTAAGAGCGCTATATTCGGGATCTCCTTGAACGAACTGACATGATTGGATGCAAACCTGTGCCCACTCCTGCTGCTGCTCATGCTCAGCTCCTTCATCATGGCCCCTCGTTATCTGATCCCACCTTGTATAGGAGCATTGTTGGTGCTCTTCAGTATGTGACTATCACCCGACCCGATCTTTCTTTTGTTATTAATAAAGTATGTCAACTTATGCATCAGCCCACCGAGCATCATTGGCAAGCTGTGAAACGCATACTCCGTTATCTTAAAGCGACCCTTCCTTTTGGGCTTACCATCAAGCCCTTTCACCACCCTTCTATTGTCGGCTACTCCGATGCCGACTGGGCTGGAGATCCAAATGATAGACGAACTTCTGGCTTCTGTGTGCATTTTGGGGGTAACCTGATCAGTTGGTCTTCTAGAAAACAAAAGGTTGTGGCAAGTATCGAGGCAGAATACATGGCTCTTGCTTTTGCTGCTGCTGAAGCTACCTGGGTGCAACATTTACTTCGTGAGCTACATTTACAGTCCTATTTGTAAGCAAATCAAGTAGCATTACTTGTAGCAGTGGAAGAAAGGAATAAGTCACATCTCCAAAGCAAACCTTGTCTAAAAATGCATCAAACGTAAAATGAAGAACACAAACACTAGACAATATCTCAACAAATAAGATGTCACTGACCCATCAGCTAAAAGTAACCAAGCCCAACAAAGAACATTGCAAATTAAACTTAAATCAGTACTAAAAAATCTGCTTTTTCCGACAGAAAATGGCGACGGAACATCAGGCCGACGGACACGCCGACGGAAGGACGGGAAAGCAAAAGGGGAAGACGGACTGTCCGACGGATTTGTCGTATTCAGTCGGAATTCCGGCGGGATTCCGATGGAATATTCCGTTGGCTCACCTGATTTTTTCAACTTCTCTCTGCCCGAGAAAAGCTGCAGACTTTTTTTTGAAAAAAGGCCTGTTCGACATAATTTTCCGACGGACAGCAATTTTCGTAGGAAATTTCAAATTTTGAATTTTTTTGAAATTTCAAATTTTTCAATTTTTTTTAAAAAATAAGTGTTCCGACGGAATTTTCCGTCGGAAAACACTATTTTTGAATTTTTTTTGAAAAAGAATCGAAAAAGGTGAAGTGGTCCGACGGAAATTTCCGTCAGACCACACCTCTTTAAAAACCCGATTGCTCGAGCAATCGGGCACTCCATACACACACACACAAAACCTTTCTCTCTCTCCGCCATCGCCAGTGCCGCCCTCTTCCAGCCACCTTCGTCGCCCTCTGCGGCCGTCCGACACCCTTCGCTCCTCCCTCAAAATCGGCCCCCTTCACTGCCTCCACTGGTCGCGCCACCTCTACCCCCCGCCGCCTTCACCAATTGCTGCATTCAATGTAGCACTAAGAAACTCCTCATCTTTCAAGTGAGTAATTCAACCTAAATGTTATTAGATAGAACATTAAATTGCCATTGAAAGATGAGGAGTTTCTTGGTGTTACATTGAATGTGGCGACCAGTGAAGCATGTTTCGATCCCGTCAAACGGTCTTTTGCTGAACGATATCGTGATTTTGCAGTGGAAAGATGCGTAACTCAACCTAAATTTTCGAAATTTTTTTTAAAAAAAATTTCCGACGGAATTTGCAAATTCTGTCGGAATTGGCCGACGGAAATGGCAATTCCGTCGGACAACCCGGTCGGATTCCTGCCCCAAAGTACCGGAGGGCCCGACAGAACTGATCCGTCGAACACCCGATATCCGTCGCCCACTCCGTCGGCCCGCTTCCCGACAGCTGTCTCTTTCTGTCGGAATGTGTCCGACGGAAGAAGAATTCCGTCGGAACCAGCGGGTCTACGGGCCTTTTTCCTACGGCCGTTTTCCGTAAGCACGTTTTTCAGTAGTGAATTTTACACTTTTAAGGTATTCTGTTGTCAAGGTCCTACTACAACTAAAAGCAAGAAACATCCACTCCCAACAATTTGGAGCCAGACCACGACTTTTTCTTTGCTTCATTAGAATTTCTATGAAGAAAAAATTCAGGGAGCAAGTACTATGAAGATTCAAAAGCTATGAATCACCCTAGTAGAGTAAATAGCATGATGTTCAAAGTTACAAAATAATCAAAATAAAATGTGAAAAAGTAAATATGAAAAAAACATTTTATTTATAGAGATTTGGCCATGTCTACATCTTTTACCCATAGCTGCACCTCGCCAATGGGATTTGAACTTTTTTCCTTTGTTAGGTTGGTTTAATGGAGAATGATTCTCGAATCGTCTACCTAAAGAGCTGGTCCTGCAATTCTACATGTCCCGACATCTAACTTACCACAACTTGATTAGGGTAATTGGTCATCCGAACTAATTAACCTAACCCAATACAAAAAAAAATAATAAGATACAATACTTTTCATCTACGAGTAACAAAAAATAGATATGCTAATGTAATTTCAATGTGCCCCGTCTTCCTCCTCTTAATTTCTAAGGGTAACCCTTGGATTATGTGCTCTTCCTTGTGCAGCTCCAAGCCTTCTCAAGGATCCTTAATATAGCACATCATCCATATTATTTGTTGTTCTTAATTAGAACGATAAATATGTAACCATTGGCCTCAAACTGGAAGTTAGCTCTCTTCATGGATTGGCAATGAATTTGCCCATGAACCAACTATGAAGGTTGTTGCCCGCTTTTAGAATAAATGTCATCATCACCACAGCTGATAATGATAGGGCCGTTGATTGATTGCATTTAACAAAGTAGGTTGATTCTTTTTTTTTTTTTGGAAAAGAGTGGTAAATATTATATAAAAAGCAGCAGAGTACATAATGAACAGAGCAGCCACAGTAATCAAACACGCCTCATTACCCACTACTCTTGGTTGCTTAGCTGAAAAAGGGGAATGGGTGACATTCAACCTAAGTGCCCTAGTCCTACGCAAAAGCCAATGGACCATCCGCTATATAGCACGTCCATAGTTGTCCAAAATACATGAAATCCTTGCCGATAGAAGCAACTCCTGAAGTCTGCCAGAGCCCCATCGGCTTCGGCTTGGAGCCTCTTGCTCAGTTTCACTGACTCTTCGTCCATATCAAGAGCCAGTTGTATGTGGGGGATACGGGCATGGTGGATGGCGAGTGGTTCTTGCTGTTCCTTGCTTATGGAGGCTAGTACTGCCGGGACAAGGTTAACCTCCTTTGCAGCATGATTGATCTGGACAGTCCACTTGAGTTCAAGGAGCCTAGAGATGGTCTGGATAATGTAAGCCATTGTGGGTGCCATCGTTGTCTGATCCTCATTTAACAGTTCTATGATCTCTCTTTGCAGGTCAATCTCCAGTTTAGGTATGCCATAATCCCATCCCTTGATGAGCGCCTCCTTCAGGGTAACCAGCAGTGTCATGGTCTTGCATTCCCCTGGAATCACAAGCGTTAGTCCGAGATACCATTTCATAGAGGACTTGCGAATCACTGCTACGCCTATTGTTCTCTTTTTCTCCTTGTACTCATACGTTGCAAGATTCAGCTTGAATCTCGGGAACTGTGGTGGCTTCCATACCATCACCGGTGTGTTCTTCAAATAATCTGGTTTTTCCTGCAACATCCAAACCTTGTTAGAGATTTTAATATCAGGATTAATCTTGTTCCAGAAGCTTTGTGTACGCATACATGCTTTTCGGAACACACAATTATTCCTATAGAGCCAAATATACCAGAATATAATCACAAACTCCCTTGCCCAGCTTCCCTTTTGCTTAATATTTGTGTCGATCCACACCCTCCAGTCTAGGTTAAAAAACACCGCAACTAGGTCCTGGTTGTGGTAAGGGAAGAACTTTGTCCAGGTGCTGGCGGTGATTGGGCAATCTCTAAAGGCATGTGTATGATCTTCAACCCGTGCTTGACAGATTGTACATCGACTACTAAGGCCTTGTATCCATTTAGATAAATTGGCAGTGATGGGAAGACCCTCATGACAGGCGCACCAGACAAGGTGCTTAGCTTTAGCAGGGGCTTTAATCTTCCAAAGCCTTCTCCACTTAGTTATGCCATTGATGATGCTATCACAATTTATATGATCTTTATGACTTATTATTTTGTTATAAAGGCTTTGGACTGGGAATTCTCCACTCCTGGTCAAGCTCCAGACTTCACGGTCTTGGCTTAGCGGATCAATTTTAATTTTCTTGATCTCTTTTAAGATGTTAGGGCTAACCAATTTCCGAAGTATATCCTCCCTCCAGTGTCCATTTTGATGGAAGGTGCTAACCCTCGCAGGTTCGTAGGTGCACGGGCAGTTAGTCTCTTCACTCTTAATGAGATGTTCAATAGATAGCCATTTCTCATACCAAAATGATGTGTTTTTGCCACTTCCAATCCTAATAATAGTATGGTCAATAGCCCAGTTCTTGTGTTTGAGAATCATTTTCCAGCTTGGGGAGTGGTAAGGTTTAGGTTTCGCTTCCTGAAAGGATTGTCTTGACAAATACTTTTTTGTCATGAGCTTGACCCATAGAGAGTCCTCTTGCGTATGAATTTTCCTAGCTAATTTTGCCATAAAGCATTTGGTCCATGTCTCAAGTCTTTTCACTCCAAGGCCCCCTTCCATTTTACTCTTAGTAACTACATCCCAAGGAACCCTAGGAAGGTAATGGGTAGTATCATGTTTATTCCATAGAAATTTCCGCATTCCTCTTTCCATTTAGGTGAGAATTTTCTTGGGGAGCATGGTTGTTTGCATCAAATGGATGGGCATAGCAGTCAACACTTGGTTTGCCAAATGCTGAGTTTTTCTTTAAATCTTAAGAGAATGTCATCAAAATCACTGGGTTTTGGTTTAAGGTTCGAAACTGGAGCTCCCAAGTACCTCCCAAAACTTGTCGATGGTATCTTGTGTACTGATTTGGCCATAATTTTCCTAAGCCTATGGTGCATTTTATTAGAGAAGATGATCCTGGATTTATTACTATTAATTTGGAGGCCTGATTCATTGGAAAAGTTATTCAGGACTCGCATAATGCCCTCGAGGTTATTCAGACGAGCTTCTCCAAATAAAAGAACGTCGCCCGCATAAAACGTGTGGGATGTTTTAAGGTCCTTAACTCTAATTGGTTTCCAATTGCCTTCCAACACTGCTTTGTTGATATCGTCTTTCCATGCATAGAACAAAAATATATGGGGATAGTGGATCCCCTTGACGAATCCCTCTAGAGTATAAAGTGGGACTGGGCTGGCCATTCCATAATATCTGAAATTCTGCAGTTGTTATGAAGCCATGAAGGCCATGATAAGTTTGATGATCCAGTATGGGAACTCAAACATCACAAGGGTTTCATATATAAAATCCCATTCAAGGGTATCATAAGCTTTGGAGAGGTCAATTTTAATGGCCATCAGCTTTTGTTTTTTTGCTTTTGCAATTTGATGGGCCATTTCTTTAGCAATCAAGATATTTTCATGTATGCTTCGTTCGGGAACAAAGCTCGCCTGAACAGGACTGATGATACTTGGACGGTAGTTTTTAATTTTATTAACAATAATTTTTGTTATGATTTTGTAATTAGTATTACAGAGGCCCATTGGCCTAAAATTTGTAATCTCTTCAGGATTGTCTTTTTTAGGTATAAGACAGATAAAGCTTTTGTTAACTTTGCTGACCAAGTTTGGATTTTGCCAGACCTGGTGAGCCCATTTAGTAACTCCGTTTGTGGTCCAATTCCAATATTTTTTACAGAAGAGAGGTTGGACTCCATCCGGACCAGGGTCTTTATAAGAGTTCATTTGGAAAATTGCCATCTTAATCTCATCTTTGTCAATAGTGGGATTTAGGGCGATGGTATTCCTATTCCCCTTAACCTGGCTATATTTGCTGCTCTGTTTGGTTGTACAAAAAAGAGAGCTGAAATAGTCCAGGAAGCATCCAAGGATGGCTTTGTCCTCATAGACCCAATTGCCCATTTTATCTTTGATGGCCGTGATCTTCTTTTTGTTCTGTCTGATTTTGGCCAGCATGTAAAAATATTTAGTATGCATATCTTTGTAAAGCCTACTATCCACCCTGGCTCGTTGAGCCCATAAACTTTTCTCAGCGTCAAGAAGATGATTATAGTAAAGTACAAGCCCTTTTTCCAGTTGCTCCAAATAGTGATTAGGTTTTATGGCCAAAGCCTTTTGTATTCCATCTAACCTAGCTTTAGTTCTTTTCTTTTTAAGATTAATATTACCAAACATTTTTATGCCAGTCCTTGGCTTTTTCCATGAATCTATTCACATTGGTGACAAGGCTTCCCTCAGGGTCCCAAACTGTCCTAAAGAAATTTTCAAAATCAGGGTGACTCGTCCATGCAGCTAGGCCTCGGGGTAAGCTACATTGACAGTGATTTCTAGGCCTAATTAAGTTCAACCAGAGAGGGCAATGGTCAGAGAAGATATGAGGAAGGTGTAGTGCCTGTGTTTCTGGGTAAACCCAAAGCCAACTAGGGTTTGCCAGAACTCTATCCAGCCTTTCCTTTATGTTCTCCTCTCCTTCTTTACCATTAGTCCACGTGTGTATCCAACACCATTCAAAATAATCCATACATAGGTTAATGTTAAAGGGCCTACCTCCTTACTTTTCGCTGGGGCCAGCCACTGTATTCAGATCTCCAAGAACGAGCCACAGGGTATCTTGTGGAGGAAGATTCCTTCTAAGGTCTTTCCAAAATTCGAGACGCTCCAACTGACTACTTGGAGCATGCATGGCTGTGATCAGTACTTTAGGTTCGTTGTGCCCGAACTGGACTAGAGAGTGTATCAATTGTGGTCGGGTAGAAATGCAGTCTATCTGGATAATGGGTTTCCTCCAAAGGTACCAGATGTTACCCCTTCTTTGCACTCCCTCAACCAGCTTGAAACCCTCAAAGCCTAGTTTGCTGATAACATTGTTAAGACAGCTATCAATTTTAGGGGCTTCAAGAATGATCAGCAGGGTGGGTTTCTGGTCTGCTATGAGGTCCATGAGGTAAATCTAACAGTTGTGCAAGGCGCTTCTTCTGACATTCCATATGATAATACGGTTGTCATTTCTTCTTTTGCATTCTCCGCTAGAGCTCATCTTCTTTCGTCGTGAGTAAGTAACGAACTTGGCTTGGTTTCTAGGGCCTCTGGCTACTGCTTGGAGCGTCTCTTTCTGCATCTCCAGTATCATCGGCTCTGGTTTCAGTGTTGCCCTTATAATCGCCCCCCCCCCCCCCCCCCCAACACCAGATAGAACTGGTAGAATAAATTGATTTTTATTCTTGAGAAGCTCTCTGTGGGGAGAATGCAGACTATAAGGTTTTTCCAGAAGGACATGGTTACGTCAAAGTAGGTTAATTCTTTGATTCTTTCCTTAAGCATATTTCCCATATAAAACCTCAATCAACTAAAAATGTCAAGACCACAATATATTCCATGTCTACTAAAAATAAGTTAGCCAAATCAGTAAAATAAGGAGATAATAGATTAAGACACTCATGCAGTTCCAGAAATGCATATCAAGTAAAAAACTATGATGGACTCATGGGATAATTATGAAATTAAGAAGCTCTACCCTTTCATATATAATAAATCCAATATTGTTTATTATCATCAAAATTAAAATGTGACTCTAAGAGTCAACAACATCCACCTTTTTTATGTAGACGAACAATTTATGACTAATCTAAAAACATGCCATGAACTTTGCAAAAGCTTATACCACTTATTTTTTTCCCTCTTTTTCATCGTTAAAAAGTCATGTAGAAAATGATATAACAAATAAATAACATGTCATCCACTTTACAAATTCACTTATAAAAATGAACATGGGTCGTACGTTAACATAATACATCACCAAAACCAATCACGCTCCCTATGGGCAAATTAGTGGCATATACAGATGCTGCCCCTCAATATGATATTAAAAAGAAAAATTATATAAGGGATTAAACATAAAATCAATCATATATTCTAATATGCATTGACTTGATATTCATTATAAAAACAATAATCGAGTAGCATGCTCCTCCCCTCATATAAATAGGCAATACTGTCTATAAAATTAGTAGGGATCAGAAAATCACAACGATTATGGATAATAAAGAACATACTGTAGTCTGTCATTTTGAGAATAAATCAAAAAATAGATAGGAAAACAATCAAGTAATTTAATTATGAGAAATCAAATATAGATAATCAATACTACCAATCTTTCCCATATTTGCAGCTAAATGGGAACTCGACATTCTGATCTGCTTGCAAGACTTTGAAGTTTCCCTTCAACACTTAATTTTGAATTTCTCATGTCACTGGCCAAGTTTTCATTTTGATCCCATTTCAAGGTCCTAAATGAGATTTTCATGGTCTTGTTATTCTCAATTCAGTTTCTTTTCATGCACATAACTCCTTTTTCTTTTTAGGAAAAATAACCACCAGCAAGATTCTCAATTACACCATTAACACTAAGAGAGAACTCCCCCCTACTCATAAGATAGAAATTATACAAACCTCAGAGAGCTTATTAGTGTATCCTTTTTCAATAGTGTATACCCTTTCAAAAGTCACTATTTCAATGAAGTTATAGGGGTAAAAATATACTAATACACCATGATCAATGCCAAGATTAATCTCATAATATATCAATGAACAAAAAACGATTAAATACCAATTATGAGATGCATGATATACATACATAGATCAGGAATTTCAATCAACTACATTAGGATGAATAAAATGGAAGGGAAATTATGAACACAAATACAGCTCCATGCAAAAACTGAGTACTTATACCCTACATTAGTTAACCAACATCTCACCTTCACAAAATAATATATAGAAAACCGCAATATGAACACAAGGATATAGATTATCAAACACAACATTCAATTCAATGAGAGCATGCATGTATAAAATAACAAAACTAAGTCAAATTTCTGATCCTATTTCAAGGACTGTTCTGATTTGTTCTTTTAAGCCCAGCTGAATGAGTAAGCTACCCCAACTCCCTAACAAAATGAAATGTGCCCAGCCAGTGACCATTTTTGTTATGGGATAATCCATTAACCAAGTCCAACGTTCAAGTCAAATCTCATGTGCGTCAAATCTAGTCAGCAATGAAACTGTTGAGAAATCAATCCCAGAACTTAATTATCTCCCATTAATTATGGGCAATTAAAGGGTGAAGAAGCACTATAAAAAGAGGATCATGTGTGGAGCAACGGGGCAATCATCCATTCATCCTTCTCTAATCCATTTTTTCCACCATTTTTACTCTTCCTTTATGTAATAAAAAAGATGGTTGAAAACCTAGAAATAAATTTATACTCCCTCACGCGAATGCATGCTCTTTGGGCTTAAACTATGGATGCTGCAAAGGCTCCCCATACCTTGTACAATAAATCAATATGGGGGCTACTGAGATTCAAACTCGAGACTTCTCAGTCAGGAAGGCTCTTATACCATGTGAATATAACTCAAGGCTCTTCCTAAATTAGGGAGTCTAGGTGTGTATACATAAACAATCAGGGAATACAAAAATTACATTTTAATCCTCTGTACACAATTAATCGAGATTCTTTTGTAAGACAAAACATTTGGGTGAGGTGTTAAGAAGAAAATGAGCCTTTGAAGCTAATTTTTCTCTTTGTCTCCTCACCTTATTTGTGAATCTAGTTAGAGGTTTAGTTTTGAAATTTCATAATTTTGTAGCTAAACGTCAAAGGTTGATTATACTAAGTGAAATATACCATTGATATGATATTATAGCTTATCTAATTTCAGTGGTATTTTCACTATCTATGATTGGCTAAGCCATTAATTTAGGACTAATGATAGATCCTGAACTAATAATATATGATTTTACTATATTCTTTGGGGGTTAATTTATGTCTTATATTACATAGTTTTGAGTTTACATTTGATTCTAGTTTATTTATGTGAATTAACTCTATCATTTATACATGTTGTTTTTCAGTAGATTAATTTGCTATCTCCTTTGTATATTAGACCGTGTAGGCTAATGTAAGAATTATGCAATTGATTTTAAAATTGCAATTATTAGTTGAATCAACTATGTTAGAAAATAGATAGATTACATCCAAATTGAAGAATTCATACTAACCACTAGATAGTTTATGTCAAAATGATAATTATAATTCATTTTTTAAACTATTGATCTAACACTTGTAGTCAGGATGAATAAGAGATTAATTAAATCCCTAATCAGATTTAGTAATGCAATATTAAGTCCATGGTGAAGTCCAAGTCCTAAATGTCTCTAGTTTGATCACTCTTTGTTTACTTTAATCTTTTTAGTTTCTTTACGTTAGTTGATGAACTCCTTAGTCCGAAATCATTCTTTTAATTAATTGTGAAAAAGTAAAACTACAATTGCTACTGTTCCTAGTGGGATCTATATCCTATACTCGCTAGTGTATAGTTGATCTTGTGCACTTGCTATTAAAAAGACTTTTTAAAACTGAATATAAAATCCACATTAATAGCCATGAGATTGGACTATTTGACTACAAAGTCGTAAAAACTAACCCCAGCTTTGATACCAGTTGAAGATTCAAAGGCTAAAGAATCATCCTAGAAAAGGGGATCAGTGCAATGATCAAAGTAACAAAATAAACAAAACAAAATGCAGAAAAGCAACATGGAGAAAACATGGTATTATAGAGGTTCTATTGGTATCTGCATCCTCTACGTGAAGCTCTCCCTCATAGATGGAATTGTGGACATTTTTCTTTTATTATACCAACCGAATACA
This sequence comes from Selenicereus undatus, assembly GCA_017589665.1. Lineage (NCBI taxonomy): Eukaryota > Viridiplantae > Streptophyta > Magnoliopsida > Caryophyllales > Cactaceae > Selenicereus > Selenicereus undatus. Next base: position 23,381,542 of record JACYFF010010365.1, read on the forward strand.
TAAATGTTCAACCTAAAATTATGATATTTTATACCTTTTTATTATTTAATATTTGCTGAAAATAAATAATTAAATTAGAATTCTAATATGTTTTTGTTTATTTTGTAGGAATTTAAAAAGTTTGAGAGGACGAATAAATTTGTCAGAAAAATTGTACCAAAAAGATGATTAGATCAATTGGAAGCAAAGAAAGAAGGAAGAAAATGAAAAATAAAAGCAGTCATGTCTATTCGATCCAACAATCCAAAGACTTCCATAATGTGGTCCAACGCCCAGTCGTGCTTGCCCCATTTTGTCAGTGGGCCTGTCTGTGTTCACTTCTAGTGGCCCAACCCTTGCTGAGATACTTCTTCATTTCTCTCCCTAGACTGGACTGGGTCTGCTTTCCCACGGCCCATCCTGCAAGTGAACCCATTCAGCAGCCCTCCATCTCTTCTGAGCTCTTTTGTTCTCTCTCAGGCGGGCCTAATTTTCGGCCCAGTAGCTCCCAGCTCCTCCCCCCGTGCCTTCTTATTCTTACTTTGTTTTCCTTCTTTTTATTTTATGTCCCGTTCCTCCAGCGGCCCAGTACCAGCCCTCAACCCCGCTTAATTTTCTTTCCCCTGGCACGTGTGAGTCATATGACTAGCAATCCCCCACTTCTTACCTTCGCTACTAATCCCCGATGCCCTAGCCCCTTCATATTCTTTCTTCTCCCCAGTAAACGCAGACCCAAGCTGTGACTTTCGCCCTTAATACCTCCGTCGTTTTTTGTTCCGCTTTCTACACCATAATTATCCTTATTAATCAAAAGCCATTACCTTTATTTCCACCTTCGTCTCTCCTTCATCAATCGGGAATCAATTGGGGTGCTTATCTCTTGGCAGTTTCACGACTTAATTGAATTAATCAAGAGTTTGACAAGGTTCTGAGGGCATAAGTGGAAGAAGAGTCGAAAGAAACATAGGAGAGATAGACTTATTTAGTTTTCAATTGTCACTCTGTTCAATTTTGTTTTGGTCTTAATCTTCAGATCTAGGTCTATCCCATCAATTTTGTGTAATTACTTACAGCTCTAGCAATAAAAATGAGTGTTCATTGGTGAGATTGTTCAAGTTTCGTTCAAGTTTCTATCTGTTCCTTCTTGAGGTTCTCTTGAATTTCTGCTTTGGGTTGGAATCTAGAAGAGTTATTAGTCGATTTTGGGCTATTTTTGTTTCTGGTTCACGTTTTATTGTGTTTATTGTTGCACAAACTGAAGTTCAATTTTGGTTTGTTTTCTTGCTTACAACAATTTCAAACAGGCAATTGACATGGACACAAGCAAGGGCTTGGTGGTTTGGTAATAGAGATTCATCCTATCAGTTTTAAATTAATTTTCGATCTCTGTTTTGAGTTGTTCTTTTTCCATCCTTGGCTTGTTGACTATTGATTAGTGTTAGAGAGATCTTCACATTCTTTGTGGTTCAAGTCACTGTTTGCAAATTAGCCAAGCACGAAGATTTAACCTGGAGTCATTTGGTCAAAGGCAGCGTCTAGTTAAATTAAATTATTTTGCAAAATTAGACCATTAGCAACTTAAGTGCCTCAATCCATCCTGCGGATCAATCGCGATGTGCAATGATGAAAGTCGTATGCTTGCGGATTTCATAACAAGTTTAAAATTATCTTGCGAATCGAGTTGTCGTTTAGTAGATTGAGTTGTTTTTGCTTTGTTTCGAACTTTTTGATTTTTCATTCTGTTTAGTGTTTGTTTTTCATTTTACATTAGATTTCCTTTGTTTTTATTTTCTATTAGAGTTTGTATTTTAATCTTCATTATGGACAATCTAATTTTTGCTTTTAGTGATTATATCTAGTGGAAAAATGGGGGAGTGAACAGTGCAGGAAGAGAGTTAGAATTGGCAAAAAACATCAAC